>CM065666.1:3627174-3834674 GCA_033220385.1 Triplophysa yarkandensis
GGGGATTCAGTGCCTCGCCACTGCTGTCCGGTTACCACCTGCTTTTAAATATTTTTGTTCGTGTTTTACAGGAGAAAGCTTAGATAGATAAGAGACTGATCTATTATTCCCATTTAAGCAAACAAATACAAATTATTACAAATACTGCACTGAACCATCAGTGAACCATTAAAACAATACCATATCATTTATTTATGTTGGATCATTTGGTATATATTCCATTAAAATGTCATAATGTTAAGTTGGTTTTCGTTCACTGAAAACATCCCACCATCAGAACCCGACATGAATATTTAATCTATTAAATATCTGATATGATATCTGATGTTTTTTTCAGTAATACCACCAGCAATGATAACGATGACTTCAGTCAAGGACAGTCAATACTTCAACATTAGAAGTGTTTATGCCATACTGTGGAAATCAGGCTCTATTTAGTTATCTATGCTGGAAAGTTCGAGAGTAACTCGGAGTCGGTGTAATTTCCTGAGAACAAACATCTGTGGTCAGCCCGAATTATAAGAAAAAACATCCAACCTACGCATGTCTCATCGGTTAACATGTTGGGTCTCTGCTTTGGTGGTCTGATGCCTCGATGGATGGAAAAGTTAAAATAATATTTTAACAGAGGTTACTTGTCGGTGCATTGTCATGAGAGGAATGGTTAATGTGAGGAACGTATTAGAAACAACACCGTCCCAAGTGACAGATGAAGTAGCTATATAGGCTTCACTTTTCTCATGAAGAATAATAAATTACACTATATCACTTGGCACATCGCTTACAAAACCATTCCCAGGAAGCAGTTTCTTGTTGAATGCACTTCCACTTCAAGCCTATCAACAATGCAATACACAATTGTACATGTACCCTACTTTAAAGAAAAAAATGTTCCCTTGTATTTCTGGTAGCTGGTAGTTGCTGTAATGTAATGTAGCCTAATGGAAATGAAAAGTTAAGTGTATAAAAATATTAAATATAACAACATTTTGAATTTAACTTAGCATTTTCACCTGAATGCCATTTTATCATATTTATTTAAAAATGTAATTACATACAAATCTAATCATTCATACTTTTGACGATGAACATATCATAATAAAACTAAAGGTTAAATAAACACAATAATAAACCCCTGGGTCATGGCTTTTCATTTTGAGAGCCTGTCTTGAGAGATAATTTTTGCAGTGCTTTAAGTAACCCTGTGTAGCCTTTAAAACACTGAATTACAATGTTTAAAAAAATTAACAATGTTTGTAAGTGATGGCTTGTTTTGCTCAAGTGAATACATCTGAGACTAAAATCTCTAAGAGAGAACCTTCCCTGAAATGACTTGAAGTGAATGAAAATGAGGGTTCTGTCCAGGAGGGGGTAGTGCTGTTCTGTCATGGCTGGCCTTTTATTTAAATCCATAGCCATTTTCTTCTGTTCAGAACAGGCTTTTAATTTTTATTTATTTTTTTTGCTGACATTTCAAACTTCAGATTGGTACAGTAGTGCACACAAGTGAATTAAAATGATTGCACAGTATCCATGTCTCAAAATTCAACGCAGTACTGCATGGACATGTGCTTGCCGTAGATCTTTGTTGTTCTTGACACTTTGTATAATACAGAGAAACTGCCCACATGTTGTTTTTTATTCTATGAAAATTAATGAAATTTCCTTGATATGTTTAATGCGTATAAACAAACAAGGCAACAATTCACTCCAATATCACTCAATAAAAAGTAAGAGTTCTTAAAAAGCACAAAGGAAAAACATTACTTATTGCAAAGGACAATAAGAATATAACTTTAATAGCCACATCAGTACGTAGACTTGCACTTAAAGCAATAGATCATCTAAAAATAAAAATGCTGCCATAATTAAACCCCTCGTTGTTCCAAATCTGTATCAATTTCCTTGTTTGGTTGAACACAGAGAAGGATATTTAAACAAAATGCTTATAGCCAAACAGTTCTTGGACCCCTGTGACTATCATGGTAAGTAAAATTACAATGGCAATAAAAAGTACTACATTCTACAGTCATAGTTCTACATTTTTCAACATATCTTATTTTGTCAAATTAATTACCTAACTATAGCAATCAATGTGGACCAAGGACTGTTTCATTATAAGCATTCTTCCAAATATCATTCTTTGTGCTCATCACAACAAAGGAAATTTCAGAAAAACAACCCACTTCAACATGTTTTTAACATAGCACACTAATACCTGACAGGCTGATGACTTTGTCTTATGTCTAAAGAGTTGTGCTGTTGGATTCTTTTTTCAGTACGCTATTGATCCAAGAAATATGTGTTTTTGACAGAAAAGTGTACACAGTCGGTTTCCTGGGATTGCCGCATCCTTTTGATCCTGAGACCACTCCAAGAATGTCTTTCCTACTTAAACGCTTTCTGGAATGTTTACATTCTAGTGGTCCACCGGAATCTCCCTAAAAAATAAAGAGACAGGTTTTCCTGACAATTCCTCTTCAAAGAGCTTTCAACCTGGGATAGATGAAAACAAGACATACCCAACAAGTGCCTCTGTTTCTCTCCATGCTTCCTGCACACAGCATATCTTTGGTGATCACAATCTCACCCGCATAATCTCTGTTGCACTCTTCTCTGCCCACGACTGACACCTCTAACATTTGCAGTTTATCAGAAGCTTTCATAAGTCTTGAATCAGTGGTCCCCCAACCCATCACGACACATTTCGTACCAGATGGAAGGTCTTTCACCACTTTAGGGATCTGTTTTGGCTTTGCTTTCACTTTTTTGTTGAGCTACAAAAATGAAAACAGTAAAAACGTGAATTCTGTGAAAGTGGGGAACATCCTTACAACACTACATGCAAAGGATTTTTTTCCATACCTTAATGAGCATTATGTCATCTTGCTCATTGTACTTTGTGGGCTGGATATAGTCCAGAATACCAACACGCTGAGTGCCTTTACGTTTCTTTAGAGATAGAGTCCCTATGAGAACTGTCACAGATTTTTGGGGTTGTCTATAAAATAATATGGAAAGTTGAAAATGTTCATACATGAGTCTTTCTAACACAATTGCACATTGATCACAATGTATCTTTGATACATTGTAATTGTACATTCTTGGATGAAAGTCATATTTTACAGAAAATATATGCAAATATGTTTTAAACATTGGACTTACTCTTTGCAGTTAGCGGCTGTTAAAACCCATTGATCTTTAATGAGAATTCCTCCACACACATGCTGCTCGTCCCTCTGAATAGACACCATCCATGGCTTATGTTCTGTCATGTCGTTGCCTCCGATAATACACACTTCAGAAACAACAAATTAAACGTTTGACACAAATGCAGCAAAATAGACAAATGTGACATGTGTAGATTAAAACAAAGTTAATAAGCATTACCTGCCCCTCTGAAAAGGGCAAAGAGCAGAACGTGAAAAACCATCATGCTGCTGTAAACATCCATCATGCTGTTTTACAAGATGTCAATGTGTTGCCTAAAACATCTTACACGTACAAATGTAAAGCAAAGAGGAAGTGCTGCTTAATATGCTCATATCGAGACACCGTTCCTTTGTGGTCAGAATAGATCCTGAAAGAGGGTACGCGTGGTTGTGTTTGGCATTTGTAATGCAAGCAGGGTGTTGCATTTGTTTTTGCACATTTTGAGCTGTTTGTGTCACTGCCTGGTAAGAATCACAAACCTTTATCACAATTTTTGGGTTGTAACTTTAAGGCAAGTGGCATGGGGCTAAAAGCTCTGTGAATGTTTCAGATTTACCCTGTGTTCTGAAAGTTAATTGTTAACTAATGTTAGTCAATCCATTTGATAAGGTTAACAAAAAGCACCTTCTTGTAAAAGTTTATGTTACACAGCCACTTGGATGTTTAGTATGCCAATGCATGTGTTTTGTTTTATGTGTTGTGCATGTTTAGTTGATGACCCTCATAGATTGTCTAAGTCTATTAGTCATGCTCCTGAAACTTCTATCAAAACACAACACAAATTCCCTTGACATTCAGAAAGACAAAGAACAATGATAATTACTAGTATTGAATTAATCAAGTAAATCCACACCAAAAAAACCAAAACAAAACACAAGGAAAAATATTGTTGAATATGTATGATTGTAAAAACATATTTCACTTGCAAAATTGGCAGATTAAAAGCTATGTAATGGTTTCCTTAGGCTCAGTGGTAAGAGCGTGGTGCTGGGAACGCCAGAGACATAGATTTGATCCCAGGTATTACACAAACTCTGAATCATATTTAAAAAATATAATGTTACATGAGTCCCTTTAGATAAAAGCATTTGTCAAATGCATGCATGCAGAAGTTATTAAGAAAAATGTAAGAAAAAATTCAACATCCATGAATGCATACACATTTAAAAATGTGTTAAAATAAGAAACAATGAAGTCTATTTATAAGATAGAATTTTTTTGTATTTATTTTTTAAATTTGTTTCACCTGTAATTGACATTTTGTTCTGTATTTACATTACAAATAAAATAAGCAGATGGTTAACTGGTAATCTTCGGCCACTTTATCCATTTTATGGATTCCTTACTAATTGTTAAATACATAAACTGTCATACATTACGGCAAATTTCAACTTTCAATGTATTTATCAAAAAAGCACAACATATCTAGACAAGCATACAACACGTGTTTTATTTCTAAAATGTTGTGCTGTTGAATTGCTTTTTAAGTATGCTATTGATCCATATGATGTGTTGTTTGGAAAGAAAGGTGTACACAGTTGGTTTCTTGGGATTTCCACATCCCCTTGACCCTGAAACCAGGCCAACAATCTTCTTCTTACTGGACCATTTACTGGAACTTTTACATTCAAGTGGTCCACCGGAATCTCCCTGAAAAATAAAAACACGGTTTCCTTTTTTCTGAACTCTTTTTGAAAGAGCTTGCAGACAGCCTTAGATCAAAATCTGACATACCCAGCAAGTGCCTCTGTTTTCCTCCTTGCTTCCTGCACACAGCATATCTTTTGTAATCACATAATCACCCTTGTAGTCTTCATTGCAGTCTTTTCTGCCCACAACTGTCACCTCTAACATTTGGAGTTTATCAGATGCTTCTTTTGAATTTTTGACACCCCAACCCATCACCTCGCATTTTGTTCCAGCAGGAATGTCCTCCTCCTGTTTAGGAAGCTTTTGGGGTTTGCCTTTCACCTTTTTGCTAAGCTTCGGAATGAAAAAATATTGTTAAACACATTGTATACACTTGACCCAAATCCTCGATTATAATTCGACTTACTTTTATGAGCATGATGTCATGTTCTGGAGACATCTTATTGAATGCTTTGTGAGGATGATAACTGAGGATCCCAATGCGAGTGCCTTTTTTATTTTTAAGAGACAAAGTTCCTAAAAGAACTGTCACAGAGTCTGTATTTTTTAATTCTCTGAAAAAAAATGAAATCCACTTTGGTGTTGAAATATGCATGCAGAATATTCCAATGTTTTATTATGCACTGACATAACATGCATAAAACGCCCAATCTACAGTCAAAAAACCGAGAATATATCAATTATTGTTATTTTGAAAATGTTGCCAAATATTCTCCCTACATTTTGCAATGTGCAGCAGTCAAAACCCATTGTTGATCTATTAAAACTCCTCCACACACATGGCGCTCGTTCTTCTGAATAGACACCATCCATGGTTGAAGTTTTTTCACATCTTTGCCGCCAACAATGGAAACGTCAGTGCAATCTGGAACAGAAGATTTAAAGGTTTAATCCATGTCTAATGAAACAAACTGAAATGTTTGTGAATTTCAAACACAGTGACATAGCGACAGATAAATAAGCATTACCTGTCACTTTGAAAAAGGCAAAGAGCAGAAAGTGATAAACAATCATGTCGCTGTGAACATTCATCATGCCGTTTTACAGCAAACAAGAATAAGTGTAAGAGCAGGAAATAAGGGCTGTTTAATATACTCATAGGAAGACACTGGAGTTACATTGTGGTCAGACTAGAATCTGAAGGTGTGTAAGCGTGGGTGTCTTTGACATTTGTAATGCTACCCCTGTGTCGCATCTTTCACACATTGTCACACGTTTTCATAAAAAATATGCAAATTTCCTGACCTAAGTTATTCAACGAAGCTGACAATAAAAGATCTTATGTGTAAGGTAAGTGACTTTTTGCTGAAATTATATTTCTTTTATGTTATTTGATGTATATTAAATTATGCGTTATTTATTAATGACCCACATTAGGTGTAAACTTGAGACTTACACCGACACTACACTTTAGCACTATTTGGGATGTTGTTTTGTCATTTTTTTAAATACATTTTTTTGTCATTTTTATAATGTTTTTAAAAAATATTTATGAATATTTTCTAAAGATTTTTTGTTCTGTTGAACAGAGAGAATGATTTAAGGATGAATGTTTGTAAGCAAACAGTTCTTGGACCCCATTGACTACCATACTAGCGAATATAAGAATGGTAGTGAAAAATGCTGCCGATATTTCTGCTCTCGAACATTCTTCAAAGTATCTCCTTTTGTGTAAACAGAAATAAACAGAAAAAATACAAAACTAAAATCATTATTTCTGTTCGGTTACAAGCACTCTTCCTTTTATGTGTTCATTAAATAAAGAAATATAAAACGAGTTGGAACAAGTCAAAGGTGAAGAAATGTTTAAATTTTCTTTTGGATGGTCTTTTCCTTTAAATATGATATGTAGGGTCAATATTCAATGGTGACTCAAAGCCTTGTTATGGGATACACTGTAAGACACTTACAGTTTTTAGAGTATTTAATAGAATCTCAGCCAACCCAAAGGTTTCTTGAGAATTGTACGTTGAACATGTTGCAGATTTATTTGATTCAATTCACTTTTCAGTTTTTTTCATCAACCAATAAGAGAGGTGTTTGTGAGTTAAGACAAAAACAGCTCAAAAGGCATCTCTCATCAGGGGATGTGTACACCCTCTCTTAAAAAACTTCTGTGAAGCTGAAGCAACCAGCAGCAGTTTTTCACACTTTCTGAAGTGAAGCAGAAACTTCAAAGCGGCACATGCGAATGAATCACCCGTCGAGCTAACCTTACAAACGTGTGAATCATAGTTAGAGATTTTAATGAACATTTTATTTAGCCTCATTTTAAAAACCGGAGGAAATTGAAACAATTCTTAATGGTTATTTGATTTTATTGAGGTTACTGAACCGGCAAATAAAGTCATTTTACTTTTATATTTATAATGCAACTTGATGCAAATAGTCTATTTTATATCTATTAAAGAGAAATATAAAAACAGCATTTTTTTATTGACATATCATTCATGCTATAACCTTGTTAATATGAGCTTAACCATCTGTTGTGTATTCTTGAATAAGGCTCTTAATTGAAGGAATAGTTCACCCAAATTGAAAATTCTCTCAACATTTTCTCACCCTCTTGTAACTGTATTACTTTCTTTCTTTTACAAAACATAAAATAAGTTATTTAAAAGAATGTCTGTAAAAATATTGATTTGTTTACAATTAAACAAATGTTGGTACAATTCACTATTGTAAGGACTCAAACTCAATCCAACCGATAGGGTGCCATAGCAATCAGAAACATTCTTGAAAATATCTTCTGTGTTCTGCAGAAAAAAGTAAGGCAGGTTTGAAATGACAAGAGGGTGAGTTAGTGATAAAAGAATGTTAAGTTTAGTGAGAACTATAACTTTAAAACAACTTATTTCAAAGATAAGCTTTTATAAAGATTTTAAAACTAAAATATTAAAGTGTTGCCTTATTATTTACTGCTTGAAAGAAACGGTAATATTTTTAAAAAGGCCTTTCATTTATACATTTTATTATGTATATATATATATATATATAAAATAGAAACTAATTAAGCAAAATATACTAAATATTAACATAAAAATATCAGAACAACACATAATTTCAGTAGATATTAGTCTGTACATCAGACAGAATTGCCAAACAGAGAGATTGTTAGCGTCATACCGCACCACTTCCAACTGCACGATAACTCGCTCTGTCATATTTCACATTGCTTTTTGACATGCAATTAATTCTTATTTCACAAACGGATCAGGCATATCTAAAATGTTTATGTCATGAATAATGTAACATAAATGAAATGACACAGTCTATCTGACAGAGCAATATGATGCATCATCCATAATAAAAACAGACATTTCCAGTTTCTGTGCATATTATTATAGACTTTCTTGGTTTGTACAGTAGAATAAGTTTGGGTGGACATGCAGGTTGCTGGACAAAACCAATTATGGGACCAATTGCCCATCTGAATACACCAATGGAGATTGGTGTTTTTTTCCACACGGGATTTGATTTCTTTGGGGAAATAGGATGATTGAATGAGATATCATTCGAAAGAAATGAGAATGTTTCTGCGGCACACTGAGGGGAGCTACCAATGACAACATTTTTGACTCATCCCTTACTCAGCCTGAGGCAGATGGCAAAGCCATTTTTTCATCAAGACAATATTTTAAACTCAGTGCAACTTTTTCATCATGATGAGGAAAAGACAGAATGACCCCATCGCCTTTTGACCACATTTGCCAAAAACATACAAATTTAATTATATTAACATGTAAGACGATCAATTGATGTGTAAACACAAATATTAATAGAGATATATGTGGCTGTTTTAATTGAGAACGTTACAGATCATTGCTTCAAATTGCACATTTTGTCTGCATATACCCAAACCCCTGAGACGTTTCCCCTATTAAACACAAAATGAGCTTTCAGCAAAATGTCAAAGCAACTTTCTTCCATACCATGTAACTGCGCAGCAATAATTGGCTGTCAAATTCAGTTACAAACTGCAAGCTGTGCAAAGTGATGTCATGTTATGTCTACATGTCCCGTAAGCCTTTCAAGTTGGAGTCCACGGAAGATTAATTTGCTAACTTGGACATATATTACGATTTTGCTTCAAAAAACATGTATGAGCAGACTCTTGGTCATACATTTTTTAAATTGTTCATAAAGAACCTTGGTTTGTTGTAAGTGCAATAAACTTTGCATTTTGTCTTATAATTTTTCCATTAATGTTTCCTTGGGGGCAGTCGTGGCCTTGTGGGTGGAGTTTTGGTCTCCAATGTCGCCGGTTCGATACTCGGTACCAGCGGGAATACTACGACTGAGTTGAGTCTCTTGAGCAAGGCATGGTTCGCAGCAGCGGCTCTCGGGCTCTGCAGTATGGCTGCCCACTGCTTTGGGTGTGTGTGTGTGTGTGTGTGTGTGTGTGTGTGTGTGTGTGTGTGTGTGTGTGTGTGTGTGTGTGTGTGTGTGTTCACTTACTGTGTGTGTACACTGAGATGGGTTAAAAGCAGAGCATAAATTCCAAGTATGGGACACCATACCTGGCCACGCGTCACGTCACTTCATGTCACTACAGTGTGTGCCACGACCTTCGCCTTAACCCTAATTTATTGTAGTGGCAAATTCATATAGTTCACAAGATTCCTACATCAAATGAGGCCATCCATTGTAGTTTATATAACAGCAAAACAAACCGTCACGCTAAAGTGTATTTGTGGTCAATGTATGTGCTCCCTCTCTTTTAGCAACACCAGCCCCTATATATTCGTTCCTGCTTATAAAGCCCATTCACCGGGCACCACACAGTGGAAGGATGAACGATTGTCAAATGGGTCCTACACTCTCTATTCAACTAGGATCCTCCGTCATTGGGCCCTTTAGGACAGCTAGACATTTGTGAGTGGTAATCACAATCAGCTATCCTTCACGGTAGATTGGACCAGCTTGCTGCACAAATCCAAGTAGAGGCTCTAGTCCTGTCCAGGCTGGACAACTGCAATGCTCTGCTTGGTGGGCTCAGGGCACTTCCTAACCATTGTAGATTATACTGAATGCGGCGGCAAGAGGTGTCTTCAAGGAACCGAAAGAGTGCACGTCATATTTCTCTTTGTCGGCTTACATTGGCTCCCCATGGCTACTCGTATCGAGTTCAAAACCCTGCTCATAGCATAAACAAGACCACCACCCGTTCAGGAATAATGCGGTCTATAATAAAACGTTCAATACACTCTGTATCTATCTATACAAAAAAATGGCTCATCTTTTCCATTTATACCTAAACCACATCCAGAACCTCACTTTTTCTATAAAAAAACATTTTCTTGACTGCCACTGGCTCGTTGGTATGTTGTGTTGTATTTTTTTACCTTCTTTTGCTGTGTTACCTCTTTCACTGATTGCTTCTTTTGTCTAAGTCACTTTGGATAAAAGCTTCAGCTAAATGACAAAATGTAAAGTGTTACTGATTTTTTTATGAAAGATTACATGAAATGGGCTTTCATACGATAATTTGCGATCTGATTATTCACTGTATGGAGAAACATAAATAACGCAAAGCATGAAATCCTCATGTTATACAGAGTCTAATTCTACAGAATGCCTTTGAAGTTGTGACGTCATGTTAACTGGTTGCCAAGAAATCTTTTGGTGGGTTGGGCTAAATTTTTTCATTAAGAATTGACAATAGTGTAAAATGGCAAATGATTCTTTTAGTTATTGCATAATATTAAAAAATGTCTGTAGGCAAGTAAAGAAATAAGTCTTTTGGTTTCAAGTTTAGGGCAGGGAAAGTTTTTTTTCTCATCACAATAAATCAAAATGTTCTCAAAAGCACATTTACAGTTTCAATTCTAACTCAATAACACAGCAGCTAATGTGTTATATCATCAAACTTCACGCTTGAATTATTGAATTATTAGAAGGCAACATTATAAAGCACTTGTTGTTTGGTGCTTACAAGCTGTATCTGGTTTTTATTGTGAGTCTGGTCATTTTTGTCAGTGTTATAATATATAAGAAATAAAGTATTATTATCATTAAACCATTTTGGTGCATTTTGGACCTTTCAGTTCTCCATTAGAACCCTCATTATGTTCTCCATTGTGGTTGGTTGACACCAAGAATGTTTGTGTAATTAAATAATAAAAAGAATGAAAATGATCTCAGAACTTCATAAAAAACACTGAAATAAATATCATCACGTTATACCTTACCTAAATACAAAGTAATATAACAATATTAATTAAACGTCATGGTTCATTTATTGAATTATTAGAGGGCAACATTATAAAGCACTTGGTGTCTGATGCTTACAAGCTATATCTGGTTTTTATTGTGAGTCTGGTCATTTTTGTCAGTGTCATAATATATAAGAAATAAAATATTATTATCATTGAACCATTTTGTTAAAAATACACATAAAAATAATAATATGATGAATTAAATTACACATTGATGTTGTGTTGTGCACCACTGTATCTGTCAGAGATTATTAAGTGTTCTCTTTTTTTAGTATTGACAGTCATTTCATGCTATGTTTAATCCTAACATTTGTACAGAAAACTAAAGCATATGCAAATCTGTTCTTTCCCTGTCCTGAAGTGTAAAGAATTTCTAACAAACCAGTGACGCAGTGAATGTTTCTACCTTTCAATTCTCCATTAGATTCTTCTTTATGTTCTCCGTTGTGGTTGATTGACATCAAGTATACAGATAATAATATTAATATAGTACATTAAATTGTGCATTGATGTTATGTTGTGCACCACTGCATCTGAGTAAAATTATTCATTCATTTCATGCTATGTGTAATCCTGAAATTTGTCCAGAATTTGTCCATATGCAAATCTGTTCTTTCTCTGTCCTTTAGTGTAAAGAATGTCTGACAAACCAATGTCACAGAGAATGTTTCTAGCTTTCAGTTCTCCATTAGATATCTCTTTATGTTCTCTGTTGTGGTCGATTGACATCAAGAATGTTTGTATAATCAAATAATAAAAAGAATGGAAACGATCTTGGAGGAACAAATAAAACACTGAAATAAATACCACAATGCTATACCTTTGTCTGGAAATAATCTCAGAAGATCCTATAAAACACTGAAATAAATACTATCATGTTATACCTTACCTATACAAAGACATATAACAATATACATCAAACTTCATGGTTGAATTATTGAATTATTAGAGGGCAACATTATAAAGCACTTGGTGTCTGATGCCTACAAGCTATATCTGTTTTTTTTCAACATTTTTGTCAGTGTTATGTTATGTATCATCAAACCGTTTTGTTGCTAATACACATAATTATATTAATATAGTACATTAAATTACGCAATGATGTTATGTTTTCCACCACTGCATCTGAGTAAAATTATTCATTCATTTCATGCTATGTTTAATCCTGAAAATTGTCCAGAATTTGTCCATATGCAAATCTGTTCTTTCTCTGTCCTGAAGTGTAAAGAATGTCTGACAAACCAATGTCACAGAGAATGTTTCTACCTTTCAGTTCTCTATTAGATCTCTCTTTATGTTCTCTGTTGTGGTTGATTGACATCATGAATGTTTGTATAACTAAATAATAAAAAGAATGAAAATGATCTTGGAGGAACAAATTAAACACTGAAATAAATACCACAATGCTATACCTTTGGATGGAAATAATCTCAGAAGATCCTATAAAACACTGAAATAAATACAATCATGTTATACCTTACCTATACAAAGTCATATAACAATATAAATCAAACTTCATGCTTGAATTATTGAATTATTAGAGGGCAACATTATAAAGCCCTTGATGTTTGATGCCTACAAGCTATATCTGGGGTTTTATTACTAGATTTTTGATATGTTATTTGTTATGATTTTTGTCTGTCCTTAAGTGTAAAGAATGTCTGACAAACCAATGACACAAAGAATGTTTCTAGCTTTCAGTTCTCCATTAGATCTCTCTTTATGTTCTCTATAAGATCTCTCTTTATGTTCTCTATAAGATCTCTCTTTATGTTCTCCATTAGATCTCTCTTTATGTTCTCTATAAGATCTCTCTTTATGTTCTCCATTAGATCTCTCTTTATGTTCTTTATTAGATCTCTCTTTATGTTCTCTATTAGATCTCTCTTTATGTTCTCCATTAGATCTCTCTTTATGTTCTCCATTAGATCTCTCTTTATGTTCTCCATTAGATCTCTCTTTATGTTCTCCATTAGATCTCTCTTTATGTTCTCCATTAGATCTCTCTTTATGTTCTCCATTAGATCTCTCTTTATGTTCTCTGTTGTGGTTGATTGACACCAAGAAAGTTTATAAAAGTAAATAATAAATAGAATGAAAATGATCTCTTGGGATCCTATAAAACACTGAAATAAATACAATCATGTTATACCTTACCTATACAAAGTTATAAAACACTTCATGCTTAAATTATTGAATTATTAGACGGCAATATTATAAATCACTTGGTGTCTGATGCTTACAAGCTATATCTAGGTTTTTATTACTAGATATTTGTCATGTTATGTGTTATGATTTTGGGATTTTTTTATAACACCATAAAGTTAAACCTCTGGCTGGGAAGAGGATTTCCACAATGATCTCCTTCCATCAATGTTGAATCATTTGCATTTGTAACGAACACAAACTCGAACATGCATACATCTTCACAACATGTGGAACACCTTGCAAGTGTTCTTACAAATCAGTGCGCAGCGTCGCTGTCCAATCCACGGAGACGCGTCTGCACAAAGCGCGCGCGCGCACGCGTGCGCTCCGTTATTAAGCCGTGCGTGCGCAAGGAGAACCTTGGAAAAATGTGACACCTCAAACCTCTGGACAACACCTTTAACCGCGATGGAGAGATCGGACTGACCGATGCAGAAGACCTCTGGCATGGACAACGCGTCCAACATCTCATGGACCGACTTTGAAGACGCGGAGGAGTTCGTGGGAGACGGATCCGCGCTCCTGAGGATCCTCATCTCCATCATCTACTCGGTCGTGTGCGCGCTGGGTCTGATCGGCAACGTTCTCGTGCTGTATCTCATGAAGTCCAAACAAGCATGGAAGAAGTCCTCCATCAACCTGTTCGTGACCAGTCTGGCGGTGACCGACTTCCAGTTTGTGTTGACCCTTCCTTTCTGGGCCGTGGAGAACGCCATGGATTTCACCTGGCTCTTCGGCAAGGCCATGTGCAAGATCGTGTCGTACGTCACGGCCACGAACATGTACGCCAGCGTGTTCTTTCTCACGGCGATGAGCGTGGCGCGGTACTGCTCGGTGGCCGCCGGGCTGAAGAACCGGCGGCGCCGGGCGCGCGTCTCCGCGCTCTGCATGAGCGCCGTCATCTGGACCGCGGCGGTGGGCGCCGCGCTCCCCAACGCGATCTTCTCCACGACGTCCACGGTGTCGAACGAGCAACTCTGCCTGGTCAAGTTCCCAGATCGGAGCGGGGACGCGCAGTTCTGGCTGGGTCTGTACCACTCTCAAAAAGTTCTGCTGGGGTTTCTCATCCCCCTTGGAATAATAACCATGTGCTACCTTCTCCTATTGCGCTTCATCACCAGCAAAAACGCGAACACCTCCAGCGCCAAGAGAAGGTCCAAAGTGACCAAATCCGTGACCATTGTGGTTCTGTCCTTCTTCCTCTGCTGGTTGCCGAACCAGGCGTTGACAGCTTGGGGCATCTTGATAAAACTCAACGTGGTCCACTTTAGTTACGAGTACTACACCACGCAGGTGTACGTGTTCCCCGTGACTGTGTGTTTGGCCCATTCGAATAGCTGCTTGAACCCCATTCTGTATTGCTTGATGAGGAGGGAATTTAGGAAGGCTCTGAAGAAGCTCTTCTGGCAGATCACGTCGCCCTCCGTCACCAATATGAGGCCGCTCACCGCCTCCACGAAGCCCGAACAGGACGAGCAGGGTCCGGCGTTGGTGCCGCTCGTGCCCGCGGAGCCCGCGCTCATGTTTTATCCTCCAGGAGTTGTGATGTATTCCGGGAGGAATGACATCCTGCCAAACTGCACCTAACCTCAATTTGGGGGGTTTGATACACCATCTTTAGGAATGTTTGGCAAGCCTTTGCATCAGACAATGTGTTGGTGCACATTGGTGTCAAAGTTCTAATAGTGGCCACTTATAATAGTGTGGTCACTATTAAGTTGGTGAGAATAGTGTTTGCAGGGAACTATGGGGTGAGAATGTACCCTTCACATTGATGTTGCATCTGAATGTAGTGAGTTTGCAGGTTTGGTTTCTTTTGAATGAATATTGTGGATTTTGGGCCGGTGCATAACACAAGGAAAATATAATTCAATTTGTGTTTTTTGTCCATATATATGAGCTAAAAATGCATGCATGTGACAATGAACAACCCTCGCAGAAAGAGGGTTATGAAAGATATTCATATATTTCAACATTAAGATGCAACACTGCTCCTCTGAAATAAAGTAAATTGATCATTTGAATAGTTTGTATTTTGTATTAAACATCGTGTTGGTTTTTACTCTGATCACACTGTGAAAAATATGTCATGCCGCTTGGTTACAAACACTTATATAAACTGTGTATGTTTTTTTTTTACAAATAATTTTGAAATGTATTTGTTTATTTATCAAATATATATTTGTAATATATACCGACATCTTAAGTGAATTGTATATTCCAGTGGGATTTATTAAAAAAATTGTAACTCTCACATACACAAAATACAAGAGGTGCATTAACTTAATTTGAAAGCTTTTAAACGTACTCTTTTTAAATGTAAATTATTTCGCATAAAACAAGAGTTATTTTTTTAAGTGTATATATCCGCTCAGAAAAAAAATTAAAAGCTTAACACGTTTAAAATGGAAAATAGTGTGTTTATTTATGAGGTTTGATGCATGCATTACATGAAAACAGCAATAAAAAGACAACCCAATAGGGAAACTGTTGATGCAGAAAGCACCACCACAGTAACAGTGCCAGCCAGGTTGACCAGAGCTCCGAGTCCAGCACCCACTATGACCTGTGCCAGCTGTACCATACAGGTAAGAGCTGCACAGTCCATTCCAGTACCACGGCCCTCAACCGCTGTGTCATCACCAGACAATTTTCTCTGCTCCTTAACAGATAAGAGACATAATATAAAAACGTTTCAATCTTTGATCTGAATTGTGTGCAACGCCTTTGCAAATTCACAGTCTATATTGCATAAGTCTTGTTCTACTGGACTGAAACAGTATGCAGGCGGACATCTCAAAATCTACTTCTGAGATAATCAGTTTAATAATCAGTTTAATTTCGACCGTTAATTTGGCCATAATATAATATATATATAAATGCAAGTTACTTTTTAGAAGTGTTTATGTTGTGTTTATATATACCCAGTACATACTTTATAAAGTTTCAATGCACATTTCAATTAGCAGAATCAATATTCCTGGTTCCTGGGGAGGCTGCAGAACTTGCAATTCAGTATTCTGTCAGCTTGCAACTTAACTGATGCTTTATCGGCAAAGATTCTTAGATAGTGGCTAAACAAACCAATAACTAATTTATGGAAAGTGTAAAATCAATATTTGAAACCTTTGATGCCTACTATCTCGAATAAAGAAACGTTGTACGTAAACAGCTGCAAAAAGATAGTAAAGATTTTTATCCTTCAAATGCCTGAAAGAAACTCCACCAGAATAATATTAAGTCACATACCAGGTGACACAAGCATCACATAGGCACAACATTACATAAATAAGACTGTTAGATTACTAAACAGTGAAAAGTGTTTCAAAACAGAAAAAAGTAATATTGTACATCCATAGTTTATGTGGGGATGACATCGAAAAAAAACATTTTTATCATCTTGTCATTTCAAACCTATATGACTTTCTTTGTACTGCTGAACACAAAAGAATATTTCGAAGTATGTTGCGGCAACCCTTTACTTGCATTGGTATTGATTCCATAGGATAGAACACATACTCCCCATACCTTTAGGGAGCACCAGAATGATTTTGTTCTGTAAATATTTAACAACTGACCTCTTCCCCCTTGTGATACTCAGAGATGAGGTTGAACGGGATGGTGTAGAGAGTGCTGGACATCACTCCAAACACAGTACACAGAGTCAGCGTGGCAATGATATTCGGAAACAGTCCGATCAGACCGGTTCCCATGCCGAAAACAAAGTAGCCCAAAAAGTAAAGTCCCTTCAGTCCGATGTATGGCAGGAGCAACCTTTGCACATCTTAAGGGACATGATAATCCTTTTAGAAGACTGTAACAATGGGCCGTAATACAAAACAAAATTCAATGACAGAGGCATGAGTGAATAGCGCACACAGATTAACCAACCAGCCATTTTTATATCGCTGATGAAACATCTTCATTAATAAAATGCTCTTTTCAGAAATATATGACTTTCCGGCCACATCATTGTAGCAGAATTTCAGAAAAAGTGATGATATTGTAATGAAAACTAATAACTTTGAAAAAGCGTATTATCCAGTTTCATTCGGGCAGGATGGAGGGGAATGTCTTATCTGACTGTAATTGAAGTCTTTTCTTGTCTGGTTGCATTAAAAGACTCTATCTAATAAAGACAGTCGAGTCAGCTTTTATATTACTCACATGAATAGAGAGCAGAGGAGACGGCGTTGATGCACAAGCCCCAGCAGCCCACCTCGACTCCTCTCTCGTAAGCGGCATACGAGGTGGAATTATGCTCGGCGTACGGGTTCCCCTTGTACACGATCTACAGGTGACACACAGATTGCAGGAACATTGCATAAGATCTTGAAAGCGTGTGACAGCGTGACACTAAAGATGACGCATCATCCGTCTGTTAAACAGACCGAGAACAAGTAACAGAACATCTCCACAGGAAACCCTGCTTTTATTGTGAACCAAAGCGAACCTGCTGGAACATCACAAGGCTCTTTTATTCAAATTCCATGTGGAGGGAAAGTGAAATCTTATAAATAGGCTTTCGCGCCGCTGGGCCTCTGATGATGTACAAACTTATATCCCCAAGAAAACTCCTGAGTAAACACAGTTAGAGGTCAAGCCAGATCAATAATTGATTTTGAATGTAAAGCACTTTAAATTCATGTGTAAAGCAGCTTTCTCTAAAAACTTTAAGCATGATTTCACAGTAAACAAAGAACCACAATATAGTTATGCCTTAAAGTGATAGTTCACCCAATAATGAACGTTGACTTATCACTTACACACCCTCTTCTTATTTCAAACCTGTATGACTTTCTTTCTTTCACAGAATGTGAAAGAGGATATTTTGATATATGTGGGGGAACATTACACATTCACCCGCATAGGATTTATGCACATGAGTGCCACTGCTGTTCGAACTTTGTTTGAAATATCTTCATTTGTATTCTGCGGAGGAAACTCATACAAGTTGAAATGATAAGAGAGAGAGTAAATGATGACACAATTGTGATTCATAAGAAAAGTTTCGACCCTTGGGTTAAACCAGATTGGCAGAATGAATGTGCTGTCAACATTACTTTGCCACAAGTCACATTGAAGGTATAAAGTTAAAGTTCAGAAAGATTGGTTAAAGGCACAGATCCTTACGGTCATACTGCAGCCACACACACAGGATTTGGGATGCCAAATGTAATAGGTTTAAAAATCCGTCATATCTATTTCACTTAATCCAGTCCAGTTGAGGTTCCTTACCCTTGGCATTCAATACACCTGCTATGACCGGTTCCTGGCTGATAAGTTTTTTCACTTCATTGAGGTCAGCAAAATGACTTTTTCTTACATGCTGCCATCTACAAGACTGCTCATTTATCTCAATTCAACTCCATTCAAACTGGTTGTGGCAAGGAAAATAAGATAAAGAAATTTCAAGCTGTATTCAAGACTGAAAATGGAATCTCATGTTTACAAAAATTCTGTCTTCATTCATTATCCATCTTCACTTTAAACCTGTGTGTCAGTCTTTCTTCTGCAAAAGCACAAAAGAACATATTTTGAAGAATGTTGGTAAATGAACAGCGACTTGCATTAGCTATGTGAATGCGTGTCCCTTGCGTACAGTCATCAACTTTCATTAAATATCTTTGTTTTTGTTTTGCAGATGAAATAAATTATGAAAGAACAATCCCTTGTACATCTTAATCCAGAGGTTCTTTATTCATCTATTTTTTGGGGTAACATTAACATATTTGATTTGGGACCGTTAGGATTACTTTAATTCAAGCTTCATGTCCTTTATAAGAGATGTGCAAACTAAGCACAACTTAAAGGCAAACACCAGAAAGCTGCTTAAAAATGCTTACCTGTCCCATGAAGTCAGTAAAGAAAAGCATGTTGCACAAAAAGGCCGTCCAGCCCAACAAGTGGCTCATGCACAGACATCGGTAATGGCTGGGCATGCTTATCATAGCGGACAGCAACGATTTTAGGGTCATCCTCTTCTGAACCTGGAACCAGTTACAGACACAGGTTAATGATCTCATCCAAATGCTTCACTCAAAGAAATAATAACAGATTTAAATAAATATAAAGAATACATGAGAAGGTCATATAGGTATTGACGAAAAGAGATTTGCACCAGTGGTGTTTAAATTTTCACTACATTAAACTTTAAAACACACTTTAAAGTGATAGTTCACGCAAATTTAAAATTGTCAATGTATAAATGTCTGAAATGAATTTAATAGACAAATATATGTATTGTTAATGGAAAAACAAGAATAATTATATTTTATTCAATAAAAATGCTTTTAAAATGGATGATTTTGAGTGACTATTGTAGAAAAAACTGAGCGCAGAACAGACAAGGACTCTATTAAAATTCTTTTAAAAGTATCTCAGGTAGAGACCTTAAGAAGCGGCATTTCTGCAAATTTGAGTAAATTCTAGTCAAATGTTAGTAAATGTCCCAAAAGTAACTGGGGGTTTACATTCTTCAAAATATCAGTTGTGATTTGCAGAAAAAATGATTGTTTTCATTATATTTACTGTATTGTACATAAAAAAACAAGACCTAGAGAAAATCATTTCAGGCTTTTGTCCATTGAGTTATAATAACTTCTGTTTGTGCGATCCTTTTTTAACAATATTGCCTTAAAGGCTATCAGAGAGTTCTCTCATTTTAAGCAATAATGAAAGGTCTTACAGTCGAGTAAAACAGCAAAATGGAAAATCAAGAAATCATGAATTCAGATGGAAATATGTCTTGGACATTTGAAACAGCGGCTTTCGCAAATATATATAAAAGCAAACTGCTTTAAATGAAGCGTTTCGTCTGACTCACAGGCATGTCAAATTACAGGGTGAGATAAGGACCATAGCTGCGCTTTTACAAAAAGCAACACAGCACGCACGATTTTTATGATTCAGAGTTTGCGGTCTTATAATGATATAAGACACTTTGATGATAAGCCATCTTTGTTTTTACGCGTGGGTTGCCGTCTAAATTCTCCGAATGCAATTTGTCTTACTTTATGTAATTAAATCATAAATAAACATGGAGTAATCAGAAATAAATCACAAACTGGATGAACCAAACAGCACACAGCATGAACTTTGAGAGCAATGTACATTTCTCCCACCAGGGAATACTTGAACTTCAAACTAAAGAAGATATCAAGTGTGCTATATTCTCCGAATAGACATCCAATCAAATAACAGACCACAAAGGTTGATAATCGAGAAAAAAAATGAAAAAGAGATCAAGAGATCCCAATTGGCCAACCTCGCTGTTAGGCTGCTTGGCACTGGGAGTAACTGCATTCGCTTCACTAAGAGCAGAGAAGGAGCGCTGACGCATCTCTTGAAGAGGCGGTGGCTCTTTGGATACCGAGCCGTATCCGCTGTTGTGCGGGTCATCCAGGAGCAAAGAGCTGGGAGAATCTAAATTTTGGTATTTTTCCAGCGGTGTCTCTGGGATGCTGAAGAGGTGCATGGTGAGGAAAACTCCCCAGGTCAACGATGAGAAAAAATAAATGACTTGGTATTCTGAGCCCAACAGGAGGCCTAGAGCAGAGTGACCCCAGTCCATAGCTCCGATCAAGTACCCAAAAGCTCCACCTAGACCTGTAAACAATACAACAGACTTTCTTTGAAATATTATAGGGAAGGATGTGTGCTTTATAGGGAAAGGTTTGTGCTTAGACAGACTCCAGCCTCCAGTCTTATGGTTTGCTGGGTACGATTCAGACCTGTCTGACTTACTATCTTCTGCAAAACTCAATAGAAGATATTGTGAAGAATGTTGGTAACATAAAAATGTCCCCTTCTTTTGAACAGCTCTCTTTTACCATCATCATTTGAGAATATCTTCTTTTGTGTTCTGAAGAAGAGAGAAAGTCATACAGGTGTGAAATAGCAAGAGGTTGAGTAAATGGTGACACAAACTATCACATGAATACACTTTCAAGGATTATAAACAATCACATAAACACACACAACCCAGCTATCGCTGAGCCACAGTAGTGATCCAGTCATGTGCTTCTGGTGCTCTCAGCATAAACCCATGATCTCAGCACATGACTGGGCTATGTGGGCTATTAAAGCACACTGAAAACACACCATATGCTTATAAATACAATGGGGTCTTCCCATAGTTCCTGCAGTGGTAAGAACATAAAAACATTTCAAATGCAGCAAGAAAATATTTTTTATAAATCAATATTTTGCATCCTGTGAGAGTGGCAGTGGGTGCTTCTTCTCAACTATTCTCATGTTTTGGGTGGTTGACCTTTGTGTCCTGTAGGAGGCACTTATAAACACTCATAAAAGGACATTAATAATTGCTCTAACAGCCATTACTGGAGCTCTTTAATTACATTTCTAATTTTTGAGCGGTTGACAAAAGTCACGGGACCTCTCATAATTATGTCATTTTTCATGTGCGCCTTTTTTTTAAGAACATAAAAAAATCCTTTTCACTTCATTTGTTATTCAATTGCACAATTTGTATTTTATAAATATAAAAAATCAGAGCTCATTACCAGCACACCAAGCATTTCTGAGTTTTTCCCATATTAATAAACTGTAATTAAAAGTGTAAACCTACTTATCCAGAAAAGCATAAGGATAGAGATTAATTGAGAAACAATAATTTCTTTTCATTTGAATCATCCACCACATTTCGAAACACGCTGGGTAGAGAATGTTGCAAAAATCGAATGACACTTTTGGGTTAGGATTTAAAGATTTTCACCCTCATCTCCCAGGCTTTGCCAAGACTTACAGATGAAGGCAGGTGTTTCTCATGAGAAACAATAGATCCCAGAGGCATAAGTTCCGCTTCACAGACAGTTACATCAGCACAAGAGCAGTACCCTAAAGACTATGTTACTTAAGGGGAAACAGGAAACATTTCGTCATCACCATGCCAACCGAAAAGAACATGGATTTCAAACTAAATATTCAGCTGCACGCCACCGCAAAGCGCAACTGTTAAGGTCAGTCAGTCAAGTTTGGTAGTGTCTCTAAAGTTGTGTTCAGGGCTGACAAAGAGAACGATACACATGAAACACAGACCAAACCAAATATTTCACGAAAGCACTTATCAGGTTAATGGTACGTCAAACTGGCACAATGCAAAAACATTTTCAGCACCGAGAAGAAAAGCCCAGTCTGTCAACTATAGAAATGTTAAGGTACATAGCTATAAAGCTTTTCTTGGGAAAAATGTTGACTTTCCATTAAGTATTAAAGACACTGTTTCTGTGTCATCAAATGGTTCGAACGTCACACTAGTCAAAAGTTTGGATCTAACATAAGTTCGACAAATAGTTTATAACAAACATTTAGATTTCCGCACATTTTAGAAAGTAGGAAATTCACCAAAAACCGAAAAACCAGACGGTGATGCAATGGAAGAACCAGGTGGGAAACAATACAAAATATAGCAGACACAGTTCAATCAAGAGACTGTATCACGTTGACAATATTCTGATAAAAATATTTCATCACCATGATGGAAGGCTAAAGAAATGGTAAACTGTAGTAAGTATTGTCACTGCTCACCTGTGAGTAGGGCATGATAATGCAGACCTCTTTCTTTGTCCGGGTGAGAACACACATCAAACAAGTAAGCTTTGATGGGTCCATCAATAAAGTCTGCAGCGAAATCAAACATCACAACTCCGAACATGACAACGACGATGGCCCATGTCTTTTTAACATCTCTGGCCTGTACCACAGCTGAAAGAAAGGGCACGCCAAGTCACACAGGTTATGCAGTTATTTATATTATTCATGTCATGCAGATTTGTAAACAAAGAAATATAACATATTAAATATTCATGTCAATGCACAGAGTTGTCAAATGAATATAATAAGAATCATTTAAAAAGAACATGAAATATTCATCATGTACAGTCTCCAGCAATAAGTATTGTTTACGTTGCATTTAGTTTTAATGGATCCTGAGTGTAAACATAATCCTCAAGTTTGGTTAATTATAAAGGTTTGTTCCGGGTAAAATAAATAAATGCCCTACTACAACAAGTGATTAAAATTCTAGACCTGACACCATAACAGTCATCAGGCAAATCAGACAAAAAAAGTAAAGTGGAGCAGCAATGAAATGGAAAAATAAACACGCTTCCCACTATGCTGCGAGCAATATCCAGCTGTTTATTTTCCCGTCTTGTCCTACGGGTTAAGTCTCATTTTCTACAGTTCTTAATAAAAGGTGTCATATATAATTGCACAACGGCTTGAAAATCAACTGTGACAAATTTCCGGGATTATTCTCACCTCTTGTGTCTTCTTTTTTTATTCTTTTCTCCCACATGTAATTATCTGCTTTTTTAGTGTCATTTGCAACGGATAAGGAAAAGCCGATATAATTGCCAACTGCATTTTAAAATGACATGGTGCACAGCACACCAAAGTACAGATCCTTTAACTACTTTTAACTACTGTCCGCAAGGCCATGATATAAAATAAATCTGAAACTTAAAACAAATGCAACCCCTTACCTGATGTCACCGCATCTCCATTTAAAAATAAAGTTAACCCCACCAACATCATAATCCCGAGTAAAAGTATATAAGGTCTCCTCCGGCCCCATGGGGACTGACAGTAGTCGCTAGCCGAGCCGATGACAGGTTGAAGGATGAAACCCAAAATGGGGCTTATGAACCACACCAAGCTGTACAAGCGTTTTGGTAGTCCAACGCTCAGCAACACGGGCGTGACAAATGCCGCCTCAACAGCATAGCAAAATTCCCTTCCAAACATAACCGTGCCATGCATGATTAGTCTTCCTCTGGACCTCTTCGGAGGTTCCACAGCTCCAAACACAGCTGGTTCCAAATAGTCCTCCTTCATTCCAGAGTCCATCGGATAGGGTTCCATGGATTTTAGGGGACTGTCTGGTCCGGAGAACCTACACGGCTGGTCCTCGCTTAAGAGAGTCATGGTTCTCTCTCTCCAAATGGTTCTTAGAACTGGTTTGCTGTGATCTTCTGAATCCTACTGCATAGCTGAGCAGTAATGTTCGGATTTACAACTCTTGCTGAAATAAGAAGGCGGTGGTTTTGTTTGGAAGTAAGCTTTGCCTTTTTCAAGTGCCAAACGGCTTTGGTGGCAAGCACGTGATGGAGATTTCAAACTGTGGCTGGTTTCCTTTCAAGGAAGTTCAGTCCAAGACTATTCAGAGTTAACCATATAGTGGTCAAGTAAGAAAAGGATGGATGAAAATGAGTTTTTAGGTTAGTCGGAACAAACCTCAGTCATGTGACTTCTTGAACATTCCTTTGTGCTCTTGCATGCTGGGATTGCCCATTAGGTAAATCAAGTGACGTCTCATGTGATTCTCCACAGACTGCTTCAAGGGGGTTGTCAGACGGCAATGTACTTCATAACATTCCAAGCACATGCTATGTTGTCTTCAAACACACGACTGTGTGTAGCTTGGGCAGCAATGCTTGACTCCAGTGTGTCATAAGACATTCAGAGAGTCTTTTGAAAGATCATGTGAACTGCACTTCCACTGATCTCTCAAAGAAACTTAGCCAATCTTCATATAAGAGGGCAAGCTGTGGATCACCAGTCAGATGGTGCCACGTGGATTAAAATGTCACATTCCATACAAATCTCTTTTTATATGAGAGTTTTAGCTAGTTTAGTGCTGAAATATTTTTTTGTCTGATGCATTTCTGAGGTTCACTAATAGGATTTGTATCCACAAAAAGAACAAAATAATGTTGAAGAAAGAGGAAATTGTATGATTTCTGTTTTAATTATAAATATTCCTAGTGCAAATCCACTTAAATGAGTATATTCTTCAAAACCAGTAAAATGCAAGATGTTGATCTTCAAGATATCAGCATTAATGTTAAAGTGATAATTAAAATTGTGTCATCACATTGTCATTTCGAACAAGAATTACTTACAAAAAACACAAAAACAAAAAAAACAATACAGAAAGATGTTTTGAAGAATGTTGATATTCAAACCATGACAACATCTGCACTGGATTTGTGTCCATACAATAGTAGATGGGTGCCATCATTATTTGGTTACTAGCATTCTTCAAACTATCTTATTTTGTGTTCTGCAGTCGAAAAAGTCGTAAGGAGTTGAATAAAATTTTGACAGAAGAGGGTGAATTTTCCCTTTAAGATTATTGTACTAAATGCAGAATACATGTGCAAAATAAACATTTAAAGAAAGCTTGCACATCTCTATCATGAAACATTCTTGATATGATCAATAAGTATAAAAACATCTTACTGCAAGCAATTCTCTTATGTCCAATGTGATTCATATAGTTAAACAGTCTATGACTCAGACTGGACATTTTATTTTACCCGCACTTATTAATAGACAATTTTTCATTCATAACTCTTCGATCAAATCAAATAAAATGCATTTACATAGTGCCTGAGTTAATCTTTCAAATAATCTTTTAAAATTGACACAGTGGATGCTATATTTCCTCGATAAGAGCTTTTCTGTGATACACTGGTGAATGTTTTTCTTACAAAATAATATTTAATGTACTGTTTTACAGGACATTTTTTATAGGATTTCAGTAAATTCCACTTTACTTTCCCCAAGGCAACAACACTTAAGCTTTGCAAATACTGGATTATTTAATTTTATCCGACAACTTCTCAGTCAAAAATCAGCTGGTTTCAAATTAGGTATCAGCAGTTTATAAGAAGTAATTCTATTACTAAATTCACTCCTCACGGTCTCTCATTGAGACAGAGTCCATGCTGAGATCCAGACCTGAATCACTATGCGCTTATCTTAATGAATCTCCTGCCAGACTTAACTTATAGGCGTGCTTTATTTTCATTACACTCTACAACGCCAGCAGATAGAAACTCTTCTATCTGATCTCTCTCAAACCCGTACTCCTGCAGTACAGGCCGAGTATGCTCCCCTATAAAAGGATCGCGGGACAGAGACGGCACTGCAGGTGAACGGGACAAAACAGGTGCAGGTCGGGGACTAATCTCCCCTTGAGAGTCCTTTAGGAACGATCCCCTCGCTTGGTTGTGGGGGTGTGAGACCACCTCGTCCGTTGAAAGCACAGGGGTGACGCAGGCGTCCGTCTTGTCAAAGATCCGACTCCACTCGGCCCGTGTCTTGGTGGCAAAGACGCGGGTGAATGTCTTCCTGAGTTCCGGCCAATCGGACACGCACATTTGTGCAGGCAAGTCAGCTGGATCTAAATCCAGACCTAGGGTCAAAGAGAGTTTATTATCAAATAAGAGATAAGGAAGGAGGACAAAATCAATAATGGGGCTTAAAGGACGAGGATCATGAAGGACAAAGATATCATGAAGTTAAAGCTATTAGTAACACTGTCGCACCAGTAGGTGACTTTCAAGAGATGCTCTTGATCTCAGGATCAAAGATGAATAGCAATAGCGTCATTATAGTATGGATAAATCTACTCTAGGCACATGCTAATACGCATCCAGTGGTTTACCCTTAATCTCTTGCATGATGTGCAAAATCAACAAACCTGAAGCCAGTACTACGTGACTCAACATGTCAACTGAATTTAGATTTAGATTAAATTTACCCTGAAGAAGCTGTTGGTAGAACTGGGGTTCTATTGCCCCCACAGCTACGTATTTGCCATCCAAAGTACGATAGGTATCATAAAACGGCGCTCCACCGTCTAACAAGTTCTCCCCATGTGGATGATTCCACAGGCCGATGCTGCGAGACTTCCACATGAAGGAGCCTACGTATGCTGCACCTTCTACCTGTAGAAACAGAAGGGGGAATTAAAAAAACCATCAAAAATCAATTGACAACTTAATTCATCTGCAATCCCCATTTTTTTCAAGTAATTTAAAAGGCAAATATGTATAGAAAAATGTCAATATATACCTCAAAAATTTGCCACCTTAAAGAATTTATATAGTCTTCACTGGAGGAAATCAAAGTAAAATAAAAACATTTTCATATTTTTATACTATAGTATTTTAATTGTTTTATTTTATATTTAGGTTATATATTAAAATATTTTAAATAAATTTGTTTATATATTATTATTGTTTATATGAATTATATAATAATAATAATAATAATAATAATAATAATGATAATGTTATTTTACATTGTGAAGACTAAATTCAAAATTAAAATTATTTATATAAATTATTACTTAGTTCATAATAAAAACGATGAAGAGACATCTCACTAATGGTAGTTTTCTTTTATAAATTTTTCTGTCAAACCAAGGGGCACATGTACACTTTATTTGTCAACTACCCCTTTATATGAAAAAGTTAACTAACAAAAACAAGCTTAAAAAAGCTTAGCAGGCTTAGTGATTTTATGTGTTTAATGGTGAAAGTAAGATGTAAGTTTTAGTTATTATTACTAAATAAAGGTAAAACAACTGCAGTTTGATTTATATTAATTATTTTAAAAATAAAAATGACTTAAATAAATCATTGAAATCATGTGTGTTACCTGTTTTTTTTTGCAAGTGAACACCTCATATGTTTTACCATATACTTTTTCTGAGAATAATCTATCAACGTCTTGCAGTACAGCTGGGGACATCCTAGCGGTCTCAAAGCCACTTTAAAGACCAATAATGTAATGTGAAAAAACAGGGAGTTGAATTTCCCTAGTGTTTAAAACATTATGCAGGACCATAGAATTTTTTTTTTAATGGGTATCTTGACAGTGTGAGTCCTGTCCCAAACACACACCATGAAAAATGCATAAAAGGAGTTAAATTTAATTCAACTTGCGATCTTTAACCATCAGTGTAGGCAGATCAAACAAAGTGGAATGGCAATGTTATGATTTGCCCGATGACGCTGTTCATTCTCATCACAGTTCCTGCCCAAATCAATTCATAGCTTAGCTCATAAATGCCTATTCAGAGCAGCAGATCTTTGAACCAGCTCTGAATGGCTAATGTTTAGACACAAAAATATAAAATTTATGTGACACTTTTTCTTCTAGGACTATGTGGCACAGATCAGACCTTGTTAGGGCAAATTACAGAGGCTCAATTCACAGGTTTATTGTTTGGCTGAGCATTCCTCGGGCAGGAAAGCAGTCCGGGTTAAGTGAATGTCAGCATTCATTAACAAGCAGAATTGAGATTGCTAATCATCCTTATATTTCAGCAATGAAAACGATGAAGCTTGACAAACAGGGAACCGTAATGAACCAACAAATGTACAAACGAGCCTTAAAATATACACTTTCCGCATTCCATTTTCATGGATGACTCAAAAGCACAGGAGATGTAAATTGCTCACCGTCAAAATGGAGATAAAAACCCAAATAATCATTACTTTAGTGTACAGGGAGAAGCTCTCGTTTACTATGATTAACAAATGCATTTAGAATCGATCGAAATGCAATTTGACCATTGGGTGCTGTCTTTTAGAATATTAAAGCTTGCTCTTACTATTCCATACAGCACTGATATAATCAATTTAGTTTTAAACCTGCAGTGTCTGCAGTATAAACTACATTATATTCATTTGCAAAAACTTAATAAAGAGACCATTTCAAAGACCATTTTCAGTTTTTTTGAATTAACAATTTACATTTACACTAAAATTGTACTGTGAAAGAATTTTCACAAAAAAATGAAATTTAAAAGCTTTTAAATAAACTACATAACCTGTCTGAGTTTACATTTAGGCATTGTTGCAAGGGGCAGGTCGTTCCACCATCAACCGATCCAGAAAAGATGCGGGAGAGCAATTTCTTACCCTTTTGGGACAGCACCACAAGATTTTGCTCGTTAGCGGAGCTCGGGGATCTGGAGTGCATATACATGGGAGTCAGCGAATGAAGGTGAGGGGTGCTAGACCTGTGGCTGTCTTGTAGGCTATGAGGAGAGCTTTGAATTCAATATGAGCAGCTGTGGGGAGCCAATGTAGCTTGATGCAGAGAGGTGTGACATGCATTCTTTTCGTTTCTTAAAACCATTCTTGCTGCCGCATTCAGTATCATCTATAGAGGTTTAGTTATGCAGACCGGGAGTCCAGCAAGCAAGAGTATTGTGGTAGTCCAGCTGGACAGGAACTAGGATTTATTCTATAAATTCTGTGTATATGTAATTAAAACATTTTGTAAATCTAATACCTCAAATAATGCTAGCATGAATTTACCAAAAATATTGGTTTATATAACAAGTATATGTTTGTTTTTTCAATACGTCAACTTTTTTTTTTAAATTTCAGATTAAAATATTTTATTAAGTAAAAATCTGTGTTTAAATGTTTCATGTGGCTATGTAAAATAACAAAAATAAACAGTGTATGTTTTGAGATACAATGTTATTGTTTATTATGTGGACGATATATATTTGAGATTTAAAACAAATATTATTAATATCTGCAGTTATTTGCAGAAAATTTACTGAAACATGTCAAAATAACGATTAACTTTTTTCAGACCTCAAATATCGCAAAGAGAACAAGTTTACATTCTCTTTTATGCAACTCAACAAAGTTATAGTTTATATTTTATGCTTTTTACCTTTTTTTTAATCCATCTTGTCATGCTTACAGTCTTTTACAAGGCTGTCACTCCTGAGGTATGACTTTGTTGAAATTCAAAAGACCCTAGACTAGAATGACCCAAAATAACAAACATCCAGAATTGATTCTTAGATAAAAATTTGGAATGGTCTGTAGATAAAATGATGCTCAAACTGCTCGTATAAATCCATAAAGGGATTTTAGACATACACAAGGCAAAGACTCTCCCACCACATAATCACTCACGAAAAGCAATAAAAGGCCCCGAGCAAACATTTGCCTCAGTCCATGAGAAAATGTCAGATTCTAATAACACAAGCAAGTAATATTCTAGTTTTCCATGGATGCGTGACCTACTCAGTAGTTGGCCTCATTTTCATATTTTATACTTGAGCATGCATTAATTATAAGCTTTGCAGCTTAATATTTTAGAGTTACATTTAATTTAAATCCCAAGTCTAAATAGTGGATATCCTGGCATTCAAAGTGAAGTACACTGAGGCAAGACCATGACCTCTTCTTCCTTTCTAGCAGATCCTCAAATGGGAATATGTGTTCTAATAGTACTCAAAGAAAGCTGTCTTAACATATTTGATTTTTCCAACATAGAATAATAATAAAGATTGTGATAACCTCCTTATAAGAGGTAATTGCTAAAACTTATCAGAGAAAAACTGATTTTGGTACAATATTACACATCTCCTTTCTAAGCCAGCTTTGACATACTGGGATAAAAGACCCTAACCCCAACCAAATAGTTTTTTCCAATAGCTTATAATCTTCAAAGAATTGGCATATCACTTAGCTAACAACTCTAAGAAACGCTAACATTCAAAAGACTCTGTGGGGAAAATTATTTGACTGCTTTTTTGTAGAAAAGACAATAACCTAGGTAGGAGGAAATATTAAGCAAGCAAGAGGATCTCACCATGCTGGCATCAATGATCTGGCCCTGTCCAGACCTGCTTCTCTCTAAGAGAGCCATCACAACCCCAAACGCACACATGAGACCACCTCCTGCGAAGTCTGCAATCAAATTCAGTGGAGCATGGGGTTTCTCCGAGCTACGGCCCAACATAGACAGAAGCCCTATGACAGAAAAAAAAGAAACTTAGGTACATAAACTATGTGTGAACAACTTACAGACACTTTTAATTCTGTATTCAATTTAGTCAAACTATAAAAAAACAAACAAGTAGGACACGGAAAGAGCCTTTTTGTTACAAATTGATTCATGTATACGGTTATTGTACAAGAAAAGCTCAAATTTTTACTTGTGCATACATAAAAAAAGCCTCAAATGGTCAACAGAATCAAAGTCTTCGACAAACTCTCCTCCTTACTCTTAACTCAGCACAACCTTCTGGACAGACACCAATTAGGATTCAATACTGGATACGCCATTGAGACTTTTTGCTTTCAGTTGTTGAAGACTTAAGGTTGACAAGGGCAACCTCCAAGTCATTTTTTCTCATTGTGTCGTAGCTTCAGCCATCGCATGCTCCTTTCAACTCTCAGTCAGATATGGTCTGGTGGTTAGAGTGTTGGACTTGCAACAGAAGGTTGCAGGTTTGAATCCCAGGGCCAGCAGATCCTTGCCCTTATTTGCTCAGAAGTGATGATTGACAACTGCATAAGTCGCTTTGGATAAAAGCGTCTGCCAAATTATTAAAAGTAAATGTAAACTTTTTAAGGCAATGAGTATCTCCAACACGGCGTTACAGTGGTCCCAGTCTTACCTCTCAGGTAGATCTTTCAGGGTTTTGTGAAGAGCTGAAGTTTGGAATCACATCATCTCAGCAGCTGTGTGCCTTAGGGCTCAGTGCTTGCATCGCTGTTCTTCTTGATCTACATGACATCATTGTAATCAGTCACCCGGAAGCATTGCTTTTCCTATCACTGTTTCAGGGACACCACTCAGTTCTACTTTGTGTTCCATTTGGAGAACCGACTGTTTCAGCCCCCATTTTAGTATGCCTAAGTGACTCACTCTGGATGAAGGACCATTAGCTTGTCATTCCCACCAACCTGAAAACCTATCGCAGCCTCTCTATTCAACAGGGATCATAAATTATTGTGTCTTAGGACAGACAGCATACAGGAGTGGTCATTGACGTTCATCTATATTTCCCGGATCCATCATGAAGTCCTGCAGATTACTGCTCAAAACATTAGAAAGACAACAGTGTTTCTTTTGGAGAATGCTACATGAATCCTAGGCCAGGCTCTGGTCTTGTCTAGGCTGGAATATTGCAATGCTCTGCTTGACTGATTCCCATTCCACTCAACCAATACTCTGCAGATCATAGTGGTCTTCAAGGAACTGAAAAGACTGCATGTCACACCTCTCTTCATCAAGCTACATTGGATCCCATAGCCACTTGCATTGAATTCAAAGCTCTGCTTGTGGCCTACAAGTCCAACACAGGTTCTGCAACACCCCTAACTTCACTCACTGATCCACACGTATATGCCCTCCTATGCTAATGAGCGACATCTTGTGGTAGAGTCCCAAAAGGGTAAGAAGCTGCTGTCTCGCACCTTACCTGGATCGGTTACTCAATATGCATCTTACAATACGCTGAGTGGACTCAGTTTCTAGCTTTAAATATAGGAAAAAAACTCATCTTTTCCATCTACTCCCATCTTCCATCTACTAACCCTGACCCACTAAAACTCTTTCCTCAACCCCTCAGTTCTTTTTCTCAATCTAAAAAATAAAACACTTCATTTTTCTCTCCTAACCGGTTTTGTCTTGCTCTGCATAACTTGGTAACTCGTTGTTTTGTTATCTTTGCTATTTTCCGCTTCATTGTCTCCATGATTCTTTGTAAGCCGCTTTGGATTTAAGGGTCTGCCAAATGCCTTAATGTAAATGTAAATGTAAAACATCTGAATGAACTGAACATAATGGATAAAGTTAAGAAAAATATGCAAGAATGTGAGGACACGTTTTGTGTAAACGGTCCTTTATTGACATGACTGTCACACTCAATTGCAATGGACTGCAGAGGCATGCCAGATATGTTTACTGATATGGAAACAAAGAATATGACCTCTGATGATCATTCAATTGGATTTTTTAAGCCTAAAGCAAATGTGAAATATAATATGACTTATAAATAAGATTTAATACTCGTTTGAAGCAAAAACCAAGATTGAATGAGAATGTTTTGCTTGTATAATTAAGTATCCATTCAAAACAGTTACAAAGTTAAAAGTTACAACCTGTGTGATTTATTCAGCTTCAAAATAATAATGTGAATGAAATTAAATAAAACTTGTCTAATTACTGATAAGCATGTGTGACTTTTTTCCCCACAGAACTCACAAAAATATTTTTGAAGAATGTTGCGAACTGGCACCTATTCACTTGCATTCACTTGTTTTGTGTCCATACAATAAAAGTGAATAGGTGCATCAGCGATTCCGCTCCCAACCTATTCAAAATATTTTATTTTTTGTTCTGCAGAAGAAAGACATACAGGTTTGAAATTACACATGGGTGAGTAAAAGATGACACAGCTTTCCCCTTTGTGTAAAGCTCACAACTGTCTATACCTGACATGGCCAGATAGTTGATATCATGCCCAGCAGCCTTGGCGTAAGATCCACTCTGACCGTAGCCGGTGAGCCGAGCGTAGATCAGGCGTGGATTTTCTTTCAGCAAGTCATCAGGACCTAATCCCATCTTCTCCATAACACCTTAATTACAATAGGGGAAAAATGCAGAAAAACTATAAAGGTTAAAAAAAAGCAGGAGAGCAGGAAATGATTTGTAGCATATAAAACCAGGAATGATATAACAACCTACAGCTTTGGTCCTTAATTAACAATGGATTCAATTAAAACATCACAAATAACATCATAACAATGATTTGTTCTTCATTTAACCGACAACCAGCGTTTCATAACAGGGGTCAGTTGTGGTCTGGTGGTTAGAGTGTTGGACTTGTAAGCAAAAGGTTGAGGGTTCGAATCTCAGTGTCAGCAGACAACTACGGAAGTGCCCTTGGGTACCTAAAACCCTCTGCACAATACTTGTAAGTCGCTGTGGATAAAAGCGTTCTCCAAATGAATAAATGTAAATGCAAGTTCAGGAATACGAAAAAAATTATAAAGCATCCAAGAATCTGAAGGAAATGAGTAATAAGGAAAGCGAAGCCAGTGTTAAGATATAGGGACAAATTAAGGCAATAAACAAACAGCTCAGAGACATCACAGGGAAGATTATTGAATTAAAAGGCGGTTTTGGGATCTTTTTTTTCCAGAATCTGACCTTTCCGATAGGGCTCCAGTACTACATCTGATTGGACACACAGTTTTTTCAAAATCGCGACACCCTTTGGACTTTTCAGGTTCAATGCCACGGACTGTTTTCCTCGGGCTTGAGTATCTACAGTCGTGGACACTTTTGTCCGATCCACCCGGATCACCCTCGCACCGAAGTCTGCCAGTATCATCCCGCAGAAGGGCGCAGGGGCCAGACCTGCCAGCTCGATCACTCGTACCCCTGCCAGAGCCATGATGGGGGTCTGCACGATAGAAAAAAAAGTTATTTAAGTTTGACTTTGTAAGTGATGCCAGGCAATAGCAAACAACACAGAATTTCTTCAATGATGCTTGGAGCATGAGTACAAAGATGACATCAACTCAATGTTTTTGAGTCCTTTTATTTAGTGCCTTACAGTAACTTATCTCATATAAAACACAGTTCATCAGTTAAGTAATATTTTAAGTTTGTCTTTGAGACACGAGGAGCCCCAGACATTATATCAGTGTGACGTCACTCATGTCTCCCTTTATAATCCACTGACAAAGATGCTTTTAGGTCATAGTTCATTGCTGTCAGTTCATAACAAACGAACAATACAGCAAAATAACAACACAAGTCTTTATTTGTGTATCTCTTCCACGTAAACAGAGTTTCAATGAATAGAAAGGGCAACATTTTCGTTGCACATACATACCTTTTAAACTTTGCACTTCACTAAATGACTCGGCGCTTGTGGATGACGTTGGCGCAAAGGATTCTGGGGGTTGTAGTTTTGTGCATGTTTGGTTGTCATGTGATCAATTTAATTAGTAATTAAAATGTTAAAACTGAAATGTCACATTCAAACAGATAATCACTATATGCATTACATGACGTATGATATTTAAAAAAAAAGTGATGTAGGTTGTTTTAAGTATATTGATATTTTATAATTAATTAAATTAAATAATAATAATAATAATAATAACAATAATAAAAACAATAATAATAATAATGATGATGATGATAATAATAATAATAATAATAATAATAATAATAATAATAATAATAATAATAATAATAACAATAATATAATAATAATAATAATAATAATAATAATAATAATAATAATAATAATAATAATAATAATAATAATAATAATAATAATAACAATCATAATGATAATAATAATAATAATAATAATAATAATAATAATAACAATCATAATGATAATAATAATAGTAGTAATAATAATAATAATAACAATAATAATAATAACAACAACAACAACAACAATAATAATAATAATAATAATAATAATTATAATAATAATAATAATAATAATAATAATAATAATAATAATAATAATAATAAAGATTTTCCTTTTCCTCCAAATTGAATATCACTTTTGTTGTCTTTTCATAATTAAATGTGCTTTGGCTTTAGATTGAAATATAAAGTCTGAGATGTTGTTTATGTGCGTTTAAAGTTATTCGGAAAAACATTATCACAATCAGCCAAGCCAACAAATAAAGCCTCAAATCCACTTAACATTTCATTTCCATAACAAATTGATTTTATATTCATTGTCAGATTTCCAACAGTGTCACATCAATTAAAATCAGCCGTTTTTACCGAGCAAACCCAGTTTGACTTTAATTTTCTTGTCGGTTCATGAAAGACATTTGATTGCGGTGCAGATGAAAGAGGGATGACATGACTTTTCTCTCCTTAATGAACTGATGAAAACAGACAGGGATCTCTTTGAGACCAGAAGATCACACACAAGAAGTCTTTTTACTTATGCAAGTCTACTTTGAGATGGGAAACAAGGGCTTTGGCTCAGCATGAAATGTATCTATTATGTTTGACATCTGTAATGTTCTGTGTTCAATGAACTGATTACGATATCTTTCATAGAAAACTCTTGCAAAGCTTAATGTTTCATTTGATTAAGTCACGTTTTGTCCTGTGCTTTTGGATATATTTTTCATAATGAAACCTGACATTCGGTAAGCTCTCCTAGTACTTAGTGTCTGAGATGCTGCCTTCTTTGGTCACAGAATTTCTTTTTTTTTTTTTTTGCTTTTGCTAAAGTGGGCAGACATTGTGACGGTTGCTTGGAAACAATATGACGGACATAAATATCGGAATAAAACGGAAACAATGAAAGAATGCTGAGGTCTGAAAGGGCTGACAACCTAATCCTAAAGGATTCTTACATGTTATAATGTCATCTCTAGTTTATGAAGGCTGACATTTAAATCACTGATCTGCAGTATTAGAATCATAACCAATAACCTTTAGGTACATTTAATCTTTAGGTACACTTTAGGTACAATTGTAATGGAGATGTCAAATTCATCAGAAAATAGAAATGATGTGTAATTATAAAATTCCAATGTTCATTTCTGTAAAACCCAAATATTTTTCCATTGGGAGTTAGACTCAGGTTAAATATCAATCCCGGTGGGAATGTGTTTAGCTCATAAGGAGGTTTTCATATATTTTAACAAGGCCTTTATAATATATTAGATAAAGCATTAAATGGAATATTATTATTATTAATCTGCTGCAATCGTGTAGGTTTTTCTTTTAGCATCTGTGCAAATGTATGCATACATAAACCACATTCATCGTTTAAAACAATCAAAAAGTGTTCAAATGCTTATAATAAAAATAAAAACAGAACAGAAAAGATCAAATCCACTTGGGATCAGAACTGTTTGACTGAATTAATTCAGTAGTTTGAAATGGGCACGTGTGATTGAGACTGGCACATTTTTAAATGCAGGTCGCATACATTGCAAAAGTAAAGTAGACACTTCAAAAACATTTATACGCTGTAAATATACCAACATAGTGGAAAACATTACTCTCCCAATTGATTTACTTAAAATAAACTCTTGTGGGGTTGTGTTTTTATCCTTTCAGATCTTTCAAACAGACGCACAAACACATATTATAAGGCTTTAAGTTTAGAAATATATAAGCAAACACTGCAACAAAGATTCAGCGACACAGATTATTGAGCAAGTCTGTTTCATAGATTTTTTTCCAAGAAAAAGTACCAGCTCCTTTAATGACATTAATAAAAGTATATTTATATAGTATATTATAGGATATTTCTCTTTCTATGAATGACCTTTTCAAGCACCTCTTATGTGTAAAAGCACACACAAATGGTTCAAGGAATGTGATTGTAATTTCAGCTTTGTGCTTATTATATTGAAATGAAACATTAAAGCTCTCCATTTATTCTCTGAGGGACTGGATAATAGAATCACAGCCCTTTTACATACTACTATTAAAAAGGGTAAGGGCCGCTTGACCTTACCAAGCTTTTGATAAAAATAGACACAACAAAATATCCATTGTTCCGTTCCATTGTATTGTATGGATGAATTACCTTTTATTATAAAATGTGCATATCCCTTTTAAACGGCCCATACTTCTCCAGTCATCTTTAGAATTTGACCCTCTGCAAGTGTTGGTAATTTTGGATTCTCCTGCAATATTTGGGAAATTATAAATGTTTTAATGATATTCTGTTATCATCAGCTTACATTCTCCTTTTAGAGCTGTTTGACTGACCTGGATTTGATTGCATTCAATTAAATGCCAAAATGATAACCTCATTGAAAAGACATCATCACAGTGAAGACGATTTCTCTTCTTCGACATCTCTTATCAGTTAAGCAAGACTATAAAGTCTAAGAATAATGCTTTGGGTTTTTTACTTCAGACTGAGATTTTTCTCAAAATTCTTCAAAGGAATGGGTTATTACTTTTGCACACAATATTTATATATTAAATCATTAAATTCTTTCTTATTTGTTAAAAAAATATTTTGTCTTTTATAAAATGTTCGGTGCTGAGAAAATCATGCATGGCTGTTTAATATTCTTCAAGATCTCTGGGGTACAAAGTAAATTAGTAATTATGCCAGAAAGATCCTCAAACTTTTTTATGCTTTTATGTGCTCAATCTCATATCTCTATTGAATTCTGTTTGACTGTGAAGTCTCTTTATAAAGAAAGTTTGAGAAGGAAGAGTTGAAAGAAACCCATGGTATACTTATAATATGTATAAAGATATGTATGTCAAATCCATGGATTGTTAAATAAAAAAAATTAGAGATGCACCTGATATATGGACCAACATAATCAGTATTGCCTGATAAAAGACATTTTTTAATATTTTAAAAACAGCTGATAGTCAGGGCCGATATATCCTGTCATTCACTAGAGTACAGAAAAATGCAAAGTTGTGCATTGTTTAAAGAAAATATATAGATACATCATGTTCAATATGAATTTATATCATATCATTAAAGTTGAGAAATATAAATTAAGCCTTTAAAATAAGAAGTAAGTGCAAATAGTTCAAACAACCAAACTATCTGCATCGGTATTTCACTCTATAAGTAGGTAAATGTATATGTTAATAAATTTAGTGTTGGTGCATCTCTAGAATAACTAAAACAAAAGTCAGTGTTTAAACACTTCATTTCTCCACTTGAATACATATGACATCAGGATAATTGTTGGTGTTTAAAATTTGCATGTAACATCTATAGAATATCAGTTTTACATGTGCCTGATTAAAATTCCATTCACACCACCTCTCTTACAGCCCTATTTGGCTTAACTGATTACTTTCACTGTGTGTTCATAATGTTCTTTGTTTCCCCATCTGTGCAGCACTCCTCTGATGAGGGTAAACAGTGACATGCATCACGTTAAAAAAAAACTCAAATCACGTCAGAGCAGCAAAACATCTCAAACACATAAAGCAGGAGCACAATGTACTGTGTATAAAAAGGGTTTCCTGCATTCGTCAGAACTGGATTGGAAAAGTAGGAATTTGGAGATAAGGAAAAATGAGCATGAACTTGTCCAAGTACAGAAAAACCGATCTCATACCTGCTGGGGTCTTTTTCTTGGTAATGGGATCTAGATAACTTCTGCAGAATCAGACTCTCCGATGACAAAGGGTTTATATTATTTACACCTTAATTAATTTGAGTATAACATTTACATATTTATTTATTTTTTCATGATTTTAAATTGAATATTTAGGCCGGATTGGGAAGTAAAGGAGAGTGATTTTGTGATGTAAAAAATAGAATTTGTATCATAATTTGTTCAGTAATATGCTATTTCTCGGTGTTTACCTTTACTGGATAGGTTGTAGGTGGAAGCTGTCAAGACCTCTGGAAATAAACTGCTGTGAATTAAAGAGTGTCATAGAAAATGCCAAAGCATGATTTGTACCTTAGGCTCAAAAGAAAAACCATGGAATTCCACACTTTTTGGAAATACTCAATTTAAAAATATATAGTGTTTTGACATAATTTCTCTTAAAATTAGTTGAAATTAACAATGTCAAAAAATGTTATTCATTCGTATATCAAGTGAAACCGATGTAGATCATAAAATTTAGTAATTCATTTTTAATTGGTTAAATTGAGTTTAATGAATATTTCCAACTTTAAATAGTGTATAATGTTGTTATTAGAGTATCTGTACTTATAAACTTATAAAGCTTAAAGTTTGGACTACACCCCTTTACCTCCTGCTTTAGTGACATCACTGTCACGCTTAATTACAACATAGGAACTGCTTGCACAATCAGAACTTGGTACGTATCTCTGAAGGAGGGACTTCATCAAGCCAAGGATGTTTTATCAGTTGTTTTATGATAGAGAAAACAGTGGTACAGATAAGTATATTATTTCAATATATATTATATAAAATATATATGATATATTGTGTATGTAAACACAATCAAAGAAAAACTGTCCCTTTAAAGGTTGGTTGCAATTTAAAAAATGGAGCGTACCTTTAAGTGCACATACACTTTTCTGTCTCCATACAGTAAAACAGTTTTTTTCACGTAGATCATATATGTATATCTGGGGTTTTCAAACATTATATTTTTCTTTCTCAAAGTAAAATATTATTTTTTTAAAAGAATTTTTCTTACAATGTTGGATGAATAGTATGTGTCTAATTTGGCTATGATAAGAGTAATGTTGGTTGTAAAATCCTGAAAAGAAACAACTATTATTCAAATTCAAATGTTCTTTGTCACTTAACCTTTTCTTAAACGTTTATTTATATCTCTAAGATTTTATGGTGACACCTTAGAAACATATACAGGCCCCATGGAGGTCCCGGGACCCCAGGTGGAAAAACCTGTGCCATAGAAGACCCTTTTTGTCTGGTTTCCGGAAAGAACCTTTAACATATATTTCTGTTCACGAAAGGATGTTGGAAATCTCACTCAGTGTGCAAATCAAATGCCTTTCTTTATATCGTGTCAGCGTGACCTCTGAGCCAATTAGAAATAATGAGCATCACCGACCCCACTTCACACCACCCGATGCCTGTGTTTAAACAAAAATGATCATACTTTTGTAACTGGAAACCGAGATTTTATGGAAATGAAGAAAAGATTACATGTTCAGTTTTCACTCGACCGTTTGCCGAGAAAGAAACCAAGAGTGCAGCATGAAGGGGCCAGAGAGTCAAACAAATCAGTCTTAGTTTTCTCAGAAAGCAAAACTCATATAAAGAAGCAATTTAATTTTCCCTGACTGAAATAAAAATAGCTTCGCAGGACTAACACAGGTGTGAAGCACATCTATGTGCGGCGCACAACATGTTTCTTTATCTGAATATGACGGCAAGGCTTGTATGACTCGCAATCTAAATACATCCCCAGCGTCTCGCAAAGTAACTTCTGAAGGTGACAACCTTGTAATTAAGCGACAGTGTGACGGATGGGACCAAAATGCTTTTTGACGGTTCAACTACAAAGGAAAAATATTGTGCCTGGTGCCATATGCATGACGATATTTAGTATGAATTGCAACCCAGATATTGATTACTGTTATTTGACAAGTCAATCAAAACACACTGACACTAAAATAGCTTTACAGCTATTTTCTAAAGTGTACTTCTTATCTTTAGAGGATTCATTTAAACGACAGGCTATTTTGTCTAAATTATTCCGTCATGTGGTACAAACAAAAGGCCCATTTGGACAGACCAGGACCTTAAAGAATAGTTTCGGGGGCCCTCAGTTACAAAACAAATCCTTAAAGGACGCTTAAAAGTATTCAGTCACCGTCTTTGCCCTAATTTTAGTTAAACCAGACTCATTTCTTTTGTGGAACACAAAATTCCTCCAATGAAAGTTAATGAGGTCCGATATTGTTTGATTGCCATCATTCTTCAAAATATCTTATTTTTGTCCGCAAAAGAATGTAATGTAATGTAATATGAACCATTAATTCTCTTTAATATTGGTATGCTAGAGTTATGGATTGAAAACCTTATTCACAAATCAGTCCAAAAGACCAAGACAATCACAAAATACTGCAGATTAAACACACACACAAAATTTAGAGGCTGCCAAATAGACCGGAACCTTTTTCGCTGGGTCAAAGTATGGTCAATTACTTCAAGCCACCTGCTACAGAAGCAATCTGCAGCCTACGCAGAGTCCTGTTCAACCTCTCTGACGAACAAAAAAAAAAACAGATGGACTCACAGGTGCCATGATCATGTAGGCGTAATGAGGTGTAAAAACAATGGCAGTATCAGGTCCGGTAGAAACATTCTTACAAAATTAAGGCTGCTAAAATGTTGCACGTGAGGCCGAATTGTTCCATCGAGAACCTTTGTAAACCAAGTAGTTCTCCTAAAAATGAAAATTCTGACATCATTTACTCTACGTCTTTTAAACCTGTATGAATGTTGGTAAATGGACATTAGTGGGGCTCTTCTATTGTATGGACACTAAATCAATGGAATTGAATTGGTGCAAGCTGTCAACTTTCTTCAAAGTATCTTCTTTTGTGCTCTGAAAAAGAAAGTCATACGGGTTGAGTAAATTATGACATTAAATTCAAAAATGTCCTACTCTCCTGTATGTCCAATGTGCAATACAATTAAACATCTAATTATAGCTTGCTATTAACTCTCTGAAATGAGTGAAACATGACGCTTGACATAGAAACCTCATGTCACACTGTAGATGGCAGCACAGCCTCCTTAAATCATTAAGAAAAGATGTTCGGGTTGTTAGTATCGATTTCATAATTACTTTTAACATGAAGATCCCGGTTGCAATCCGAAAGACACGCGGGAAACCCTTATCTCTGGTTGAAAGTGTTATATTAGTTACCTATTTCATTCTTGAGACACACCTCATGCTTTTAATCTATTGCCGCTGTAGGACAAGAAAACTGCTGAATTGGACTTCTTCAACAGTTCTTGGAACACTAGACAGACAAGTGATCTGCTGTAAGGGCCAAGGACCAGCAATGTAACGCAGAAATGGTCTAAGCATGCAGCCCTCAAGATGACTTAGAACAGGAAAAAACGAGCATTAAAAGTGCGTAGAACATATACATGGATCTGCTTCTACTTATCAAGGCCTTGCAACTTTGGATTAAAACCTGCATCACAGAAAGCCAAAGTGCTCGTTTTGTAGCCGTGAGTTTGACATGCTTGTGATAAATATCACAGAAGAGCATCTGCTTCACAAGATCCCACAAAATGAGGTGCTGGATTCCTGTCCTTCAGTCTCTGACATCACGCCAAAGCTATTTATGGATGTGATGAAACATGAGGTCGGGCCTGCTGGTCACATCAGCTAGTTTCTATTGGCATCGGCACGTACTGAGGCCTCAAACGTTTATGAGTAATAAAAGTTGTTAAGAAACATCGGCTCTTTAAAGCTTTTTCTACAATGATTAATCCATCACACTGAAATTTCAAGGGCAGATGTTACCTGACTGGGACAAAGACACAATAAGGTGGATGAATGTCTCAGAAGTGCCGGATTAAGAATTAATTTCAGCTAAGCACCTCTGAACATACCATTGATGTTTTTCACCTTTGAGGGAGAAAATGATCTGTTTACGGAACAAAAAGAAACATTGAGAATTTTTCCGCAGAAAAGAATCAAAGCTTAACTAGCGTTTATGACGATTTCAATTCTTTTCATATGATAGAATTACAAATACTGTGAAAGTAAAAGAGGATTTGCATTATATAATAAATAGCTTTGTGCTTTCAACAAATATAAAATCTTTTTAAAAATATCGAAAACCTTTTTATCATAGCAAAAAGAGAGATGATAGTTTGGACCTAACAAAGCAGGAAGGAATAAAGAATTATATTGTTACTTTCATTCCGAAACCTTGGATGTCTAAATTAATAAATAAATCTAATGTCAATTAAAAAACATTGCCGTTTTTAAATGAACAAACATTGTGTTTGACACATTCATTGGTTAGATGTTTGCGAAAACAATAAACAAACAAAGATTACCATTGACAATTCGTGGCAAATAAATATACTGAAATATGGAGATAGAAAGTTTCCGAAGGCCAGTAGCAATGTTTTGTTATTCCCTTGCAAATAATTATAACCAGACAAGATTACAAAAACTTTTATTTTTTTAATAGCTAATACTTCTCTCTGAACAAAATTGTAAGAAACACAAAAACATTGTTACATACATTTAAATTGTCAGTAGACGGAAAACAAAGGAAACGGTTCTATGTACATGTTGGAAAAATAAATAAAGCATAAATCGGTTAGGGGTTTTAAGTCATGGTCCTTAAAATTACAATTGAACAAGTACACACAGCCACCATCAATTTAAAGAGAAAAATGTGTCATCATTTACTCACCCTCTTGTCATTTCAACCCTCTTTGACTTTCTTTCTTCTGCACAACGCAAAAAAGGATATTTTGAAAATTTTGGTTATGGTTTTGTGTAAATACGAAAAGTGAATGGATGCTACTAGTGTTTGGTTACCAACTTCCTTCAAAATATCTTCTTTTGTGTTTTGCGTAAAAAAAGGAACCAGACCAAAATGACAAAAGTGTACATAAGTGAAGACATAATTTTACTTTTGGGTGAACTGTCAAATTAAGTAACTACACTTCAAACAATTTAAGAAAACCTTTTTTCAGATAATATTGTGAATATGGCTTTGACAGTTTACTTTTCATGGCAGTTGTGGTGCATTGAATGCAGTAAACAGCAGCACACAAAGCGGCAAATGTTGTCCGACACACATCCCCGACACATATGATACTGAAAAGCTTTCTCCATCGCCTGACCTCCATTTCACATCATAGGAAATCACCAACCCTGGCAGTACACTTCAACGGATAACAGAAAAACACAGATTTATACGCTGTTATATTTGTTAACCTTGACATTCTATCTGACAAAGCTAAGATACACACAAAACTAAAAGTGGAATTAAATCTATTTAGGGGTTCTGCCTTTACATTGTAGGGATATTCTACGATATCACAAAACGGGTCTGGTGTATATCTAGGTGCCATGCCTTGTGACAAACATGTTGTAAATAGTGCCCAAATAAAGGACACGGTGCCAACCATGTCCCCTACTGTTAGTTTACTTTCCCGTTTAGAGCCGGAGTGGTAGCGGTGCCTCTTAAATGCTTAAACTAAGAGTGAATGACAGGTCAATGTCCTTGTATGGTCTGGAAAGTCATCTAGTTTTTATAGATGAGGATCGCTTTCGCATTCCAGCTAATGTTTAATTGGACAACGAAAGAGATTGATAGATTGTTTCATTAGAACCAAACAACTGGCTTTCAATTACAAAGGTGTACCAGATCTAAGTGGCCCTAAGGTATCATACGCTTGTTTTAATCGTACAATTGACAAATACATTTTTCATACTCACATCATACAGCATTCGTGTCAAATATGTTGACAGGAGCAGATTCATTGGAGTTGAGGGAGCTGAGCTTCTCAGCTTCATCAGCCGTTTTAGTTTTTCTTCTCTTCTTACGACACGGGTTATATCGTTTACTGAAGTGAAACAGATGGGGGAAAAATTGGTTAAACAGACGCTATTTTATAAACATTAAAATATATATAGAACAAGCTTTCATCACTTACTGTGTACAGATGCATATAAATACGATGAATAGAATCAAAAACACCAGTCCTGCGACTACACACGCAATGACGATTTTCTCTCGCTCTCCGACATTATAACTTATATCATGATATTCACACCTTGTACCGATATATCCATTTTCACATCTGTGCAAAAGAAGCACAGAAGATTGTCGCCATTAACATATTCGAGGTCTCTTTGGCGAAATGAAGGTCGTGATGAAGAAATTCTCACCTGCATGAAGGGGTATCCTGCTCTTTCACAAACCGGCAGTCACCGTTGATGCAGAAATGCATGTATTCCTTCGGACACTCTGAGAAGTGCCCGCTCCACTGGCTGTCATCTTCTACATCTGTTCAGCATTACAATAAGTATCATCTCAAGTTAATAATGCTTAAAGGAAAATGCATCCTAACTTTATACTTTTCTCATCATTTGATCACCCTCCATTTGTTACAAAGCTATGTACATTTCTTTCTAGAGCTGAACACAAATAAAAAAGATATTCGGAAAAAAGTTTTGCATTTAATCCACTGTAGTCTTTTGTCCAACTATGGAGGTCAATGGTAGAAATTATACAAAAATGTATGAAAATATCTTGTGTTTGTGTTCAGCACAAGCAAGAATTACATACAGGTGCGTACCTATTCTTTTAAAATATACGGAATCATAAAAACTACTAAAACAGACATGTCATATACAGCTTAACAATACAAACGTAACCAAGGTGAAAGAACAACACGGATTATGGCGCTTTTGTCCATGTAATCTTTCACAACATCTCTTATGGCATGTAAAACCAAACAGGCCAAACTAAGTTCAAAGGGAGGATGGAAAAGCGAAGGGCTGCCCCGCTTGAAACCTGAGCGCAGTGAATGAACTAAAAATTGAATAGAGAGGGGTTAAATTTCCACCATGTAACACAACACCGGATCAGTAACACAAGAGGCTCTGTTTTACAGAGATGCTGAATTTGAGCTTGTGTGCGACAAACCGCAAACACGAAAAGATGTGACACTTAAATAATTGAAATGCGTTTAAGAAGAATTAAAACCTGTACAACTTTCTTTTTTGCGCAGGACACAAAATAAAGATATTTGAAAGAATGCTGTTAACCGGCAACCACCGATGGAACACAATGGATCGAAGCGGAGTCGGTAGCCAGACGGCAGTGGCACCCTCGCTTGTCTGGGGTGAACCTGCCTGTGAAAGTGAGCGCAGGTAACGGCATTCTTCAAAATATCTTCTTTCCGTCGAAAAGGAAAGAAACTCGAACAGGATTGAACGACGCCAGGGTGAGCGACCCGGGAGCTGGAAGAGTTGGAGGTGCTGATGGGATGTACCTGTGCAGTTGTCATGGTAACCGCAGGACACAGTGCTGTTCGCTGTTACCTGTGTGGTGTTCCATTCGGCCTGGGTGTATTTGCATAGGGCAACAGCTGAGGGCAGAAAGCAAACAAATCACAGGCGGAACGATGCATGTCTCTGAAACAAATGTACAACACCGGATCCAGATTGCTTCCTACTATTTAAGGCAAAGGTTATTCAGCACCACAGATGGATTCCATCCACCCTTTAAGATCCCTCCCTCCATTATGAACCAATACAAACTCTAAACAAGGCAGATCTAAAAATAGACACCTTTCATAGAGAATAAAAGACATTGAACTCATGTCACCACCCATTGGCTATGACGTCACTATAACACTGTCTAATTGAATAGCAATTTCAAGAATGAAGAGCTGCTACAATGTATCAAGTTAGAAGACACGTCTATGACGTCACAAAATAGAATTAAAACACGGAGGGCATTTCAAGGAAACGAGCCAATTGTTGGGAGTCTCACCTGCGATGATTCCCAAAATAAACCTGGAAGTCTCGTCCATTTGTCCTTCGAGTGTCGTGTCACATAGATCGGTTCGTTCCCACGTCCACGCGACCGCAAACGATCATCGTTATCGTTTTTTCTTTCTTTTCTGTCGCTCACATCGACTCACTGATGACGTTTCGGGAGGTTTCCCAAACTTCTGTAGAGTTCTCAAGTTGACAGACAGGCTGCGACCCAGCGCTTACAGAACCGCGTGTGGGCGGGGCTAGTGATAGGCCCCGCCCCCTTTGTGTGAGCAGCAATTACTTTATTGGTATAAATACAATCATTTTTTTTGTTAAATGCTTTTGCAAAGGTTTTTTTTTCTTTTTTTAATAAATAATTATGAAGATTATGAGAATTTTCACGAATGTACTGGAAATGTTGAACTTTAATTGAGATACAAATGTTATGGTGTCACAAATATGCACAAATAATTATGGTTGAAATAAAGCAAACAGTACACAGAGTTATGGATACTATTATAAATAAATAAATAAATATGCATTTTTTAAATTAAAGTTCAATTTAAACTCCTTAAATGCTCTTTTGTTTGGATAGGGCAATGTAAAAGTTTGGATCTGCCCTCTCATTTATGAAGTTTACACAAAACTTCACAATGACTTAAATGGGGTCAATGTTGCCACCTGCTGTCAAAACAGAAACATTCCTTTTGTCCTGGTTTGCCAAGTTTGTCTCTCACTATTCCTACAGATTTGACATCCAAAAATTCTTTAGCAAAGAGACAGGTGTTTAAAATATAAGAATTATGTGTTACCTTGGCAAAAATAGATTTTCTCCATAGATCATCTCTTGTAGGGCTAGTTTATATTAGATGCACCATGTCCATGTCATGCTCATCACTTAAATAAATAAATTGCATTGCAATTACATGGAAAAAACATTTTGACACTTTATTCTTCTATTGATTGCATTGTCTGTAAGCACATCTGGTTATAAAGATCATTCTGATTATATGAACCGCATGTCTGGTAATAACATAATGTGGATCGTCTTAAACATTTCTGGCTACTGTCATGTGATATTAAGAATACTTGTATAAGGGCCCAGGAGAACCTTCTTCCTTAAGGTTTGCCCTAGACCCTTGCCCATTTGTGGAGGAGCCAGGCCAAACAAAAGGTCCCACTAGATTAGTTCTGTTCTCTGTCGAGACATACTTGATACGAGGCATTATGTTTAAACCTGACAGCTTCTCTATATAAGCTTTGAACCACATCAGTCTGACTTACACATTTGGAGCAGAGCATCACAAATGCTAAATGGCAGGTATTCAGATTCATTTTAAGGGGGTTCGAAACATGTAACAGCCTGTATAAATTCACAATGCTTTGTATAAGACTTTAGAATTATTGATAAGATGGCTTCATTGAAAAAAAGGAATAAGACAGGATCATTTGGTTAAGAAATTTGGTAACTGAGTGGTCACGACTCCAACACATAAAAATACTTTGGCAGATAACAACATTCTTCAAAATATCTGCTTTTGTGTTTTGTTGAAGAAAGATACACATACAGCCTAGAAAGGACAAGAGGGTGAGTAAATGATGGAATCATTTTAAATTTCACCATGAGGTATGTCAGATGTTTAAATCCTCTAACATTGACAAAACTGGAGACCTTGACTACAGATCTCTCTACTACATCAACACAAATGGAGAGAAACAGGAAGAATAACCCATCTGTCTGTTCCTTTAAAGTGCTGTGTTATCTTTTTCCGTACAACATCTTCATTCAGCAACACAAACAAAAAAATTAAAATAAAAACATAAGGCAGAAAAGAGTGGACACACATAAAATACGAATCAAACAGGAGTAAGCCATTATATCTGTTTTGCTTAATGTTGTAATGTAAACAAATCTTAAACATATGATCTACATTCATTTACACTTTAAATAAGCATTTACACTTTAAATAAGTCGCTTCATTAAAAGAGTCATCAAAATATGTTGTTTTTTTCATAATGTTAATGGAAATAAAAACATCTTTGATTATATTATAATACATATAAAATGTAACTTAAAAAAAATTCCTGATCCATTAAAAAGCTCATTTGCATACTTGAGCTTGTGCATCGGATATGACATAGAATGCAAATGAGAATGCGGGCAGCCTGATGGGTTTTCCAGGAGGTAGCTTAGATCCTTGCAGATCAGGAAGTGTGCGGTCATCAACCATCTTCAGCACTTCGCCATTCAATTTAACAGACCTAAAGATAAAAACAACACAATTAACTAAACCATCACATAGCTGTTCGAAATCCTACGTTGAGTTTTGGAAAACATGAGAGGTCAATTGAATGGTTAAAAGATATTCGATGGCATGTCACAATACCTGGCTTTAAGGCCCTGTTCACCAGGCTCAGCTGCTTCTAGAACAAATGCCTCGATGGTACTGTTGGCTATATGGACTGGCAGGGTTATAGTGACTTGACCTTTATTTAAGTTTAAGGCAAATAATGTCACAGCACCCTGTTTATAATGCGTTCTGAAATAAAGGACGGCATCATGAGTCAAAGTCAGACATCCATGAGTTTTGAAAAATGCACGAGAAGCAGAAAAAAAAGAAGTACCTTTTCCTGTTAGTGCAATGTAGATAAACTCTTATTGCTTTATTATATGCAAAATTCGTAAGAGCCTCTGCTTTTAAGACCTCAGGACCAACAAGCCTTTTGTATAGCAGTGACAACCAGTAATCCTATTAAAGACAATAAAATTTAATTGATTGAAATACAAACATAAGATCTAACCCAAGAAAACACTCACGGGAAGCGGATCTAGGTTATCATCAACCAAATGGTATGTGCCAGAGCCAATCAAAACCTGTCTGATAATGACATCTAGACCTAGCTTGGCACCAAGCCCTAGTTTGTCCAGCCACCTTTAGTAAACACAAGAGATAAACAGTAAAAGTAACAGTTTACAAAAAAACGAACATTTTCACCATTTTAAACCTGTGTGCATTTTTTTCTTGCAAAGGAGACAAAAGAAGATATTTTGAAGCATGCTGCTAATCACACCTATTCACTTGCAGCACAAAAAGATTGAATGGGTGTCAATGATGTTTAGTTGCCAACATTCTTCAAAATATCTTCTTTTTTCTATTCCCATGAATTCAAATCAATTTACTTTCTATTTTAAAAATTACTCTTCCAAGACAAATTCCACTTTATACTAGTTTATGATATTTCATTTGCTTTCATGACTCACATGAAACCAGCTGCAAATGTGTCCGAGAGTCCAACGGCGCCGCCACCATAAGCAGAGCTGGTCTCTCCCAACCAAACTTTCTTTCCTGGAGAAACAGCTTCAACTGTCTAAACACACAGTTTATCAGTTGACATTCATTAAAAAATCCTTGCAGCTGAATGTGAGAAAGGAAACATTTTGACAGCATGTGTGCACACTAGATGATAATCCTTGAGCGATCTTGTGTGTGTAAATGTCATGAAATGCTTCATATTTGAATACGTTATTCAAAATTGCTCTACCTCAAGGACCTCATTAATTTTTGTTGCCAGGGTATCAAGCACTACAGGATCAAGGAAATCCTCTAAAGATGTGTCTCGACCATTCACATAATAGCTGTTAGAAAAATGGAAAACTAATATCACCTAAGAGCATTCACGGTAAATGCGAACATTCTTTCAGTGAGTCTACATCCACAACATAGAAGATAAACTTCTCAATCTGTCTATTGTGAGCTGTGGTTATATCACAAAAAGAACTTACTGGTGCCAGGTGCATGCAGTTATCGCCTCTACCCCAGCCGCCAAAAACCTATAAAAATTAATATTTAACCAAGTAAGCGGAAACTCTCCCAGCATGTCCTTGTCGTAAATAGTCTTTGAAAGTCATAGATCATAAAAGATGGAAACACAAAGCTTGTATTAAAATCTTACCCAGGTAGCAAATCTTTGCGGTGATCCCGTGGTTGACCTACATCAGGGCCATACAGTCCTGTTGAGTGATAAAGTGAGGATTTCAGAAGGATCTGACGCAAATGGACGAAATCCTGGCCGAGCTGGTGCCCGTCCACACTGATCCCAGCCTTTTTCTCATAGCTGTTGGGTTCTGAAACAAGACATCAATGACGGTTAATGTGTGTGACAACACCAAACAGAAGACTTTATTGAAGTTCAAACATCTGCAAGATCAGAAAGTACCATTTCCAAGCTCCCAGGACATAACATACTGCCTGGACCCACAATACTTCAACAGCAATTCTGCGTTCCTGCTGTCCCATGAGTTTTCAGGGGTTCGAAGCAAAGCATTCAAACCAAAGATGAGATCCAAACCAGAGCAGTTTGCAAAGGAGTAGAGTAGGTCAACAGCATATTCTGAATGAAAGACATTAAAGTTAATCAGTTAAGAAAAAAGTAAATACATTTATTTATAACTTTTGCATCGTTGTACACTGGGAAAATATGGGGACACTCGAGTGAAATGTCTCTCGTTATTTAAAAAAAACATTTGATCTGAAGGTGTATCTCTCAATGTATGAAATAACTTTAACAGACGAAAGTAAAATTGTTTTTCATGAAGAAATTACATTTATGTAAAACAATTTGTTTTAATGAATGGCTGTGGCGACTATTGAAGAAAGAACCGCCAATAGGAGTGCAGAACATACAGAGAAAAATCCTTTAAAGCTTTTAAGGGTGAGACCTCAAGAGGCTGTTTGATAAAATAACAAGAAAACCTTTCTGTAAATTCTAGAAAAGGTGACTACACTGAAGACGATCAAATATAACATGTTTTTTATATTTTAACATAATTGCAATATTTCTCTTTTATATTTCCTTATTGTAATAAGTTTATTACTATAATAAGTGTGGACAAATATGAATGCAAGTAATGTCCCAAAACATTTGACCAATAATGAACCATTGATGATGAACCATTGATGAACTTCACAGTGAACTTCACATCTCTCTCTCGAACGTTCTCTGCTTCAGTTCCTCGATGGTGGAACGATCTGCCTCTGGCTTCACGCTTGTCAGACTCGATCTCTATCTTCAAAAAACACCTAAAAACTCATCTTTTCTGGCTACACCTAACTCACTAACTCACTTCTTTTCTAACCCACTCACTCTATCAAAAAAAAAAAATATATATATACTTTTGTAACTTCTCTCTCTGTGTAACTTGGTAACATTGTTGCGGCATTTGTTCACCTATTGTTGTATCGGCTATTTACCGCTTCATTGTCTCCTCGACTATTGTAAGTCGCTTTGGATAAAAGGGTCTGCTAAATGACTAAATGTAAATGTAAATGTGTCTTACTATATGTCAGACGTGGAATAAACTCACGTGAGAATTTTGTCTTTTTGTATTTTCCCACGGCTTCTTCTTGAAGTAAAGTCCTTGACCGAACGACCCATTCCTTCTTCAGCGTATTTTCCAGCAGTGGAGGCAACTCAAGTTTCTTGCACAGATCTGGAGAACAAGCTTATGATAATATTATATATGAAGGGTAACAAGCGACATGTGTTCTTCTTATATGAAGTCTAGTGCACACGTTGTAGTACACAGAGAAGCGTCTAGCATGTAAAGGCTGTTTCGATGAATCCCATCATTGTTCTCTTATTTAAGGAACAGGAGTCATGCTGTAAAATCAGATGACCGCTTCATCAGCTGGAAAAGACGGATGTGGTTTATACCATTCACATGTGAAACTGTTACCTTGATAATGAACAGAGCTTGTATTTCTTGCTCTTCCGTGGGGGTGGAATGTCATGAAATCTTGTTTGGTTCCTCCAAAGCGAAGGAAGGCCGGGGTCAAGGCTTTGGCAAGGGTCCTTAATTTTGGAGAACTGCAAACAGCAAACACTTTCATCTTATTTTAAACAGAACATCTTTAAAGAAACAATGAATTAAGGACATTACATTTACATTTAGTCATTTAGCAGACGCTTTTATCCAAAGCGACTTACAATAGTCGAGGAGACAATGAAGCGGTAAATAGCCGATACAACAATAGGTGAACAAGTGCTACAACAATGTTACACAGAGAGAGAAGTTACAAAAGTTTTATTTTTTATTTTTTTTTATTTTTTTTGATAGAGTGAGTAGTTAGAAAATAAGTGAGTTAGTGAGTTAGATGTAGCCAGAAAAGATGAGTTTTTAAGTGGACATATTGATCCTAATTATTTATTATATTATTATTATATTATATTATATTCTCATTGTTTTTTTTATTTATGTGGGTGCATTTTTACATACATGTACTTACTTGAGAAGATTCATGAACTTTTCCTCGGACATCAAACTTGCATCAATAGCCACAGAGAGGAACTTTTCACTGACCACACGGTCCACGTGGGACAGATCCAGATCAACGCGGATTGGTCGATCACCATCATCGTCATCAATGGACATGACTGTCATTCCACCGGCGCATAACACACAAAACAACACAACAAATGCGACAATCGCACAATCTGACGCTAAAAACTTCATGTGCTCTATTTACCGTGAACCTACATCTGTAGAAAATCTCCGTTCGATTATTAAAACTGATCTATAAACGTGACACTCTGTTGACGACTTCCTATTTACTGACAACTTGACGCCTGATCAATTGTTTGAAGCCGGTTTGTGGGCGGGGCTTCCGACCGATGCGGTGGGTGTGTCTGACCGCATGCGGTGAAACGTACACTCAAATACCGCGAGAGCTTAAGAGTCAGGGGGGAGTTCTTGCTCTCGCGGTATTTTGATGTCATACGCTGATCGTTTTGCGCAGGACATGCGAAGTCTGACTGCAAACACAGCATTGCGGACAGACCCGTTTAGCGATTTGGGAATTTCCTTGTAAATTAAATTATTTCGAAGAGAGAAAAACGGCAAACAAAACAAGTTTCTTTCATTTTAATTTCAGACATATGAGAGAAATATTTTTATAATGCCAGAAAAAAAATGTACATATAAAAATAAATACAATTCAGATACATCGCAGAAATGTTTTCAGAATAAATAGTGTTTGCATTATAAATGTGTGTAGTATTTTTAAATACATTCACATATGTGAATATATTTAAGAAAATTGTTTATATATAATTTTAATAATTTAAAGATTTTTTCAAACGCATGTATGCATATGCGTTTATAAATAAGATGTTAATATAAAGAGTACACAAACATTTTTATGTAAACACAAACATATATCCTGGATGCGATTAATCAAGAATTATTGTATTGACGGCTTAATTTAAACATAAATTTACAAAGTCGGGAGATCACATGGTAACATGAGCAGATCGTCCACTTCCTCTTGCAAGGCCTCAGCTTTCTCTTTTATTAACATCTGAAAAACAGAGACATGTGATCATAAATTTCAAAATGTTGTCCATCAAAACATTTGGATTCTTGAAAAAAAATAATATGGCGTGGTCCACGGTCAGCTTACTTTTGCAGATGCGATAATTTGGTTGGCTTGTTTCTTGAAGAGGTTTTCGATAGTTTGAACTAGAATCTGAGGATCGGCGTTGGCGAGATGTGCCAATGTCTTGTAACCAGCTTTGTAGAGTTGCTTAGCACGATGCTGAATCAAACAAAATATGGGCAAACACTACATCAATAAATTACAGTGACTGTTAATCGAGTAAAGTAAATTCTGTCATCGTTTACTCACACTTTGTGTTTTAAATCTGTATTTCTAACTTCGGGCTGAATACAAAGGAAGATACTTTGAAGAGAGTTTCTAATTGTTTACACCTCTTAACTTACTTTGTGGATACAAAACCAATGCAAGTAAATCATCACTTTTCTATTACCAACACTCTTCAAAATATCTTCTTTTGTGTTCTGTGGAAGAAAGGAGGTAATACAGGTTGCAAATAAGGGTAAATTTATTGGGATAACATTACGTTTAAAAAGCCTTAAAAAAGAAAGGTAAAAATTTCAAATCACTAATCTTGCTTTAAAATGAGAGCAAAGAGGTTTGGTGGGAAAAAGAATGAACGCACACCTCCATGACTCCGGACACTTCCATCAATGGAATGAGCTCAGCCTTGACACAGTATGTCAGTCTGCGTGTCAGCTCCATAAGAAGAGATTTGAAGGCCCAAAACTCCTCCAACTCCTGAGATTCAAAGGAAAACCTTATATAAAGCTTTGATTTGAATAGCAGATATATTTAAAATGACATATCTTAGCATGAACCTCAGTAAAGTGCAGCACAGAGGAGCCAAAAGCAGAAGCAGAGCTCAGGAGAGTCTGTACGAAGCCTCTGGTCAGCTGGAATCTCTCTGACACATTCCACAGGTTTGTCTCCTTTAGTAGCGAGTACAGCACCATGGCCAAGTATAACCTATTCACCACCACAGTGTCCATGGCCTAAGACACAAATCCGAAAAATCTAGTTTGACAAGTCATATTTGTACCGCTGAGATTTAAGGGTCTGAGTGAAGGTTTAGCATTACTACGATGCAAATCCCTTAGTAGGATTAGGATTTAGGTAATACTGTATTCCATTCATATTAACATTTTTCAAATATTCTCAGAGCAAGTAAATGCTCGTGATATCATTCTATTTCATTCCTTGGATTTTCTTAAATCAAGCATGTTCAAAGGCGATGTGAAGCTTGAAAGGAATGAGGTTTCGGTCAACCTTTCTCACGCTCTGTCCTGCTGCCTTCCTTGCCACAAAACTTTCAGGCACTCCGACTGCGGTGGCCATCTTCTGTTCAGCTGCTGACAAATTTGTAAACTGAAAAAGAAAATTCATATATTTTATCCATCTAGACTGGGTAACTAACCATTTGATTCCAATATAACCAATGAGACACATCACCCTTAAAGGTGGTTTACGGTCTAATGCATCACATAAGAGCCTCTCACCTGCCTGAAATAGATCATCCAGTCCGGCTTGCATTGATGCACCATGTCATATGGAGTAACGAGATACAATAAGTGAAGAAAACTATTTAACAGTAAACCCTCAAGTCCTTTAGATAGATCTCGGTAAAGAAGATCACAGTAGCTTAGATCCACTGAACCTGCAAAAACAACAGATTTAACTAAACAGAAGTGGATATAGGAGAACGGCTAGCTAAATGGCATCTCCATACTGAGCTTTACCTTTAAAAGTTGCTCTTCCAAGCCTGGTGATCTGCAGAGTTGTTTCACCATCAGCAGAGGCTTCAATGAGACCCTTCTGCTTCAGGTTGTCTATAGAGTCCACTATCCAAACCAACAAACTCTTCTCTGGAGTCAACTGAGCTTCCTGCACACCTATAAGAGTGCCTTTTATAAAATCCTTCACTTGGTCCACTGTTATACCTATCTGTATAAAATACAATATTTAGTATATGTTTAATAAGAATTGATGCAGTTGGTCGACCATTTTATCCAAAGCGACTTACATGGCATTATACGATACAATACATTGTGGGCAGTCGTGGCCTGGTGGTTCAAATCTTGGACTCGTGATCCGAAGGTTGCTGGTTCCAGACTCGAAACCAGTGGGAATACCACGACTGAGGTGAGTCCCTTGAGCAAGGCACCGTCCCCCCCACTGCTCCCCGGGCGCCGCAGCATGGCTGCCCACTGCTCCGGGTGTGTGTTCACAGTGTGTGTGTGTTCACTTACTGGATGGGTTAATTGCAGAGCACAAATTCCAAGTATGGTACAGCATACTTGGCAATACGTCACGTCACTTCACTTCACTACAGTGTCTGCCTTGACCTTCACTCTACATTTGTATGTATAATCCTGGGATGGAATTCATGAACTTGGTGTTGTTAATGTTATGCTCTAATCGCTGAGTTACAGGAAATACACAGTACTGTGCAAAGTCTTGAAGTGAAGTGACATGCAACTAAATATTTTGAACCATACTCACAATTTGTGCTCTGCATTTACCCTTCTAAAGTGCACAAACACAGCAGTGAACACACACACCCAGAGCAGTATTTGCTCCTCATTAGCAGTAAATAGTTCATTTACATTTCGGAACATTCATTTTGATATTATTTGTAATAATTGAGCTAGAATTTTATGATGCAGAACTATAAAGAGACTTTTTAAAGGTCTGCAGTTTTGGAGGTAGTTGTCTTGAAGCGTCTTGAAGACATTAACACAGGTCTTCTTGATGTAGTCTGTTTATGGTTTTTTTCTTTTTTTGTAATGGATTAATAGTTGAATAGAGGATAACACCTAATATATGTGTGGAGCGCCTGCTATTGCTACAGATCTTGTGCATAAAATAAGTAATGGTAAAATGAATAGAAATATAGAAATATAAACACATGTTTTCGAATGACACACTGTTTTAAATCATTTAAAATGCTGACAAAGACTTTTGCACAGTTCTGTATATCTATACTGTTTTCTCAACGGGTTGAAACAATTTGAAACAAGGAGTCATCAACAAATAACATAATGTTATTATTTTGAACCCATTATTATTATTATAAGAAGTTTAACTCACTTTTAGTCCAATGACAGACAGGATAAGGCTGAGGAGGCCCCGTCCTTCATCATGCAGCAAGTTGCTGTAACACCTCTCCATTGGTGCCGACACAAGTTTTTTAGCCTGGAGATAAAAATACACCAATAATTTATTCATAGACAATTCAATATTTAAAACTAACTCGCATACAATCTGTGTAAATGCATACTTTACCATAGGTATATCTTTGTCCTGTAGGATTAGGATACTCTCACCCATGGCATCAATACCTGCTCGTCCGGCCCTCCCCACCATCTGTTTGTACTGACTTCGCTTTAAGAAGTCTGCAGCTACATAAGGGGACCGCAGAATCACCCTGAGAAGTCACAAGAGAGAGTATCCAAACAGTAAAAAAATGTTTTATGATGATTCTTCACAGCACAAGGCAGCTGAAGTATGTCAAAGAGTGTCATTCACACCTGCATATCTAAAAATGTATGTATTAAATACAATATATACAGTGATAGATTTAGGCGGACCTGCGTGCAGGGAGGTTGATCCCCGCAGCAAGGGTGGAGGTGCAGGTGAGGAGGCAGAGTACCCCTGAGGAATAGGCTTCCTCCACCAGCTTCCTCTCATCACTTGTCAGACCGCTGTGGTGGTAGGCCAAACCGAAGGGCACAGTCTTCTGCAGGACGGGACACAGGGACCCATTACCACTGTTCTTCAGCTCACCCAGCAGTATGGCTTTCTCTGCCTTTTTATGCTTTAGAAAATCCCTGAAATTTAGAACTTTTATGACCCTCAAACAATACTTGGAAGTCATGTAAAATACACCTTGAAGTTATGTCTTTGTTCTGATGAACTCAGAGAAAGATATTTGGAAGAATTCTTACGACGACAGTTTTCGCTACCTATTGACTAACATAGTAGTAATGACAACATGAAATACTTTAAAGAATGTAGGACAGCAAAAGTTATATAGCAGAATTGTCTATCATTGTCAGCTTTTCTATAATAGTAACAAAAATTCGTCCAAATATTTTTCATCCAAATAAATTGTTAACAGAATTTTCCTTTTTGGGGAACTATCACATTTATAGGTTTTATACGCATCTACGCACTTATTTAGGTACTTGCAGATCATTCCAGCCAGGTTCTCACAATTCTTCTTGGTGGCACAGAATATCAGGCAGGACTGCTGAGGAATCACTTCAGTAGCCAGAGCAATAATGTGGTCAGGATCCATTTTCTTCATTCCACTGGAGTACTGAAAGAGTCCATTGTGCAAAATTTCAATCAGCTGGAATGCATCTCAGCAGATCGAGCTTATCAAGTTAAAAATTAATCAACTCTGCACAACAAGCTTGCATACCTTCAAATTAAAAAGCCGTGAAAACCTGAAGCATTCCTCTTCTCTCGGGTCAACTTCATAAATGCTGTCTTTTATTTTCACATACTCTTTCAGTTCGACCTATAAATTGATCAATTAATAAACTGTGTGAAAACGTCTCTCAAATGTTTCAAGGTTAAGGCTGTACTACATAATCCAAGTTGTCATGTACAGCCTTATCAAATCCATTTATTCTGATCTAGATCACAGAAGAAAAAAATAAATCTGTCATCATTTACTCACTCTCTTGTGATTTTAAACCTGTATGGCTTTAATTCTTCCCCAAAACTCAACAGAAGATATTTCGAAGAAACTTAATAACCGTAAAACAGTGGCACCCGTTCATTTTTATTGTATGGACACGAAACCAATGCAAGTGAATGGGTGACAGAAACAAACATTTTCAAAATATCTTCTTTGGTGTTCTGCAGAAGTAGGAAAGTACAGACTCGAAAAGTCAAGAGAGTGGGTAAAAAATAACATATATTTCATTGCTAACAAAAGCAAAAGCCTTTAGAATTTGTAAAATCATAAACATTCGTATTAGACAGAGGTTATTCTTACAGGCCTGAAATCATTAGTGTAGTTTTCAGCTCTAAGAAAAGTTTGAAGATCTCCCAAGTTGCCAAGGGTTGCACTCATTCCAATGATGTGTGTTGATTCTGTAAAAAATTATAAGAAATAAAACAAAATTAAAAAAGAAGTAAGCATCACAACAAAGAGTCACACGCGTCACATTCAAACTACTCACTGCTCATATAAAGAACCTTTGACAAAGTCATTTCTAGAATCCCCCCTCTGCTTCCATCACCAAGCATGTGGAGCTAAAATTCAAATAAACCGACACAATTTATTTAAAATCTGTAAAACAAATAACATAATGGATGAAACAAAAGCATTGTTAATACAAACCTCATCTACAACAACCAGACCGATGTTGTCCAGACGTTCAGTCTCTATTAATGAGTTCACAAGACTGTGACCCTTCTCAATGGTTGTGATGTATAAAGAGTTCTTGTTTCTTCTCTTTACTGGAGGAAATTTCCCCTTGCTGCCTGCATACTCCTCAACCAAGAAGTCCAGCTCAATTCCAAAGCCAGACAACCCACGGACCTAAGGGGCAAATCAATTCACAATTTGATGTGAAGATCACAACACATCATTTAATATTAAAGACTCCTTCAAATATTTATGAATGTCAAGTCAATAGAATGACCTTTTCCTGAACCAGAGATACGTATGGTAAAATAAGCAGTGCATCCTTCCTTCTACACAAGAGCTCTTTAAATATGAGGATCTCCGCCACCAGCGTCTTTCCTCCACTTGTCGGTAAAGAATAAATGAGATTTCGTCTTCGTTGCACTGAATCCAGACTCAAACACGTCTTCTGCCACTCTAAAATAGAAAGAAATGGGACCATAAAACAATTCATCTCACATGATGCATACAGAAGACGGAGAGGGTGGGATATATTTATATACTAATGCAAAGATATAGGCCCTCAAGATCTCTGCGCTCCGCAAATGAGCCGAGACTTGCGGTACCAGCTCAAAAGGGTAAGAAATCTCTCTCTCGAACGTTCTCTGCTTCAGTTCCTCGATGGTGGAACGATCTGCCTCTGGCTTCACGCTTGTCAGACTCAATCTCTATCTTTAAAAAACTCCTAAAAACTCATCTTTTCCGGCTACACCTAACTCACTAACTCACTTCTTTTCTAACTACTCACTCTATCAAAAAAAATTAAATAAAATCTTTTGTAACTTCTCTCTCTGTGTAACTCTGTAGCATTGTTGCAGCACTTGTTCACCTATTGTTGTATCGGCTATTTACCGCTTCATTGTCTCCTCGACTATTGTAAGTCGCTTTGGATAAAAGCGTCCGCTAAATGACTAAATGTAAATGTATTTACCATACAAATCCTCGATTCCCTTTAACCTCAAGATAAGATCTTTAACTTTAGATGGGAGACCAAAGAAAGGCCCCCGGTCCCCCTCGTCCGATATGGATTCTATGGTCTTCATGGCGACGCTGATCTCCTCGGTCATCACGGCTTCCTTCTGTTGCACTGTTTTGGAGACCGTGCTGGACGTTGACGCATTATCAATCAGCACCTGCTTAAGATGGTCTTTCATGCTCCTTCTCTTCTTTGGGGGTGACTTGTTTACACCGACATCTGCACGATTGACAGCTGGTCTGTGATTGGGTGTGGAGGTGGTATGGGTGGCACATCTTAGTGGCGTGGGGACGGCTCGTTGGAATGCCAGTTGAGAGCTTGGCAAAGCCCTCAGCGGGGAATCTGTGACATCTTCTGCGAAGATGGAGTCGGTGAGAAGATCTTCACAGGACTGTGGAGTCTGTTGGTCCTTGTGATGATGTCGCATCTGAAGTTCCACATCTTCAAGTTTGGCCAGAAAGGAGCTGTCACCCACAATGCTGTCATAACCATCAAATAAATCCTCATTGTCACTGCAACACTGAAAAACAAACACACAATAACTATGAAACACAATTAATGTGTTGATTTTTATCAGTTTATGAATGGATGCTTACCAGATCTGTGTCTTTACTTTGGGTCATGTTTAAAGGGACAGTGGACCTTTTTTTGGCTGGAGTGATGTGACTTCTCAAACCATCTCTTGATCTTTTTCTTGAAGATGAAGTGTTACGCTTAACCACAATGTCTTGTATGTTGTTGTCATTATACATGACTTACCATTAAAGTACTTCACAACAAGATTAAAGCATTCTAACATTATAGTAATGAGACGGCAAACAGACCATAATAGCTTAAGCTAGTTCAAACGGTCTTGTTTAGCAAACACATTGCATACAATAACACAAAGATGCTGAGCTGTTTACCAAAAAACGACATCCTTCAAAATAAAAGCCAATTTGAAAACGTGATTGACGGACGCGACGACCAATGAGAGACTTGCTTTTGTACCACGTGACGGTGAGGGGCCGGATGTCGGACGAGAAATAGAACAAAAGTCCCGATGTCATGTAGGAAACATTAACATATTTATATATATGTATAAACATAAAAATATTTTTTTGGAAAAAAACAGAGTGTGTATTAGAGTTATATTAGGAATAAAAAAAAACTATGTGATTAGAAAATAAATTTAAAACGTAATTTTTCCCTCTCCGAGCCGTTAGGTGGCAGTAATTTTCAACAAACGCGTTCGGAATAGCATTGAGATTGAGCCGAAGAACCCGTCCGGAAGTGTCATGGTCGCCTCTATGAAGACAGAGACATGTTTGTCCTTCCGAGCTGCCGCCTGTTATTATGGGTTTTCCGCAGACAACCGGTCACTCCACTGTATGGAGGTATATCTAAAACATTGATTTCAATTTTATGCATATATTTTTTTTAAATTAAGCTTGTATAGGGAATCTGTGAGATTGTTTATCATGAACGATGTTGATGTACACTAACTCCAGCACATTACAATACTGTATACACTGCTTATCTTGATCTATTTTAAATTAATGAGTTATAAATGAAATAAATTGACTTCTCTTTCCATTCAATTTAATTTGTAGCCATTCAATGTTCCAGGAGTCTGACAACATCCCATCCACCAACAACAGATGATAGGGCAAGTGTTCCATGTGTTCTCTGACTGTTTAATTTAATATTGTGTACTTGATATTAAATAATGTTTACTGAAAGATAAAATCACAATAAATGTCTATGTTTGGTTGAAAAAGATATTTGGAAGAATGTCTGTAACCATACAGTCCCTTGGCTCCATTGATTTACATAACATAAATAATTACAATAAGGAGCCTCAGAAATTCTACAAAATATCTTAATTTATGTTAGAACAAGAATTGTAGCATTCCTCCAAATGTCATTCTGTTTATCAGAACAATGAATACAAGTTAATGATGATAGATTTTGTAATCTGCACTGAACTGTCCTTTTAACAAGTGACTTATCTTACCAGCCCATCAAACTAGAAAACCCATACAAACAACCCCAGAAAACTTGCATTCTGTGCAAAATACCATTGGACTTCAAAAATATTCAGGTTGGTTAAGTCAATTGGAATATAGGAACCGTTATCACGTAAATATACTCAAATCTTTGATTTCTTCTCAGCTGTTGTCGCAGTTCATTTCACCACACACAGGCAGAATCTACGGCAGGCACATAACTGGTGAGTTTCAATTGTGTCGGTTATTTATGGTATAGTGTTTACTTGGACTACTACATTAAATTTATCTACAGGTCTGTGCGGTCAGAAACAGAGGGAGGTAACAAAGGCAATAAAGAAAGCTCGGTCAATGGGTAAGAATGTGTAGATTACGAGGAAAATCCAATTTTTTGCTTGTTTTATCCATTTCTTCCATGTAGGAAGTGAATTAATAAAGGTCTTTGTCCTACCCACAGGTTTCATGTCCGTCACTCTGAAGGATCCACAGTTTATCAGAGACCCTGACATTTGTGGCATCAGACACTCTGACTAAGTTGTTTTGTGTGTCAAAGTATTAATATATGTACCATTCTAAATCTGACCAACAACAAGTCTGGATTGTTAAACACGAACATTGTTTTATATAAATGGAAAGTGGTTATGAGAAATAAACTTTGAAATGAATAAGACTTAAGGTATGTTTTGTTCTACTAAAGATTGTGGATATTAGTAAACAGCAACCCATGTCAATTCACATTACTTTAATTTTGTGGGAAGTTTTATAAAAAATCAAGTTTTAAAATTTTAACAAAATATCACAACCCACACGCAAATAGGCAGTAAGATAAAGGCAATCTTTAAGGTAAAAAAAATCTGTAATGCCTTCCAACCCGGTAGATCTGCTTGATCTATAGAAAAAAATCTAATTCTTTAAAAGACAGGAGAGTTACTTCCGCTCTGTCCGTTCATTTCAACTTCTGTATCTGAGCTGCTATCTGACGATGATGCATTGGCATTATTGGTTTTCCTCTTCTTCTTAAGTCTCTGAGAGAAACCAGCGGCAAGGCATTTTTTCCTGAGTCTTGGGGCACGGTCCACACTTCTCTTGTTCTGTTGATTCTCAAGAATCAAAGGCAGCTTGGTGGGAATGTCAACATGGTGGTCAGTATCACAGCACAGTTCTAATACAGGGAAGCCCTGAACTGTGAGGGTCTGTGTCCGTAATGAGGGCATGTCCGGGAAAAGTGTTCTCAGAGCCGAGCACAGAAGAATATTCTCTTTGGGTTCATCTGAAGAGGCACATTTTTGGGCTGAAGACGTTACCACATAAGAGTTATTAATCAACCTTCAAATACAACAAGACTTAGAATAGAGTGAAGGGCATAAAAGGATCTTACTCTCATTAATATCTGAGTGTATCTTCTGTTTTTTTAGGGCGTCCTTTAGTTTGGTGACATCTGCTTGAAGCTTCTCCACTGTTCTTTCACTTTTCTCCACTTCCTTACACATTTGCTGTGGAAACACATGATTGATTATGTCGCCTTGGTATAATTTAGCATTATAACTAATGTTTTCATTAAATACTAACCTGCATTTCAGCTAATAAAGCATCGTTCATGTCACTGACATTTCTGACCTCTTTTAAATCATCCCCTGAGCGGAAAAAATTGGTCCTGACAAAGACAGAAACGTTACTCAGCAGCTCCCCAAAAGTTACTTTAATATAATCTTTGTTATAATGTATTTGTATACATAATTTGTCATTGCCATCATATTTATCACCATAAAAAGTTTTCCTTCATTTTTTATGGCTTAAACGTGTATGTACCTGTGTTGATGAATAGCGTGGCTCTGTCCTAAAGACGGACAAATGGCTGACACCCTCCAGTAGTCCTGTTGTTCAAGGTTTCCAAGATTGCTTACCAAGATAGGTATACTTATATACTGGCTAAACAGAGATCATAAATATTTGTTGATCATTTCAGACCGACTAAGTTTTAAAAACCTTGTACCAGAGAAATCTCACCTGCCGTGCCATATGAAAGCCGAGAACTCAAGGCGATAAGTGGAGCCTGATGTTGTTGCCTGAGAAGGAGTGAGCAATAAGAAAACAAGCTCCTGATTGGACAGGATTTTCCTCATATTCCGATGAATCACTTGTTCCATGAAGGTCATTTGCTGACTGGTGTTCCTTCGTTGTCTGTACCAACCGATCACACTCTCCTTGACACAAATATAAGTAAAAGTGTGAGCAGACAGTACGCATGTTAACCTATGTGGAGGACAGTAAGTGAATACCTCTTTGTAATCGGACAAAAGCTGTCGTATTTTCTCCTCGCTCACATCGCCGACATTACTGTAGAAGCTATTCGGGAGGACGGAGACAGAGGTGAATTACATGAATGGACTGTGTATATACAGATACATGCATATATCAGAAAAATTTAATTAAAATTGATTATTTAAACAAAAAATACATATTTTCCAAAATAATTGAAATTATTTAAACAAAAAAAGACATATTTTCTAAAATAATTTTAATTACTTAAACAAAAAAAGACATATTTTCTAAAATAATTTTAATTACTTAAACAAAAAAAGACATATTTTCTAAAATAATTTTAATTACTTAAACAAAAAAATACATATCTTCTAAAATTATTTTAATTACTCAAACAAAAAAGACATATTTACTGATACCATATATACAAATTATGCACAGTGCACAGACATACACCATGAAAACAGATCCTTCCTATATAACAATCATATTTCTATACTGTATTATATGATAAATATAATAACTGACTCTCGCACTCTCTTTAAGACCTTCTCTGCTCTACTCTGTCCTCCCACCCCCCCTCCCTCATCGGAACTAACAGCTGATGACTTTGCTTCCTTCTTTGTGAAGAAGACCACCGCTATCAGCAATCAGTTCTCCGCTCCACCATCGCTGGACCATATTCCGGCTCCTTTGACCACCTACCTCCGCTCTTTCTCTCCGTTGAGTGAAAACGACGCTGCAAGAATCATCATGTCGAATCACCCGACTACCTGCTCGCTGGACCCCATCCCCACCCATCTCCTGAAAGATATCTCTCCTTCGGTCATTCCTGCAATTACTCACATCATCAACTCATCGCTCGACTCCGGCACATTTCCTACTGCTTTCAAAGAAGCCCGGATCACCCCACTGTTGAAGAAACCCTCGCTGAATTCTGCACTTCTAGAGAACTACAGACCAGTCTCTCTACTGCCCTTCATCGGAAAGACCCTGGAACGTGTCGTCTCAGATCAACTCTCGGCCTATCTTACTCTACACAACCTCTTGGACAGCAACCAGTCAGGCTTCAAGAAAGGACATTCTACAGAGACAGCTCTGCTCTCAGTTGTTGAAGACCTATGACTGGCAAGGGCGGCCTCCATGTCATCCGTTCTCATCCTGCTAGACTTATCCGCTGCTTTTGACACCGTTAACCACAGTATTCTCCTTTCGACTCTCAAGGAAATGGGCGTCCCCGACAAGGCTCTCCAATGGTTCGTATCCTACCTCTCGGGTAGATCCTTCAAGGTTTCGTGGGGAGGTGAAGTTTCAGAACCGCAACATCTTGACACCGATGTACCTCAGGGTTCAGTTCTTGGTCCGTTGCTCTTCTTGGTCTACATGACATCACTGGGATCAGTCATTCGTAAGCATGGCTTCTCCTACCACTGTTATGCGGATGACATGCAACTCCACCTTGCATTTCATCCGGAAGATCAGACTATTTCGACCCAAATCTCAGCATGTCTGAGCGACATCTCCCTCTGGATGAAGCAACACCACCTACAACTTAATCTTGCGAAAACGGAACTTCTTGTCATCCCTGCCGACCCAAAGACTCGTCACGATCTCTCTATCCAACTAGGAGCATCAACCATTGTGCCCTCCAGGTCTGCGAGAAACTTGGGAGTAATCATCGATGATCAGCTCAACTTCACAAATCATGTTGCCGCGACAGTCAGATCCTGCAGATTCATGCTTTACAACATCAGGAAGATCAGACAGTTTCTCACAGAAACCTCCACACACAAATCCTGGTTCAAGCTCTGGTCCTGTCCAGGCTGGATTACTGCAATGCGCTGCTTGCTGGACTCCCGATGTGCACAACTAAACCTCTGCAGATGATTCAAAATGCAGCGGCAAGAGTGGTGTTCAAGGAACCAAAAAGGACCCAAGTATCACATCTCTTCATAAAACTACATTGGCTTCCTGTAGCAGCTCGCATTGAATTTAAATGTCTTCTCATTGCCTACAAGACCACCACCGGTTCAGCACCCACTTACCTTAACTCACTAATGCAAAGGTATAGGCCCTCAAGATCGCTGCGCTCCGCAAATGAGCCGAGACTTGTGGTACCAGCTCAAAATGGTAAGAAATCTCTCTCTCTCTCTCTCTCTGGTCTCTCTCTGGTCTCTCTCTCTCTCTGGTCTCTCTCTGGTCTCTCTCTGGTCTCTCTCTCTCTCTCTCTCTCTCTCTCTCTCTCTCTCTCTCTCTCTCTGGTCTCTCTCTCTCTCTGGTCTCTCTCTCTGGTCTCTCTCTCTGGTCTCTCTCTCTCTGGTCTCTCTCTCTCTCTGGTCTCTCTCTCTCTCTGGTCTCTCTCTCTCTCTGGTCTCTCTCTCTCTCTCTCTGGTCTCTCTGGTGTCTCTCTCTCTGGTGTCTCTCTCTCTGGTCTCTCTGGTGTCTCTCTCTCTGGTGTCTCTCTCTCTGGTCTCTCTCTCTGGTCTCTCTCTGGTCTCTGGTCTCTCTCTCTCTGGTCTCTGGTCTCTGGTCTCTCTCTCTCTCTGGTCTCTCTCTCTCTCTGGTCTCTCTCTGGTCTCTCTGGTCTCTCTCTGGTCTCTCTGGTCTCTCTGGTCTCTCTCTGGTCTCTCTCTGGTCTCTCTCTGGTCTCTCTCTGGTCTCTCTGGTCTCTCTCTCTCTCTGGTCTCTCTCTCTCTCTGGGCTCTCTCTGGTCTCTCTGCTCTCTCTGGTCTCTCTGGTCTCTCTGGTCTCTCTCTCTCTGGTCTCTCTCTCTCTGGTCTCTCTCTCTCTGGTCTCTCTCTCTCTGGTCTCTCTCTCTCTGGTCTCTCTCTCTCTCTGGTCTCTCTCTCTCTCTCTCTGGTCTCTCTCTCTCTCTCTCTGGTCTCTCTCTCTCTCTGGTCTCTCTCTCTCTCTCTCTGGTCTCTCTCTCTCTCTCTCTGGTCTCTCTCTCTCTCTGGTCTCTCTGGTCTCTCTCTCTCTCTGGTCTCTCTCTCTCTCTCTGGTCTCTCTCTCTCTCGACCGTTCTCTGCTTCAGTTCCTCGATGGTGGAACGATCTGCCTCTGGCTTCACGCTTGTCAGACTCGATCTCTATCTTCAAAAAACTCATCTTTTCCGGCTACACCTAACTCACTTCTTTTCTAAACTACTCACTCTATCAAAAAAAAAAATTGTAATTATATATATATACTTTTTGTAACGTCTCTCTCTGTGTAACTCGGTAGCATTGTTGTAGCACTTGTTGACCTATTGTTGTATCGGCTATTTACCGCTTCATTGTCTCCTCGACTATTGTAAGTCGCTTTGGATAAAAGCGTCTGCTAAATGACTAAATGTAAACGTAAATACTTTCTTACCTGTGAAGTGTATGACAAGGGACATGCTTCTGAATATCTGAAACAAGAGTTGAGTATAAACATTATGACACTCTCACAGTCCATAGGAGAAGAAGATGTCCAGAAACTCACTTATAGTGTGCTCCACCTGTATGTGATCCATCTGAGAGTCTGTGATTCTACAGTTCTCCTCTCCGACACTCTCTCCCAGGACGAGCCCTTCCTTCAAACAGCACAGAAGATAACAGCAGACATTAGAGACAGACACATCTGCACTTGTTCAGCATGACGTATAAGCCCAGCACACTGGTAACCTTGGCTACATACCACATCCGCGTCACTGTTCAAATGATGAAACATCATCGAACTCAACACGAAACCCGATAATCGGACGGTGGTGTCGCATCCCTCCATGTTCGCGGGATACACGGGCTGTGAACTACCTGGGCTGCATACTTTATAGTGAAGGATAGAGAGGGAAGTCACCGAGCTACGCGAACAAACTTTCAGCGCTGGAACGTTTCGTGTCTTTACTCGCTGGTCTGGAGAGCGCGCTGAAGTGCGCGACGGTCGCCGGTGCTGCCACCTCGTGTTAGGGAGTCAATAATACATCAACACTACAGACCCGTGTGTCATGTGTAAACCTTACCATCACAATATGACGTTTTCACGTTTACTTATTCTATACTATACTTATATTATACTCTACTATACTTATTCTATACTATACTTATATTATACTCTACTATACTTATTCTATACTATACTTATATTATACTCTACTATACTTATTCTTTTTACTATACTTATATTATACTATACTATACTTATTCTATACTATACTTATATTATACTATACTATACTTATTCTTTTTACTATACTTATATTATACTATACTATACTTATTCTCTTTACCATACTTATATTATAATATACTATACTTATTCTTTTTACTGTACTTATATTATACTATACTATACTTATTCTTTTTACTGTACTTATATTATCCTATACTATACTTATTCTTTTTACTGTACTTATATTATACTATACTATACTTATTCTTTTTATTATACTTATATTATACTATACTATACTTATTCTTTTTATTATACTTATATTATACTATACTATACTTATTCTTTTTATTATACTTATATTATACTATACTATACTTATTCTCTTTACCATACTTATATTATAATATACTATACTTATTCTTTTCACTATACTTATATTATACTATACTATACTTATTCTTTTTACTGTACTTATATTATCCTATACTATACTTATTCTTTTTACTATACTTATATTATACTATACTATACTTATTCTTTTTATTATACTTATATTATACTATACTATACTTATTCTTTTTATTATACTTATATTATACTATACTATACTTATTCTTTTTATTATACTTATATTATACTATACTATACTTATTCTTTTTATTATACTTATATTATACTATACTTATTCTTTTTACTGTACTTATATTATCCTATACTATACTTATTCTTTTTATTATACTTATATTATCCTATACTATACTTACTCTTTTCACTATACTTATATTATCCTATACTATACTTATTCTTTTTATTATACTTATATTATACTATACTATACTTATTCTTTTTATTATACTTATATTATACTATACTATACTTATTCTCTTTACTGTACTTATATTATCCTATACTATACTTATTCTTTTTATTATACTTATATTATACTATACTATACTTATTCTTTTTATTATACTTATATTATAATATACTATACTTATTCTTTTTACTGTACTTATATTATACTATACTTATTCTTTTTATTATACTTATATTATACTATACTATACTTATTGTTTACAACACTTATATTATACTCTACTATACTTATTCTTTTTATTATACTTATATTATACTATACTTATTCTTTTTATTATACTTATATTATACTATACTATACTTATTCTTTTTACTGTACTTATATTATACTATACTTATTCTTTTTATTATACTTATATTATACTATACTATACTTATTGTTTACAATACTTATATTATCCTATACTATACTTATTCTTTTTATTATACTTATATTATACTATACTATACTTATTGTTTACAACACTTATATTATACTATACTATACTTATTCTTTTTACTGTACTTATATTATACTATACTTATTCTTTTTATTATACTTATATTATACTATACTATACTTATTGTTTACAATACTTATATTATCCTATACTATACTTATTCTTTTTATTATACTTATATTATACTATACTATACTTATTGTTTACAACACTTATATTATACTCTACTATACTTATTCTTTTACAATACTTATATTATACTATACTATACTTATTCTTTTTACTGTACTTATATTATACTATACTATACTTATTCTTTTTATTATACTTATATTATACTATACTATACTTATTCTTTACAACACTTATATTATACTATACTATACTTATTGTTTACAACACTTATATTATACTCTACTATACTTATTCTTTTCACTATACTTATATTACACTATACTATAATTATTCTTTTTATTATACTTATACTATGCTATACTATACTTATTCTTTTTACGGTACTTATATTATACTCTACTATACTTATTCTTTTTATTATACTTATATTACACTATACTATACTTATTCTTTTACAATACTTATACTATACTATACTATACTTATTCTTTTTACTGTACTTATATTATACTATACTTATTCTCTTTACTGTACTTATATTATCCTATACTATACTTACTCTTTTCACTATACTTATATTATCCTATACTATACTTATTCTTTTCACTATACTTATATTACACTATACTATACTTATTCTTTTCACTATACTTATATTATACTATACTATACTTATTCTCTTTACTGTACTTATATTATCCTATACTATACTTATTCTTTTTATTATACTTATATTATACTATACTATACTTATTCTTTACAACACTTATATTATCCTATACTATACTTATTCTTTTACAATACTTATATTATACTATACTTATTCTTTTACAATACTTATATTATCCTATACTATACTTATTCTTTACAACACGTATATTACACTATACTATACTTATTCTTTTACAATACTTATATTATACTCTACTATACTTATTCTTTTTATTATACTAATATTACACTATACTATACTTATTCTTTTTATTATACTTATACTATACTATACTATACTTATTCTTTACAACACTTATATTATCCTATACTATACTTATTCTTTTACAATACTTATATTATACTATACTTATACTTTTACAATACTTGTATTATACTATACTTATTCTTTTACAATACTTATATTATCCTATACTATACTTATTCTTTTACAATACTTATATTATACTATACTTATTCTTTTACAATACTTATATTATATTATACTATACTTATTCTTTTACAATACTTATATTATACTATACTTATTCTTTTACAATACTTATATTATCCTATACTATACTTATTCTTTACAATACTTATATTATACTATACTATACTTATTCTTTACAACACTTATATTATCCTATACTATACTTATTCTTTACAATACTTATATTATACTATACTATACTTATTCTGTACAACACTTATATTATCCTATACTATACTTATTCTTTTACAATACTTATACTATACTTATTCTTTTACAATACTTATATTATCCTATACTATACTTATTCTTTTTACAATACTTATATTATACTATACTATACTTATTCTTTTACAATACTTATATTATACTATACTTATTCTTTACAATTCTTATATTATACTATACTATACTTATTCTTTACAACACTTATATTATCCTATACTATACTTATTCTTCACAATACTCATATTATACTATACTTATTCTTTTACAATACTTATATTATACTATACTATACTTATTCTTTTACAATACTTATATTATACTATACTTATTCTTTTACAATACTTATATTATCCTATACTATACTTATTCTTTTTACAATACTTATATTATACTATACTATACTTATTCTTTTACAATACTTATATTATCCTATACTATACTTATTCTTTACAATACTTATATTATACTATACTTATTCTTTTACAATACTTATATTATACTATACTTATTCTTTTACAATACTTATATTATCCTATACTATACTTATTCTTTTTACAATACTTATATTATCCTATACTATACTTATTCTTTACAACACTTATATTATACTATACTATACTTATTCTTTACAACACTTATATTATACTATACTATACTTATTCTTTTACAATACTTATATTATACTATACTTATTCTTTTACAATACTTATATTATACTATACTTTACTTATTCTTTTCACTATACTTATACATATACTATACTATACTTATTCTTTTTACTATATTTATACTAAACTATACTATATTTTACTTATTTTTTTCAGTATGCTATGCTATACTATACTATTCTATACTATACTATACTTTATTTATTCTTTTACTATACTTATACTATACTTATTCTTTTTACCACACTATACTTATATTATACTATACTTTACTTATTCTTTTCACTATACTTATACATTTACTATACTATACTATACTATACTTATTCTTTTTTTAATCTACTTATACTATACAGTATTTGTTCTTTTTACTATACTATACTATGCTATACTTATTTTTTTTTGCTATACCTATATTATACTGTACTATACTTATTCTTTGTACTATACTTATATTATACTATACTTTACTTATTCTTTTCACTATACTATAATATACTATACTATATTATAATTATTCTTTTCACTATACTTATTTTATAACATTTAAGTTCTTATAGAATTATTTTATTTTTATTGCATGATTTTTACAGTAAAACAAGGGCTATTTAAGGATTGTCACATCCATAACGCTACACATTGCTCATAAACTGACACATGAAATTTCAAAAACAGTAAATGTTTCATGTTCTATAAAAATCTATCTTGTGGCCATTTGTTGGATATTTCCCTTATCCAAAAATAAGAAATTTGTTTCGGATTCTAATTTGAATTTCTATTATATTTTGAAACCATTCCTGTAGGATTTTTATAAGAAATTTGCACTGGATTCTAATAAGAATTTCTATAATATTTTGGAACCATTCCTATAGGATGTTAATAAGAAATTAATCCTGAATTCTAATAAGAATTTCAATCTTTTTATGAAAAGAATTCCTATAATACTACTCACTACACACACACACACACACACACACACACACACACACACACACACCAATAGATAGATAGATAAATGATAGACAGATAGACAGAGAGAGAGAGAGAGAGAGAGAGAGAGAGAGAGAGAGAGAGAGAGAGAGAGAGAGAGAGAGAGAGAGAGAGAGAGAGAGAGAGAGAGAGAGAGAGAGAGAGAGAGAGAGAGAGAGACAGACAGACAGACAGACAGACAGACAGACAGACAGACAGACAGATAAATAGATAGATAAATGATAGACAGATAGACAGAGAGAGAGAGAGAGAGAGAGAGAGAGAGAGAGAGAGAGAGAGAGAGAGAGAGAGAGAGACAGACAGACAGACAGACAGACAGACAGACAGACAGACAGACAGACAGACAGACAGACAGACAGACAGACAGATAGATAGATAGATAGATAAATGATAGACAGATAGACAGAGAGAGAGAGAGAGACAGACAGACAGACAGACAGACAGACATACAGATAGACAGACAGATAGATAGATAGATAAATGATAGATAGATAGATAGATAGATAGATAGATAGATAGATAGATAGATAGATAGATAGATAGATAGATAGATAGATAGATAGATAGATAGATAGATAGATAGACATATGATCATTTTATCCACAAGATTAATCGAGGTATATTTGTTTATTAATTTATATGCATTTTATAAGCAGAAATGTCTCAGTAAACTATAAGTTAAATAATATCAATAGTTAAATATAAAATATATATGAGACGAGACACCGTTTGACCACTAGACGGCGCTCGTGTATCACTTATAACATTGTGGACGAACTTTGTCACCGGGAACACAAAGTTTTCTCGGGAGAAACTGCGGATAAAGTAAAGTCTGTAACTTCAGTTTTAAGCGCCCGGAGAGCGGAAATGAATGCTGTTCGGTTGTTGTACAGGTGTGTGTGTTTGTGTAAAATGTTTATATGTTGTTGTTTTTGTACTCATGTGACACTGTTGTTACAATGTTATGGCACAGCGGTTTCTTATAACGGAAAAGCCTCGAGGGTGGAAAAAAAGTTTGTAAATATCCTTAAAAAAAGTTTGTAAATATCCTTAAAACAAGTTTGTCAACATCATTAAGTACAGTTCTAATAAAAACATTTGAGGTTTTTAACACATTTTATAATTATAATTTAATAAATGTAATTTTTTATTTTGAATTAAAGTGGTTTTACCTTTTTACTTTGTAACTCTACAAGTTACTTACAATGTTCACATACTGCATTATGATTTACCAAATGTATTTATTACATTAATTAAAGAACAGCACATAATGAATGACAGTTTTGACAGACATGCACCTCCTCTGACCCCCCCCCTCCTTGAACAGCTGGCCTGAGCCCAGAGTCTAGACTGACAGAGGTGCACAGACATGGAGGCTTCTTGGGATATTGTATTCGTGCTCTTCCAGGTTTGGGCATCCATCGTGGTGGGGCTCATCATGTTACCTGCCATGTTTGGTGTGTCACTGGGGTTCACAGATCTTTACATCAAGGTGCTGGTTAAAACACTGGAGGTAAACGCTCTTAATCAGATCTCATTTTTTCATTTTGTGCTCCATGGTTTGGTATTTGGCCAAATGCGTGTCACAATAATTGTCACAACATAAGTGTTTGCTTTCAGAGTATTTAAACTTTTGTTCAATAGAACATAAAATGATGACGCTTTTTTTGCTATTGTAGTCGGTGTTTTACTACTATTATTGTTACCGACATTCTTCCAAATCTATTTCTCTGTGTTCATCAGAACACATTTTTTAAACATGATTATTGATTTTTAAGGTGAGTAAATTTTGACAGTCTTTTATCTTTGGGTGAACTATTCCTCTAAACTCTGTATGCATAAAGCTATGTCAAAGGTGACCTGAAAAAAATATTGTTCTGTTGGCAGTGGGCCACTCGCAGAATCCAAAAAGGGCAGACGGAACAGCACACGTTGCCATCACAGCCGGCGAATGGTAAGGCAATTATTGTATCTGTCAATGCATGAATACTTACTAGATCTAGTCTTGATACATCTTGTGCAAATATTCACAAAAGTATAACCAACCGGTTTCCAAAGAATGGTCGGTGATATAGACCTTTCATATAACGCTATAATTACGTTTGCTTTAATTCATTGAGTTTGCTTGAGTGTCAATACACTTTCCCAGCAATCACACACTACGTGAAATGAAAATAAGCTTCCATTTGTTTTTTAGGTGTGTGATATTATTCTTGGCCTCATGCCTTGTTACGGTCTTTCAAATGTACTGTAAACTGTATTGCGACAAATGACAAGTTTCATAATATTAGTTGATTCTATTATTGAACTTTACCCAGCTTAAGGATTTCACTAAAGCCCTGATTCTGGTCGAACATCAGATTATATAAAAAAGCAAACCAAATAGAATGATATAATCTGATGATTTCTTATTTTTCTTATTTTAGAGAAGTAGTTTAGTCTTGAAGTGAGGACTGTACAACACAGATGGATGTCTCTCTTTTTTATATTACCGCTTCAGGCATTCTCCCTTGAACAAACGTCATTATGTGATACCTGGGATGAATTTTAATATTTATCTTAAGTTATTCTGTAGACAGCTATTCAAAACAACTTACAAATGAGGAACATCACATGTTAATCACATTTAATCACATTATGACTGTGGGGGATAGGGTAACCGACAGTTCCCATGAGCAATTGGAGGTTTCCTTTAATTCCCTGGCTTATTCATCCATGTTGTTCTCTGAAGAAATGTTAAGATAAATGTGTTTGACTGGTAGTGTAATTTATAATAGTGTAATATAGGACTGTTGCTGACTTTATATTAATAAAAATTGGGGATAGTCATTCTGGTCTAATTTTTAAAGAGGAAGGAAATCTTGCCACACCATTACATAACACATGAGGATCGCACAGTTTCCCTGTTTGCCTTGTGACATTTTGAGCTCACTCTAAAACTGTATTTCAGGGATCATTCAGAAGGATGACGGCTCTATGGAGGAAGAGATCGGGGAGCTCCGTCGGTCCCATCCCAAATCTCTATCAGGGGGAGACTTTACACTATGTGATGTCTTTTATTTCTGTAAGAAAGGCATCGAAAACATCGTCGAGGATCAGGTGACTCAGCGCTTCACGTCCGAGGAAATGGTTTCCTGGAACCTCCTGACGCGAACCAACAACAACTTCCGCTACATCAGTGTGCGGTTGACAATCATATGGGGCCTGGGAGTTTTTATACGCTACTGTATCCTGATGCCTCTCAGGTGAGAATGACGTAATCCCATTGTTGCAGATGATCCATGTTTACTTCTAAAATATCTGGAAAAACGTGTCTTGATACAAAGCACTTTCTTATCTTTCATTCATATCATTGTATTGTTTATGCAACAGGGTCACTTTGGCTGCTATTGGATTGAGCTGGTTGGTTATAGGAACCACACTTGTTGGATTGCTTCCAAGCAGCAAGTAAAGATGAAATGTGTTTTTTAAATACTCTTAGAATGTCTGAGATTCTTGAAGTCAGAATCCCAACGGCAGGTCTTTGTCTCTTTTAGTGTCAAGAACTCCCTCAGTGATCTGGTTCATATTACGTGCTACAGAATATGTGCCAGAGGGCTGTCAGCCACTATCCGCTATCACAATAAGTGAGCAAATGTTTCTCTTCTATCCCAGTCTTTGCTGCTTCTCTGTCTTTAGTTTCCATCTGCTGCTCAGGGATTGTCTTCACCCATGTTTGACCCTTGAGCAAATACAGACACACAAACAAGATTAATTTTACAAAACTCATATTCATTAAAAGAACATTTTGTATTGCTGTTTTTTTTAAACTTTTTATTGGATGACTTTCATTATTATTTTAACATTATTATCACCAATGTACATGCTTTCAGGGTTGATTACAATTTCAGATACACTGCACAACGAAGTTTAGTCTTTTAAACACTCCCTAATATAGTCAGATGACCAACTCTCTTATGTTTTATGGAACGCATAACAGAGAGAATCGTCCCCAAAAAGGAGGTATCTGTGTTGCCAACCACACCTCCCCCATTGACATAGTCATTTTGGCAAACGATGGATGTTATGCTATGGTGAGTCATGTTGACTATATCAGATGTGTTGGCGTTGTGGGCCCGAAGCATGTATCATGTGATTTTAACTCAAGTACATTCTTAGGTGGGCCAGGTTCACGGAGGGCTGATGGGAGTCATTCAGAGGTCGATGGTGCGGTCCTGTCCACACGTGTGGTTTGAGAGGTCAGAGATGAGGGATCGCCACGCGGTTGCCAGAAGGTGTCAAATAGTACAGTTTATGTTAATTAAAATTTTTTTCGATGGTGGGGAATATAAATATTGATGTTTTACAGGTTGAAAAACCACATTGCAGATAAAACCAAGCTGCCAATACTGATTTTCCCAGAGGGTATGTTTTTTATTAGTATATTAAATGTTAAAATTATAGTTTACTCAAAAGGTAAAATTGTGCCATCATTTACTCATCTTTTTATTTTAAACCTGTATGACTGTGTTTTGCAGTACACCAGAGAAGATATTTTGAAGAATGTTGGCACCCTTTTGCATTGGTTTTTATGTCCATAGAATTATGTCCATATTTTTAAATGTCTATCTATCTTTTATTTTACACTAGGAACTTGCATTAATAATACATCAGTCATGATGTTTAAGAAGGGAAGCTTCGAAATTGGTGGAACAATATACCCAGTAGCAATAAAGGTATCTAATAAGGAACTCAAAATTAATAAGTAATTTTGATTCCTACAATGAAATGTCTATTTCTGGGCAAATGATCCCATTAATACTAATAGATAAAGGTGACATGACTCTTTTAACTTTTTCTCTCAGTATGACCCACAATTTGGAGATGCTTTCTGGAACAGTGCCAAGTACAACATGGTGAGCTACCTGCTCCGAATGATGACAAGCTGGGCCATCGTGTGCAACGTGTGGTATCTCCCACCCATGACTCAAAAGGTAACCTTCTTTCAATGTTTTGGTTTACGCTTCATTGCTAATAGGTGAAAATAGAATTTTTTTTACAGTTGCAGAATTGATTTTACATTCAATCATTATTGTATCTGATTAGGATGGGGAGGATGCTGTTCAATTTGCTAACAGGGTAAAATCAGCCATAGCAAACCAGGGAGGACTAGTGGATCTGTCCTGGTAAAAATACACAAGTCATATGTACATATAATACAAGAATGAAGTATGACAGTGGACTGAAATATTGTTGTGCTGCAGGGATGGAGGACTGAAGAGAGCAAAAGTAAAAGAGTCATATAAGGAGGAACAGCAGAAGATGTACAGCAGTATGATCGTGGGATCGGAATGCCAGGACAACTCCATTGGTCCCACATAAGCACCAACTCTCAGAATTTATGAACTTGATTTGAAAATGGCAAACACGTTGTCTTTAAGCCCCTACCAGCAGTTTTTTAAACTGGAGATCTCCTTTCTCTTTTGAGCCATCAGTGTAGATTTTTCTATTGTTTATATATTGAATGTGTCTTAAAGTGATAGGTCACCCAAAAATAAAATGTTATTATAAATTACTCATTAGTTGTTCCAAACGTCTGTAAATTAAAGTTCTGATAAACACAGAGAAAAATATGTAGACAAATGTTTGAAACCAAACAGTTCTTGAACCCCATTGACTACCATTGTACCCCATAACTTTAATTGTCCTTCGTTTTCCAAAATATCTAGTTTTGCGTTAAACAGAACAAAAATTATAAAGTAATTTGTCCTGCAATGGGTGTCAGGGGGAACAACAATTTGGTTTTAAGAATTCTTCCAAATTTATTTCACTGTGTTCATCAAAACAAAGACATGTAAAGAGAATTGAAACAACTCAAAAGTGATTAAATAATCACAGAATTTTATTTTTGGGGGAACTATTCATTTAAATGTGTAATCCCAGCATGAAGACAACTGATCATTGTGCTGTTACAGTATTCAATTTCACTAACTTGGAGCATTTTGTCATTTTTGTTGGCACTTAAACGTCAGACGTTTTTCTTAAAAAAGATTGTATGGCACTGTACGTTATACTATATCCTTTTGTGCATGCATAGATTCTTTCCTGTTACACAATACTTTAAGACTGCTTAGAGGAAATGTTTTTTATAATATAAGCTGCTAAATAGGGGATAGTTCACCCTAAAAAGAATAGCATGTCATCATTAACACCCTCTTGACAATTCTGCAGAACACAAAGTCAGATATTTTGAAGAACATTGTTAACTGGCACCCATTGACATGCATTGGTTAAGTGCCCATACAATAGAAGTAAAAGGGTGCCACTGAATTCCTGTTACCAACTCTCTTCCAAATATCTGCTTCTGCAATTTGCAAAATGAAGAAAGTGATACAGGTTTAAGTTGACAAGAGGGATAGCAAACAATAAAACACCTGTCATTATAAAGTCGCCTTTCTGTGGACTGCACACTAGAGGTCCTTCTTACCAAACTAATAGAAAGTTGAGCAAGATCATAGCAGATCTCAAAGCCCTCTATCTCAATAAAAGAATCCATTCCTTGTATTCATCTCAGTATATTAATAACTTAAAACCATTACAATTTCTGAACCTAATATGGAGAATTTTACCCTTGTGTAAAATAAAAATATGTTCACAAAAACATTTTGAAATTGAAGTGAGTGATCACTTCCAGTCAATCCATCTCACGTCTGTCAATTAGTGATGGCTGATGCACAAAGCATCAAGTTCTAGCTTGCAAGAGCACAAGCTCATTTTACTTGGAGCTCCATTGGAACGTCTGCCATTATAAAGTCATTAGACACCAACATTTTGCTTCCGAAAGTCAAAAGTTTCCCAGGAAAGTAAAGCAGAGCGTGCAGTCATGGTGAATTCAAACAGCAGAGTGTGAGCAATGTGTGCTTACTGTGATGGCAGTTTAATAAAGAAAGCATCAAGTGTGAAATAGAACATAGTTATTCTCTGGCACAGAGGGCTGCAGGAGGCTTACATCTCTCTCTCTCTCTCTCTCTCTCTCTCTCTCTCTCTCTCTCTCTCTCTCCCCCTGTCTGAGGGCAGCATCTCCAGACGATCCTCCAGCCCCTATGAAAGGCTACACTGGGCTTTAATAACAGTCCAGCAACTTAAATTGCTTGAACAGAAATGTTTGTTCTCCCCTAACAGGATTGTAAATTATTAATCGGATCTGAAGCCGATTTTATAACCTGATTGTTGAGGTGGGATTCTCCACGAGCACTGCTCTGGCACACCATTTACTGTGATGTATGTGTCTGCACATCTTTATATCCAATTTAATGTGATTCGGATAGATTTCAAAGCGACATCATAAAAAGCATAGAAGTGACCCCGGCAGGGCCTCAAAACGCAGACTCCATACGATAGGCGCTCGTGTCTTGCTATTTTGATTTGATTTTCCCGATTTGGCTTTTTTATCCACGTCTGATCTATACAAATGTAATGCCAGTACACTCAGTAAATATGAATAAATGGCTAAATTAGATCATTTTCCAGGAGAATGTAGTTCAAGCTGGACATCATTTTAAATCACAGTTTGCCTGGAACTGAGAGGTTTACCTAATCAGAAGAGTAAATGACCCCGGGCTGTGCCCAGGACCTGCCATTAGTTAGAGCCAAATGTTTTTTAAATACATTGTTCTACAATCCTTTCTGTGATTCGAGCAGACCTCCCGTACTAATGTATGCCATCTTGAGGTACAATACGTCTCTTAGGGGAAAATCAATAGAGGTATACTGGACTCTCTTTTCTCTAAAAGCTCGGCACCTTGGGAGGAGTTTAGTGCTTGAATATGCCCAAACGCAGCCCTGTTAAACGTAGTCAGGTTTTATGATAATGGCACAAGACTGGGCTGAAATCCATTATGGATGCCTGCTCTATTCATTACATTTAATTGAATTATTCCATTTAAACAACCAAACCTATGATAAACCCGAGGTACACAGTGTCAATAATGCTACCGTTCATGAATTTTTAAAATGATGTTCACACTTTCGTCCGAACAGAGCATGCTTCACATCTAATGCCTCTGTGCTGTTTACACAGGACCATGACTGAAAGAAATGGATTACCAGGAATGTACACGGTCCAAATGAAAGGGACGGCGAGTGTCTGAGAAAAACAATATAATATAATGAAATGTGGCTCCTGTCACGGGGCTAAAACACAGGGCCATGGCTGAAACCAAGAAAAGTGTGTGATGCCTCAAAGTGATAGTTCACTTAAAAGTGAAATTCTGTCAACATTTGGTCACCCCAAAACTGTATGGCTTTTCTGCAGAGCAAAAAAAAGGTATTTTGAAAAACAGTTGGTCGTCAAACAACAGTGGCACCCCTTCACTTTTATACAATGGAAAGAAAACCAATGCAAAAGAATGGCTGCAAGTTACCAACATATTTCGCTATATCTACTTTTGTGTTCTTTGTCAGAAAGAAAGCCAAACAGGTTGGACATTACATAAGACACCCAAAAGAAGATATATTGAAAAAAGTTGGTAACCCGACAGCAGTGGCGCCCATTCACTTTTATACTATGGAAACAAAACCAAAGCAAAAGAATGGGTGCCAAGTACCAACAATCTTCAAATTCCACCCATTAACTGGGATATTTTAAGATATTTCGAAAAATGTTAGTAACCGAACAGCACTGGCACCCATTTATTTCTATTGTATAGGCACAAGGCCAGTGCAAGTAAATGGGTACTCGTTACCACCATTTTTCAAAATATTGTCTTTTGCGTTCTGCATCAGAAAGGAATTCCTACAGGTTTGAAGTTAAAAGAGGGACGCAAAAGATGTTTTTAAAAAAGTTGGTAACCAAACAGCGGTGGCAACCCTTTCAGTTCTATACAATGGTAAAACCAAAGCAAGTGAATGGGTGCCAATTGCCAACATTCTTCAATATATCATCGTATTTTTTCTGCAGAAGAAAGAAAGTCAGGTTTGAAATGACTCAAAAAATGTTCTGCTGTATATGGTCATGGAGTGAGAACGAAATCATGTGGCTGGTTCATTTGCAATTCTAACTTATTAACATACCTTAATGAAACTGGCTATAATTAGACAGTATTGATTTTTTTTTTGATTGAGCTAAAATGGAGTGGGAACTTCTTTGGGTTGAGTGTGGATTGATCTGCGGTGAGATTCAAAACTGTTGAAAAATGATTTTGTTCATATCTGCTGGAGTTTTGATAAAGAATCCTATCAGACCTGTACAACACCCAACCAACAGTGTTGTTTAGATTCGGCAAAGTACCAAGAAAACAGACGCAAAGACTAAATTATATAGCAGAATTTGACATAATTGTGTTTTTTGACTCAACGATTAATTTATGCTTCATAACTAAACACAGCATTGCAAGATTACTTTCACAGCTCAAGAATATCATTTCTTTTGAAATAATTCAATTTAAGTAACAAGATCATAAATTGTTGCTTTTAGTGTGTTTGTATGTTTCTCTTTTTATGGACATGCCGGCAGAATTTCACCTTGAATGCAAAAGCTGTCTCGGTTCACCGGTCCGGGCGTTTTACCCTTTACTGTGATTGCTTTTGTTTTTCGGGTCAGATCTCATCTTTGCCCGCAACTTTTCCAATTTATCAGGACTTGTTATATGAAGACGAAAGCTACGGTCAGACCACAGAGCAACTGAGCCGCTTGGTCGGATTGTATATACAGAAACAAAGCAATAGATCCGGACTGGCACGTTTTTATGCTTTATGAGGCACGGTTATTATCACACCTCCCAGAAAGACACTGTGCAAGTTCATTAAATGAATAATGAAATAATGGTTGTGGTCCATTAATAGAAAATGATCTCGCCTCATGATTAATTGCATTAAACTTATGAAAGTGTGTTTTTTTGTAGAAATCAAGGCCAGGAAATGATGGATGATGAAGACGCATGATGAATGAAGAAAGGCTGTGAACTAAATTGAAAGTGTACTCATCCGTTTTCTTCTCAAAACTAATGATGTATTGACCATGTCACGTTGAACAATACACACTGAGCTTTAAACATATTTCCCCATTGAAAGCGGACGGCGGGTTTCTTTTGCACCAAGAATTTATTCAATCAAAAATATACAGGAGGGCATGCAAAGTGAATGATGATTCCTAATTTTCTGTTTATTGATGCAATTTGTTTTCAAATGATTCAAAGAATTAATGAAATAATCCTTATGGAAACACAAAAGGGGGGATTATTACATAACATATATTTAATTTAACCAATTGGTCCTTAGGTCATAGTTTAGGCACTTCCTACTCAAGGGATAGTTCTCCCAAAATTAAAAAAATTGTCATCCATCACTCACCCTTGCATAAAGATATTTAGAAGAATGTTAGTAACTGAGATTTCTAATGACTAACAATGGTTGTCTGGAGCTTATGTATCCTAAAATCTTTTAACAGACGCTATCCTTATTAACCGACTAAATATTTGAAATTTGTACACATACATTCTCACCTAAATGACTACTAAAAATAAAAGTAATATGCATTCATTGCTGCGCAATGGTATCTCTTCACCTCTACCTCATACACAGTCAGCCAGAGCTCACTTGACAGAAGGAGTTGGGTTTATATGCATGGATGAGGGAGAGGTACATTAACATTAAAAATGACCCATAATAAAACCCAGGAGATGGGTTACACAGAACTACCCAAAAACTGCCCTAGTCTAATAAAATAACCCCCAGTATTTGGGTAGAAAAATTAAACCAGGTTTTTTTGAGTATAACATCTCTCACTTAAGTTTTGGTATCAAAACAATCTAGCTTTTAAAAAAACCACACTATTTTGCACAAATTGGTCAAAATATTAATATACTGTAAAACAAAGATATTTATAAATTATATATCCTTCCCACAAATGAAGGAATTTGGTTTGATTCTTTTTATATTATATAAGCTCATCAGTAAATCAGGATGTTTATTAGCACAATTTTAGTTTATTTGTTTTGTCTATGCATGTTTTTTTGTTTTTGTTGGATCACAACAAAAAACAGTTCACTTTTTTCCTGCAAGATTTGACTAATTGACAAACTGCCAAAGTTACAGATGATCAAATCCATATTAAGACGGCATCTGGCCGAGCTCCAAGCGACATTGTGTATTGCAAATAATATTGCCATCTGTGAGGTGACGGCAGTTGGGAATTAAGAAATTGCATGATTGTAATTAATGTTGAGAAGATAAAAGACGTTGAGGCTGCAAAAAAAGTTCCTCTTCTTTTTTGGATGACTGACTGCCTGTCGTGACCAATCCAACGGGTTTGTCAAACTTTGAACAAGCACGAAATATGTTTTACAACAACTGGCATTAAAACTGAGTTAAAGCTGCTTTGTTTGCATCAGAAATCACTCCAATGTAAAGATTCTGCAATATACTGTAGATTCCTTTTAAAGCAATTTACTTCCCAGCTATGTCTTTCTACAAAAAGCAATTGGAATATTCAGATTACCACAATGATTTTCTAAATCAAACACAAGGGTCCTGTTAGGTCACATAGGAATAATGATGGCGGTCACACTGTGTACTTCTAGACCCAACTGCAAGATAGCGGCTGTGATATTAAAATGTGCTTCTTCAATTTCATTTGTTTCAAAGAGAGCAAAGAAAACAGAGAGAGAAAATATCAGCCCAGTGAAGCTGCACACTTCAACTTCACACAGAAATGAATATTCTCTTTAATTTCTCCAGCCGCGATGGGTTTGGAGCCCCCAAGACAATGTTGATGGATGATGTTTTAATGCTGCTGAATGTTATTTTTACCGAACAGGGAAAACGATGAATTTTTACTTCATTGGCAATGATCGTGCCCTATGCATAAAAGTGTGGCAGGCGCGCGTTGCCCATGAATAACCGCCTCTCGGAGCAGATGTTACTTTGCTGAAACCAATTCTTCAGATAAGATTTGCGGAAGATTAATTGTGTACAGCTGTTTCATGGCCCGGTGCAATCTTAATACATTTATGATAAGTTTAAAAGCTCACTAGACGCAGCAGACGCTCCCAAGTGAGACTGCACAGAGAAAGGCAAGCTTTATTCTCACATCTGGATTCATATCCTCTATCATATTCATTATTGCCTTTGTGCCAGCCGACGACGGGAGCACGGCTTATTATTGTGCAAAGTGCAACAGAGCTCAAGTCTTCTACGCAAATCCTTTATCGTCTTTTTTTCTAAGGGCCCTATATTTTCTTTCTCCTCTCTCATTTTTTGTGGGGGCAAATTATTCAAATCTGTGCAAATGAGTTGTTTCCATTTCTCGCCCCTCTGGGTGGAAATTGAAAGTGACCCGGGGTGACCCTCCTCCATTAATCGCGGCAAATTGCAAGTGCACAATCCGGATCTCAGTAATGTAACAGCGGCCTCGAATGACTCATTAATGAGGGAGATATGACCCAGCTGGAATCTCTCACTTGCACTAGTTAAGAACAATCGTGGTGCTACGACCTAAACCAGGGGTCTTATAAAGTGGCTTTACATATTTCCAAGGACGAATAATAGGCGGGCTTGGCCTGGTCATGTGCCAAATGTTCCAGGTTCCATCAGCCAGTTACTCAATCGGGCTTTTGTGGTTGCTGAGGGAGTGAAAAAGAACAGCGGTGAAGGGTGTTGTTTGGCAAATGGGTCACCTGGAAACATGGCAGATGCCAATGAGGAATCCAGGGATTTTAGTTTATCTTACGTGTGAAGGGTTGGAAATATCATTTTTCATAATAATGCAATTGTTCTGTGTAACCAAATTGTAATCAAGAGCAAACAATGTCACATATTAAATATATTTAAGTATTAAAAAAATAAAATTATATATTGAATTTTTTTTATATAATAACTAGTATATTATTATGTAATAAATATACAATTTCACATATTTATATATTAAATTAATTTAATTAATGAGTTTAGTTAATGAGTTAAATATTTCAATTATTATTTTAATTAAAATCTGTTCTAGAAATTGTAAAGTTTCTAAAACAAGTTACTTTTACATAAAGAACTATTCAATGCGTTTAAGACAGCTCGGATTTAGGACCTCATTATAAACTTTGATCTAATTTCTGGAACGTTTAAAAAAATGTGTGTTTTGATATCACTAGTAAATGTTCTAGTGTTAAGGAATACTTAATGTTACTAAATACAGACCCAAGTCATGGGTTTTAATGTGTGAAATATCCCAATTGTTTCATTCAAGACATCTCAGATGTGGAATATTTTCCACCACAAACCTGGAAGTGACATTTGGATTTAGCATCATTGAAAGTATTTCGTAACATATAACTTTTATTAATGATATAATAGAATTAAACATTAAAACTGTTCCCAGAAACTGTTTCCAGGTTGAGGTCGGGTGTGAACGTGTCATTTTTCTTTACAGTCTACAGTTGCATTTTGGTTAATGCACAGATCTCAGACCGATCATCTTTAGATTACATTCCCCTCCTGTCGAACACATCTGTGCCATCATCACCATCATTACCGCGTTTCATGTAACGACTTCCTCCCACATTAAAGTGCAATAAAAGAATAAAAGCCAGATGAGTATTAACTGACTGATAAGTCATAAATAACACGGACTAACCTTGAGTAATGTCTCACTTCACAGCCACCTTGTGCATTGAACATGACTTAATATGGTGCAATAAAACGAAACCTTCACTTCATAAATTTGCATGATTTATATGGGAGGTATTCAATTAATTTAAAGCTATGAATATGCAACAAGGCGAAACGGATATAACCGCACAACGTTCATTTTTTCCCAATATGATGATGAGGGAACTTAATTACCGCTTGCTTTTTCCTCCTCTGCTTTGCTCGGGAGGAAAATAATTAACTTTATTAACTTAATTACTTAATTTTCTTCCCACAGAAACATGCAAAATTATTCAATTCAGATCCACGTGACTAAAGGATTCTATTTCTTGGTGAGAGAGCCAGAAGACATCAACAACATATTAGCAGCGTAGCTCATATAAGATTCAACTGATATATACGTCAGTTTCAAAAAGATAACCGGTTAACAAAGAAAAATACACCAGCATGCAGGAAACCACAAAATGAATTGTCATACATCTGTAGATGCACAAGCATCAGGGATCGGCCTTCCAAAATCTGACATCGACATTTCCCCACGCCCCCCATTCCACCTGTGCACCTGTCGTCCGGGGCGGGCACGCAGATAACTGTCAGGTATGAAAAATAGGATGCCTTCCTAGCAAATGCCTCATTCTCTGCAGATTATTTACTTTTAATGGGCGGGGAATGAGAAAAGCACTTAATATGTGGTCACTAAAGATGTGATTTATGGGGTCATCGGAGCGATGGTGGCACCATCCGTTTTTGGTCCTTTGTTATAAATCTATCAAGGCCCAGGAATTTTTTTAAGGGTTATAACAAATTGTGTTATGAACATCCCTATACCTTCTCCAGACAAATTGCTTTGTGCCACAATAGAACATTAGATTATGTTTTTCTTTTCCTACTATTTGGATCTACAGAAAGAAACCTGCTTTAAATAAAATTATTACAATGGATGGGAGACATTTACTGTAATATGCTATTAAAAGCAAGCATTTAGAAATGAAATGGTTTTGTCTGCCTCTTGACATTGTATTGTTTTTCAAAACCGTCCGCTTTGCCGTCCATGTAGCCTTTGAAAGAAAGTTATACCACAATAAAACATTTAACTTAAATTAATTCAGCTTTTAAGTATTTTAATGATGGATTTTTTTTCATGTTTATACATTCCTTTTATGATTTATACATTGTAGTGATTAACTAAATATTGGCTGAATAAACGCTTCAAGTTTTGAATTAGTATTTTCACTTTATCGAAATCAAAATGGTCATCTTCTAAAATGAGCCTAAGTGCACTATTTAAGATTTAAATCAACATTATATGTTACATTTGCACTTGCCACAAGGAAAAACTTTATCAGCTTAAGTTATAGAACCTCTCAATTAAATGTTTTGTGTCTTCTTGGTTAATAGTTCCTTGTGAAGTCCTGCTTTTTCTGTGAATTTCTCTTGTAAAATTCACTCTCATCGGGATGTGTCCCAATAAGAGTTGCTTTAGCAGAAAAGAAAAGCTTGTAAACTGACACTCACATCAGAGCTTTGATCAGAACAGGGATTAAATATCTACATCTACAGTGCTATGAGAAAAGAGCAGAGATGTCATAAGACAAAGAGTGCTTGTTAAGACAGTTTCTACGTTTGGAAAGAATTCTGTCACATTTTGTTAAAACCTTCATAAAATAGATCCATGGAAATGCATCTTTGTCGGTTTTTGTGACCACATGCACATCAGCCAAGAATCGTAATGAAAGCTGTGTACGAAAATGCTTGATACGGAGTTGGTTAGGTCATTTGGTTGCATGGTTGTGTTGTCCTGTGATCCTTATGTTTTTGTCTGATGTATTGGATTTAAACATTTATCAAAAGTCTGAATTAACTGTCTGAATTAAATTCAATTATGATGAACAGTTTTATCACACATAGTTTTTTAGTATTACATTTTTAAATCTGATCAAATGTAAAATTGTTTTTCATCAGTATTCTACATGAACTCTTCCTTTCTTGTCCCATGAATTCAGACCATATTAATTAGTTTATTAATCAGGATTAATCACAGGCCGAATAAAGTTTACATAAAGGCATAGTTCACCCGAAAATGAAAATTTTGACATGAATGAATCGCTCTCCAGTTGTTACAAATCTCTATATATTTCTTTGTTTAATGCACACAGAGAAAGATAAACGAAAAAAGTATTAGGTAATTTTTTCCTATATGGTAGAAATGTTTGGTAAGAAGCATTCTTCCAAATATTTTTCTCTTTTTTTACCAGAATAAAGAAATGTATACAGATTTGAAACAAATGAAAGGTGAGTAAATGATGATCGATTTAATATATGTTTGAGTATTTTTCATATTTATATTGCATTAATAAACGCATATTTGTTAAGGAAGTTTTTTTGTGTTATGTATTAACATGTTTCAATTTTTTTCTAATATTTGCACTGGTACGTATTTACAATACAAAATTTATATGTACAGCACAAAGACATAAATAATTTAAATGCAAACTTTTATGCCAAATTAATTGTTTGACGACACAATTCTTTATTTATACATTTTATTTTTTCATTATTTTAATTATTCATTTGTTCTTTATATTCAAGCCATGCTCTACCAAGCAACTAAAAACAACTGCCAAATAATATATTAGTACACCTGGTTCACCATTTGAAATAGTAATAGAAGGATGAAAAAAGTTTCCATCTTGAGTATTAATAACTCACATTTTATGCGAATTTCATGTGCCACTCATTTCACATACAGTGTTTCACATACTGTAAAGTTGAGCAGCATGCATATTAGAAAAACACAAGTTATATGATCACTGTTTGTGTTTAGAAGGTGAAATACTCAGAGCAGCTCATTATTGGAGACTGGAGCTGACTGCCACTTGTTGATGGGCAGGGCGAAGATAAATCACTAGATTACGCAGAGGGCCGCGCTCTCTGAAGATGAGAAAAGGGGTATTTGCCAGCCCATGTGGCTGCATTCTCATCATCCTTTTAATAACCTGTAATATTGTAGTGCGACATTTTTCTCAGCACGAATGTGATGGATGGCCTTTAACCATGGCACATCAGAGCGGCTAAGTAAATTGACCAAACAGCTAAACATACAAATGATTAAAAAAGGCGGGGGTCTGCATCAGACCTTTGTGGAGGGCGAAAAGCAAACAGCCTTTATTTAAGATCACGCCATTTCCAGGAGCAATTTATAGTCTATTGACTAGTAACAGTTTCTTTTCAGGTGCGGAAATTGTCTCACATTGCAGATGAGATACTGACGCTAGAATGAGAGGTCATTACAAGAGCAAACATCACGTTCAATATCCAGGAAGGAGGGAGATGATATCTGGCGAAAAAAACATTGTTCGGGTCACGCCGCAAACCCCTGGCGAACGCAGCTCCGCCCCTTGATCCCTGCCACGCCAAGCTGGATGAAAGCATGTTCCTTTCTAATGCCAATTCAGTCAACGTCAGCCGAGCAAAATTTTCAAGTGCCGTTTCTCATTATCTCCCTGTCGCTGATGTCTTGACAGGAAGAGATTCTTCACTGCCACTCAAGTCTATCAATGTCAGAAAAAGGCTTAGCAACAGACTCATACATTTGGATTAAACAGTCAAAGTCATTATACAGAATGTAATTGACCTTTTAAGATACAGCCTTAGCAGCTCTCTTCTCCTCCGCCTTGTCGTCTTAAATGCCAGTTTTCTTATGAAGTCCCGGCAGGATTGCCACGAATTAGAATCAGAAAGGTTTTATTTTCGCATCTCCTCGGCTGAGGGCCTCAAAGCACGCACGCCGCGCACGTCTGCTGCACGAACATCACTGGCAATTAGGATTACAAGAAAGGTCTCTAATTTTACGCCGGCTTGGTAAAAGATGTCTGCACGTGGATCTGTTCGTTTCCGCAACAGTAGAGCTGTATAAGCGACGTGCTCAGGTGGAAAATCAAAAAAGAGACGCTAGGACGGAACGTTATTTACCTCTGGATTACATTAGAGCGCCTTTTTATAACCAAGTGGGTTTGTGCGTCAACATTCAGTACGTTAGAAAACTTCAAGGACCCTCGAAAGACCTCTCTGAAGCAATATTCAGTCTGATTCTTTAAGTTTTGCGACTCTCTCTCAAGAAACCAGGTCTCCAGAGGCCGACGGGGCCTTTGGTTCAGATTGCCGGCGACTCTCTCACCTGTCTGCTATCAAAGCCGACCCAGTTATTCACCATCTCATCAGCGCTCGCCTTTTTTCAATTTCGGGTCCAAGGAAGCTACAGCTCTTTGTACAAGCGGTTGGCGTAATTGAATTTGCCGCAGAAATGGCAGGCTCGAAAATTTCATTTTCTTCTGCCGTCGCTCGCGTATGAGTGTCGGGAAGGCCCCGAGCAGACAGGCGGCCCCTCTCTCTAAACTTATCTCCCCTCTTCTCTCGCCCATCCCTCCATTATGTTCCCTCTCCAGTAGACTGCCTCTGTTTTCCTCTTGCTCACCTTCCCACAATCCCTCGCTCTGTCTGCAGGGCACGTTATTCCTCCAAGGGACAGACTGGATCCCCTTTTCTCATCCTTCTTTCTGTCTGTGACCAAATCCTTGTCCTCTGATAATCTCTGCCAGCGAGGGGGCTTGTCACCGTGGCAATTTCCCCTAAATGCCTTCTACAAATAATGGTTTTCAGAATGAGCATTAACAGGTTTGATTACACGAAATGGCCCTTTTAATTTACAGCGGGATTCTATTGATCAGAAGAGTGCAGATTAAAGCGTTCAATGAAGCCCGTGATGAGGTATTAAGCACCTGAAGCCCCTCAGGGGACCCGAGGCGAGCAGGAGGCAGACGGGCAGGCCGGCATGTGTACAGTTATTCCCCTGTAATGAAGTACCTCTATGCGGAGGCATGAAGCAGAGGCGGGAAAAATAGATTGGAGATGATGAGCTCTTCAAAGTCATTTCTCGCTCTCTCGTTCCGACGCGCGCCTGCTCGTCCCGACATCCACCGCGCCACTCCTTCGCCCAAATGCCGCGGATTTACTTAGCTGGACCGATGCAAGTTTTATGACCTTATTGCTTTTTTACCATGGTAATAGTTTTGAATCAATTTATCAATCTGCAGGAACCATCAAGCATGTTGACCTCAAAGATCAAGTCCAGGTCATTCCATCAATTCACTGAGAAGCACCGAGATGGAAAGTGAAAAAAGAGAGAAAAACCCCATTCCCTCCCACAAGCGCAGCGACGTATAAGAGAATCGGAAAGCTTGGAAAACAAGTTATCCCATATCTCTTGACCTCCCAGGATGACGATCTTATAATTACTACGTTACCACTTAAAAATACAATACCAGTGCTATTGGTTAATGCATTAACTAATATTAGCTATCATAAACTAATCCCACGTTTATGTTAACATCAATACTGGTATTCCTGTTAGTTCATGGAGCATTAACTTATGTAAACATAACTTTTGATCTTAATTATGTTTTAGTATGCTGTAATTAACATTTAATAGGAAGCTACATTAATAAATGCTGTGTGAGGTAATTTATGCATTTATGCATTTAGGTATTGTTAACTAACGGCCATAAAACATAGTTGTGCAAATGAATACACACCACGTGTAAGATTAGCCGAGGCTGTTTGCATTATAAATGTTCATGGTGCATTAAGAAAAGTAAACATATACAACTTTTTATCTTGATGTTTTAGAAAATGCTGAAATTATTGATAACTTAAATGAATAAATGCAGCATTAGTTTTGTTCATCTTAGGGGATTTTAGCTAATGCATTATGAATTGTTGACTAAAAGGCGTGAAACCTACTTCTGCAAACGGATACAAACCCTGTGTTGGTTCAGCCGAGGTTTTTTGCGTTATAAATGTAATTCTCGCCACATGCACTTTCACGAAGCACTCATTTTAAAAACATTTCCTAGGTCATTTTTTCAAACCGTGTTAGTCCTTCAAGATTTATTCTCTGCGTTTGAAAGTCTTTTAATTTGGTAATATTCCCCTGGTGTCCTTTGTTTGGCTTGAACGAATGCCAATTAATGTTCCATTTCCCCAGTCAAATGGGATCTGAGCTCCCTAATGCAATTGAATTGAATTATCTAAACTGTCTACTGTACACCAAGTAATGGTAATGCAATAATGTGATAATGACAAAATAGCTTTTAAGACCTGCCTTATTTTAAATGAGCTGCATTTATCAGTATTTACAAAAGCATGCGTTGTTAAAGCTCTGCTCTCTAAAACCACATTTCAGGCATAACTTTATTCCATTGCAGCTCTGATAATGCAAATAAAAGCTAGAAGAGAGGATTACATCACACACAAAGGCACTATACTGTTTTTGTGTTCCTTTACGAACAGACACTGCGGCCTATTTTTATAGCTGAGCCATGTGAACAAATTGTCCATCATGAGGATCTGTCCTTCACTGCTCCGCCTGGCCTTTTGTACTCCACCACAATGGGCCAATAAGTCTCTGGAAGCCCCAGCAAATCAGATCCTAATGAGCCTCTTTAAGGCCTTTGAATTTTAATGAATAACTCGGTGCATAAAAATAAACATGTTGCTATTGATCATGCCATGATGATTTAGGCTAACCTAATAAGCGCGGTCAGTATTTGGCTGAAGTCTGCGGGCTCTGCGTTTCATCCGTAGGGAACTGTTGTCTCTGCTGTGTTTTTACTGTACGGATCATCTGAATAGATCAAAACCAAGATTTGATATTCAAAACCCCTCTCTACATGAAACGGCCTCAGTGGAATATTTATTTGCCATCACTATGTTCCATTAAGCAGTGCTGGGAAAAGCAGGAACCGCCGAATGGAGCCGGGAGATGTGTGTGTCATATGTACATATTTTTATATTTTACACAGCTTGAGTATATCTGTGTTTTTTCAGCAAGAGAAATAAATGATTCGTGTTTTAAATTAAACATATACTTTGGGGGAAAGACCAGATGAAATACAAAAGAAATGTAAGATTATCCTCTATGGAGTTATATTCTGACAGCGCTCTCCCAACAGAAATATACATTAGAGTATTTCTTCTGGCTATGATACAGGATAAGATGGGAAGTAAAATAAAGGCAATTGGTATTCAGTAGGTGTGCAGCATATGTGCAGTTTTTTATAGTCATAAATAATACCCATAATGATAAAGAATAAGATATATAATATAACATGTTTACACTCATATGTAAATATAAAAGAGTGAATTAGAAATTAAGAGTTAGGAGTTACCAATAATCAAGAAGCATTAGTAACAATAAATTAATTTAAAATATGATATATGTTTAAATGAGATGTAGAATGGACAAAATGATATCTTTACCCATGATTAATATTGTTTATTGTTAATTAACAAACTAAAGTGATAGTTTGGCAAAAAAATCTAAATTCAAGTCCTCACTTACCCTCTTCACATTTCAAATCTGTGTGTCTTTCTTTCTTCTTTAGAACAAAGAAGTTATTTTGAAGAATGTTGGTGACTAAACAGCATTTGCACCATTAACTTCTATTGTTGGACAAAAAACCATTGCAAAGTGGTTGCCAACGATCATGAAATATTTTTTTGATAGATTTTCATTTTTAGGTGATGTAACATTGTTAGAAAACTAAAAACCACATAAATTTTGCATTTCAACAAAAAATCAATAAACATGTAAAAAGAACTATCAAAAAAAGAACCAATTAAACTAAATGGATGAAATAAAACCTTCGGTCAAACAATAAAACGGATCCTTATCTTTAGTTAATTTGACCTTTATGTATTGAAATGTTATGCAACACATTCGCAAACAAACTGTATGATTGACTATTGGCTATTCTGTAGTTTTCAATTGATCCCTTAACAGCAGGACTGTCCCGTCCCTGGGGTACAGCCTCCTGGGTCTTTAGGGCCTGTTGTAATGAATATTTAAAATCTATCTTTCACACAGCTGTGTGAAGGGCACTCGGCAGAAAACCGTTTAGAGCCACTCATAGGACCATTAGAGGCACATACGAGAATTTGCTTTCCTAACAATGCTTTCAATTTACTACCAGAACCACCAGTGACCAAACATGCTTTGCCGTATTTAAAACAGCAGCATTCCATCACCACGTTAAGTAAACACAAAACCACTTCATGACCATCCTCAAGGAAAAAGCAATAAACCAACAGCCCAGCATCCAGGACCTCGGATCGTGCCTGTCGCTGCATCTCTGTTTGCCGTGAGGCATTTGAAATTCCATAGGTGGGAAATCAATCTCTCTGTGTGATGGCCGTGCCCCGTCGCTCTTTTAAAGCACAGAGAGTTTGTGTGCTCTGATAGAGAGGTCACAGTGATGGGCGCTTTATTCAGCTAAGAGAAGCTCTGTATCCAGAGACCTTTCCATGCCCCGACCTACAGCATTCCCAGAAAGAAGTTCAGTGTACAATGACTATTATTAGACTAATACTGCTATCTCTCTCCCCTTAGAGGTCAGCCTCTAAATTGAGCATTAAGCAAACAGCTAATGGAATTTAGAGGCATAATAATACAGGGATATGGTGAGACAATTCTATTAACAAGATATAAATCATGTTGAGTGTGAGGTAAGTGTTTTTTAATTGATTGATGGAAAAGACAATCCATTGGTTTTCTGAAGACTAACAGCCATTTACTATTTCCTCCACAGTAAAAGAGGCAAAAAAGGGAAAGATAAGGAAATTACTCTGTAAAAGGGGATAAATTATTCAGAGAAGATAATCATTTTGTGCTGACATTACTAATGTGAAGAAGCTTTTAATCTCCCTGTGAACCCCACTCCTGCAGGACAGAGAAGTTTGGGTGAAGGTTTGCATGAAGATAAAGTCGCAGTCTTATAGGTACTCGTTTCAGCTATGGGTCCCTTAAGGAGACTTTAAAATCTACACTTCTTTAAAGTGTAGTCTATCAATTAACTTTTTTCTTGAAAGTTAATTGATAGAGGAAAGAAAGACATAATTGCTTTAAAATGTATACATTTGAATGTTTTCTAATATTTGTTAACACATCATTAATCATAAAAAAGTGTATTACAAATCTGGAAAATAAGATTATTAATTGCTGTTTTAGTATTTATTGTCAATACATTCATTTATGTAAGTAATATAAAAAATAGCTTCATTGTAAACAGGTGCCGAGTATTATTAGTACGACGTTTGATATATATGTAGATCATGCAAATGTAAAAATGTACATTGTTTAAATTTAGGATATTTCAACATTTTAATATGAATGATAATGTTACAATGATGTAAATATTAAAGAGATTTGTTGTTATTATCTGAAAGCCCATGCTGTCTTTCAATACCATAGTGCATGACAATTTTATAACATAATCAATTATTCATGACAATAGTGCACAAATTTTGCAATATTAAATAATATTTTAAGTCATTTAATGAGAAATCATATTTTTTTTTCAAATCCTAGCGAAATATTGTTTCAATAGATTCATATATTTAAATACTTTATCGTAAGCAAATTCTTTCTGAAATAGATATCTTTAATTAATATTTAAGTACATAGTTATTAGTTTAAAAATAACCTTGTCAAATTGATCATAAATAAAGAACAATACATGATGTAACAATATTATTAATTGCAAGTTTAGGATACCCAATATTATTTACTAATATTAACCTAAATAACTTTTTTATTGTGGAGCATTCCCAAAAATTACCTCACCTTGGTTTTGCTTCGTTAAAAAGGTTTTGCATAAAGTCAGAACTTCAAGACATCCTGTAATCAGTTCACTCTCAGCTATGGTGCGTCACCACCCATGGAGAGGTCGACCAACCTAAACACAAACTAAAGTTATAAGAACAAAGTCACTCCACGTTAGGACAAACATTCACTTATCCGTTTTGAAGAATGGCCAATAAGTTATTCCCAATATTAACTGAGAGAGGAGAGATTTCTTTTGTCCTAGGTGTAAACATCCTGTATCTACTAAATCAACAGATGTCTCCATCTGCCCTTAGCGTCCTCTGATCGCTCACAAACTCATGCACACACACACACACATATATAGGCAAATGTGTAATGTATACACACATTGATCTCACCATAGATCCATTGTGTCAGGATGATGTACATTATATTTACAAGTGGCTGTGGTATTTTTCACCTCCCCTCTCTTCATAGGGCGAATTAAAGGAGGAGAGAAAAAAAGCAGCCCTCTGATAACCATCAAGCGTGACGAATTATGAGTGTTACAAAATCAAAAGACAAACGGTCCTGCTAGACTGGAAGTTAACAAGGCTCAGATCAGCCAGGAGCGCTGTTATCTTCGCTTCATGTTTATTGCAGTGAGGGTTCTTATTGCCCCTGCCATGACATTGATCGACAGCTTCTATTAAGCGTTCTTCTCCGAGCAGCTGCCAGGAGCAGATACATTAAATAAAACAGTTATTGCTTTTCATTGGCTGTCCCATAAAATATTGCCACTAAATAGCTCCTGCCATCAGATGCAGTTTTGCTACAAGGTTTTAATTTGAGAGACTGCGTGTAACGCCGGCGCAATTGACACCAGGCTTTGTTTCCTGGCTGTAATGATTGTGTACATATCGTTGAATTGATGGTCTGTCGCCTTAGGGCTTTGTTCGCCTTTAATGTGTGGCCCCGTTTGTCAGTCGGGCCCGATGCCTAAACACGGATTTTATCTGGCTTCCTCCTCCCCTCTGTGGCTGATCTCTTCTCTATTCTCCTTGTTGCACACTGTGCTGTCCCTTATCAGGGTCGGTTGTTCTGTGATCGACTTATGCACTCATCTAGCAACAAGATAAATGGCTTCTTTCTGGAAATTAAGAGGCTTTAATGTATTTATATTTATACATTGATGCAAAGATATAAACATTTATTAAAACGCCTAAAATCTTTTTATGTTAATAGTTTCAATTATTTCGGAATTTATTTTTAGAAAATATCTATACCTTTACTGTGATGAAGAACTACACATAGCTATTAATATTAAAGATAAAATAACAACTGAGATAAGAAATAAAAATAAACAAAATAATAAAGACAACAGCAGAAAGCCTTAATGATATTAATTTATATATTTATATATTGATGCAAAAGTTACAAAATAATTATTGGTACTCCCCAAAAATATGTTTAATGTTGATATCTCAAAATTATTTAATCCACCTGTACTGTGACTAAGAAATACACAGAGCTATTAATATTAAAAATAACAAATAAGTTATGAAAATAAACAAAATAATAAATGCAACAGCAACAAAGCATAAATTACATCTTCTTTGCTGTTTTTATATTTATTCATTGATATAAAAACTTACAGAAACATATATTTTATAATTATTATTTGTTATTACGTTTTTTTTCCACCTGTCCCTTGGATTAAATAACAAAGAGCTTTTGATAATGTATAAAAAATATATATTAAAAAAAGGAAATTTGACATGAACTAAATGTAAATGCAAATATATATTGGTGCTTTTTTTTGATTAATGTACAACATATAACGCATAAAATCAGATTTTATATGATTCCCATTTAATATAATATTTATATGATTACTGGTTATTTAATTTATTAATGTAATGTAATTAATTATCATATCATAACAAAACACTTTTTATGATTTTCATTAGTTTATTAAATTAAATGATCATATTATGATAATTATAATTATAGTTTTTTTTCCTTTTCAGAAACAGGGTGTATTGTCGGTCCATGACTCAGATAGGACCCAAACCCAGCTCCCCACAAGATCTTATTTGTCCGTTTCTATAATATAATATAATACAATATATTACAATGCAATACAATACAGTACAGTGGTGTGCAGTGAGGTGCGGTACGGTGTTGTGCCGTGCCATGCCATGCCATGCCATGCCATGCCATGCCATGCGATACAATACAATACAATATATAATATAATTATTTAATTATAATATTTTATAATGTATTTTATATTATATTATATTATATCATATTATATTATTTTATATTATAATGTACTATGCTGTATTGTAATGTACTGTACTATACTATATTATACTACACCATACTATACTATTGATTAAATGCATATTTATGTAATAAATGTAACATGCTGTTGTTTTACATTTGTGTGTCCAGCCCTTCCTGTCCTGCATAAATCCTAGGTGTAAAATAGGCCTCAGATGTTTGTATAACAAAGATATATTTAAAACGCCCTAACCACCCCCCGTCCCAACCCCTGCACTGTTATTGCAGTGACAGCAGCACAGCTGGGCTCTGCAGCACTGATGTCGAGTCTCTGTTTTACGTGCCGCATATTAAAAGCTTTATGGAAGTAATTAAATGCACGCTTAATGGCGAGGAGTTGGCAGAATGAATGTACAATTGAATTAGCAGTTATGATGGGCCCATTCCAAGATGAAGTAAATGGAATTACCCGGGGCATTTTTTACTCCACATCAGGTTTGGCAGTACGACACCACTTAATTACCCCTTTGTCACATACATACTAATTGATCAAATTTTCACACAGCGGGAAGCCAACATCACATCCCTCGCTTGATATGAACCGATATTCTCGATGGATTTTTCGCAGAGCTGACTCATCCTAATAATGATTAGCCTGCTAAGTGGCCTGGGCAGGGAACGAAAGACCAAACGGGTTAACCGGATTCAATTACGTGAACACCAACACACACAGAAGCCGGAGGGTATTCGGTTTAACCAAACTTGGCTGTTGTGGCGGGGTACTCCAGTAAATGTAGAAGTGTCAGAGATAAGCATTTGAAATATTGCTGGGACGAAGACGGTAAGAATGAAATACTTGAGAAATCAACAGGAAGAGCTTGAAAACGAGAGAAAGATGTTGTCACAAACAGGTGTTATTTGCGGCCCGGAGGTCAACCTCAGATGAGGAAGAGTATTGAAATAATGCATCACAGCCGCTCATCACTGTCAAGCCGGAGACAGTGAAAAGTGATGTGTACATTCCCACAGCTCTCAATGGAACACTTTTAAGAATAAATTCTGCTGAAAAACAAACTTGAGAACATAGAATTGTTTGCTACGGTAAAACGATGAAATATTCGCAACAATACAGTCATTGTAGTATAATTTGGCATACACTTATGTAAAAGTTCTTGTGTGAAAATGATATTTCTGCCCAAAATTCCGTATCTCTTATAGACAAAGAAAAATATATTTGGAAGAACGCTTGTTAACAAACCATCTTTGGACCCCGTTGACTACTTCGGGGTAGGTCAAATGACTTTACCTGTTTTTGTAATGTTGCACACAAAAAGATATTTTAAAAAAATGTAAGTCAGTATGTTCTGGGGTAATTTTGACCACCACTGATATTCTTCATACCATGGTAGTCAATGCGTTCCAAAAATTGGTTAATAGTTTTGGCCCCAAATATCTTTCTTTGTGCGCAACAACACAAAGAAAATGACACGGATTTGCAACAACTAGAGGGTTAACAATTCAAGTTGAGTTTTAAGATGAACTATCACTTTAAATACTATTTAGGATGTGAATTGGGTGCAGACACTTTCTAACCGTGACTAAGCCCTTTAATGAGACACGGCAGTAGAATGACAGCATCAGCGTCTCTTTAGAAAGCAATGACTGGCATGATTTCTCTAGTCTGGTCATCAGGCAGTAAAACACTGCTGCTGAATATGACGTCCTTGCAGATTAAGTGGTCACTTGTTCAACTTTCGCCATTAACCTGAGTGCACCGGGCAGTTTGCACTCCCCGCTGGGCTGCATTGGCACATTTATTGTCCGAGGGGAGACTAATGGAACCCAGTTAACGTGTGTTAACAATTTTTCTATCGATTAAATGAAGGCGAATCATAGCCAGACGAACTTAGCCCACAAGATTTAGTGGCTTTTAAGGTAGTAGGGACGAATATAATGCTTTAGAAAGAGCTACTGTACATTATATATAAGACACCTGCTACATTAAGTTACATTAAGGTTTAATACATCTTCATTACTGGCAGGACGCCCAACCCCTTCAAGGTTGAAATAGAGATCCGGCTTTCATTATGCCGCTTCTCATTGCTCTGCAGAGAGATATCAAATAATAATGGGACTATTGAGACAGTTCTGCCTGAGCTGTTAATGCTAATCGATGTATTAAATATTGAGCATTTCCATAACACAACTTTGAACGGCTGCCACATTCCTCAGGGATGATTCAGGATGCTGCCACACTTTTCTGCCTTTAATTCCATTCTTGCTTAATTAAACAAAGTAGGCCGCGATAACTTTGACCTCTGCACTCTGAAACCTTTAATAGCACATAGTTGACTTTGACATGATGCATCTCAACCGGTTTATCATTGGTAATGCCAAGGTCAGCCATCAACTGCAAGTTAGATGGTTCACCCAAAAACTATGTGATCACTTACACACCTTTTTGTTTTTTCATACAATATACAGAACAAAATTTTTTTTTTGAAAAAGGTAACCGAACAACAACAGTCTCTATTCACTTCTATTGTATAGAGACAGGGCCAATGCAAGTAGTGGTTGCTGGTGCTGTTTGCATTGCACATTTTCTTTAAAATATCTTCTTTTGTGTTCTGAGGAAGAACTATCAACTCGATCAAGCACAACGAAAGCATCACCTGATGATGTCATGTTTCTCTGAGATCTACAGTATACACCATGCCATAATTATCTCGTATCTTATACTAACTAAACAAATGGGCTATATGTTTCACAAAGCCAAACTCCTCATGTCCTCCATTTACATCGCAAGCACACCAACACGTCAAACGTCAAACAAACACTCACACACTCGGAACGCAACGTTGTACCTCAAACAGAACGTCTCGGGGCAAGAGCAAGGGTGGCCATGTTAGATTCCTGCATGCCGCACACGACGCAGCTCAAATAAACCCGCACAGTGAGTCGGGGTCAGGCCGCCTTTGCTCGGGGTGCACTGCGGTGCCAGTTGTATAGAAAGAAAACAGGGTACCTGGCAGGACGTCTTCCACTCGAGGCCCGGCCGGCCAGATATTCAAGCCCGCTCCCTGTTTCTCTTTCCTAAATAGTGTCCAAAGAGTTAGTCATGTTTGCCTTGCTGCTCTTTAATGGAAGTAAATGTCTTTTTGTCTCTGACACTTTGACTTTGTGAAAATACCAGCAATCAACAACAATTTTCAGATCTTGGGAATGGAATGCAAACACAGATTTAAAAGGATAGTTCAGCCAAAAATGAAAATCCTGACACGAATTACTCATACTCTAGTTGTTACAATACATTTCTTTGTTTGGTGAAACACATTATAAATGGTTGTCAAAATTAGGCCAGAACGTTTTGTTTTTATTTTAACAGTCTTCAAAATATCTTATTTGTGTGTAATGGAACAAAAAAATGTTAAGAAATGTTTTGTACTATGGTGGTCATTGGAGTCCAAAAATGTTTGGCTATAGGCATTCTTCTGAATATATTTCTCTGTGTTTATTGGAACAAATAAATGTACAATATATATTTGGAACAACTCAAAAGGTGAGTACATTATGAAAAGCTGAGTAACGTGTAAAGTCGAGCAAATGACAAAATGTAAGTTTTAAGTGAACTATAAAAGGACTGTTTTGCTGCCCTTTTGCAAAAGAATAGTGAAAAGCTATTGAATTATTTGTACTTCATCACACATAAATAGCTTTTTTAACAAATGTTTTTAAAATCATATACAACACAGCACCTTAACAGTGAGTTATTCCACAGAAAAATCCTGCTGACAGATAAATGCTAAAAACTTATTAATGGCAAAAAAGTCTTGTTCTGTGGCACATTTGCAATCTGTGCCATTGTGGAATTGTTGCCAATAGCTTGCAGTGGGCAGATGGGCAAACCAGAAAGATGGATCAGATGTCTCATAAATTTCTGCTTGCCACGAAAACTGATGAGAGATACAGATATCCGTTCTTTATTGCCAAGGACACAGTATGGGCCTTTCAAAAGCAACAGTTTAAGATATCCAAAGTATTCCCCATTCAGCCAAGTGAGATCCATATGCTGTTTTCTAAACATGTTTATCCCGGTGGATCATTTAACTTATCCCTAAGTTTAATACAATAAGATGCCTTATTTTCTGTATTTTTATATTTCCCTGGCCTCTAAACTGCATTCTTATGTGAGCCGCTATTATAACTGCTTTATAGTATTTATGCTTAAAATAGCTTTAGTCGGTGGTGAAATCTGATTGTTTGTATGGCCATGTCATTTATGTACATAAATGGTTGATAGAGTCCTGGAGTTTTATATAGCAAACAGATGTCAGGCAAAGCACGACGTATTTCATAACACCTGCTTGAGTAAACAGAGGCCTGCCGAAGCCTGGAGCTTTCGCCCTGCAGCGTCTATGGAAAGAAATGTGTCCACAGAAACTTTGTCTAGATTAATACAAGAAAACTATTTGCATTTCTTTCCAGCTTTAAATTGAATTTAGCTCCCCCCCCCCCCCCCCCCCCCCACAGGTTTCTTGTTTTAGGCACAAGCCCTCTTAAAATGTAGGACTTTTCTGAAAACAAGATGACTGATTATCTTTTTTGCTTATCCAGAAAATATTATGTTTTATGTAAGGCTGAAAAACTTAGAAAAACAGTTTAGAAAAGACATTTCGATTTTTATACACACAAAGCTAAGCCAGTCCGCCAGTGGTCGATAATGTTAACCCTTAAACACCATTATAATGACATATTTAAACAATTTTAAAATAGCTTCAATGTAATTTTACATCCCGATTTCATAGTATGAGCAGATTGATGAGTATGCAAATTAGCACCACCTCCATTTAATCACTAAGAAGTTCATGATGCTCCTAAAACTGAAAGGGAAACTGAGAGCCGACACAGCAATACAGAGATGGTTCAGCACAAATTGTAAGCAATATTTTAAAAATATATTTTGACCATAGGGGTCTCTAATGCTTATATTGCAACAACGATTTTAAATAAAAAAAACAACTTCCTTCCAAATCCGAGACTTTCCTCTCATATAACTCCAAATGTGTTTACAGGTCAAAGTGACTCTGAACTCCAAGCAGGTCACATTTTATCTCACCACATTGTGATGTTGATGGCACATCAGCTCTGTTTGGCAACAGCACTTCAAGTGTATCTCCGCAAGCAGACATGGAGCCCGGTCACTGCTTTATTCTGCGTCCTTCTTTACCACAATTGACTTGTCATGTATTTCACAGCTAATTAGGTCTTTACAAATGAGGCCCATGCCCACTGATAAGGACGCTGCTAAATTGACCGTAAATGCTACCATTCAATCAGACACAATGACCACCCCTGCAGCAATAATCAGGATGAATTAATGCTGCTGTTCTGTGCGCCGACCCACTGGGCAAACCACAAGAGCTGTGACAACAACAACTGCACACATATTGTGTTGTTAAAGGTAAGAAGACTTTTGAGGTAGACACATTTACGCTTTGTATTATTAACAAATGTATTATCTCAATATTTTCGTACAAATGCCTGTTATCATTGGGAACATATGGTTATATTTATACTTTCTCTGTTGCTCATGTTTTTAAACATTTTCTGTATTAATCTTTTTATTATTTGTCATTTATTCATCGTTGTTAACATTATTGAATGTCAAAACAACTATTCAACCCTGTTTTTCTTAAAAAACATCAATGTATATGCCAGGCCTGTTAAGAAAATGTTTTTCTATTTGTAAATTTGAGATTTTTAGAATTTTAACAGACGTATGCTCCTGTACAGAGGTAATCTATAGGTAATGTATAATTGTCTCTCTAACTGTTTTAATTTTTCATTGTATTGCACTTTTAAAATTTCAGCATTAAACCTTTAAATTGTGGAAGGCATGAAAACAATCTTAGTTAATTGTATATCATTCCAAATGTTTACACTTAGTTAATCAGGACAAATGGACCAAGATTCACAAGAGACATTATTCCGTTTTCCTCTTTTGGAACATTGACAACGCTAAAAATAATAATCATACTAAAACTGTAAATGCTTTGCTAAAAGGAACCCGTAATAAATTCAAATCAGAGAAAAGATAATATATTCCTTAAAGTGATATTTGAACCAAAAATGTACAATTCTGTCATCATTTAATCACCTTCCTGTGAAAGTGACCTACTTGTCAAATATGGTGACCTCTGCTTCTTACCCATATTTTTATAATATTAATATCTTTTTTAAAGCTATTTTTGAGTATTTTACCTTTTATTGGATATGACAGTGGAGAGGAGACAGTCAACAACTTGGACAGAGAGAGGGGAGGGAGCCGGAAAAGTACGCTTGGGACGGTAATCGAAACTCGAGTCTGGCCATAGGATCACAGTGCAGCATGTCCACATCCTTGAAGAATGATATTTTGAAGAATGTTGGTGTAACTAAATAGATACTGCCATCTTCAAGATATCTTCAAAACATCTCATTTGCTTTCTGCTGAAGAACAGGTTTAAAATGTCAGGAAGGTGAGTAAATGAATAATATACATTAATATACAGTATTTAAAATTAAATTAGTACTACATCATATCTCATGTTTGAATTGAATGCTTTTGGTACGATGGTCCAATAAATATTCCCTCTTTGGTATTTATATAATGTTAAGAGAATTGTCTTTAATCTAAATAAAACGCACACAACAGCTACCGCCGGCAATCTTTAAAGCTTTAAAATGTGAACCGTTCTGTTTAAGCACAGCACAGTATCTATTTAAATTGACTGTTAATGACAACTGGGTTTTTTAATCACCGTGACATCTGATTTTATCCTAATCTCATCTAAGTGCTAATCTCATTCTCTTACAACAGGAGGACCGGCTACTGTTCCTGCTCCAGTTTCAAGTGGGAATGACAAATTAAGTGTTCCCTTCCCTTTCCCGCATGTTCTTTTTCTGTCAGCGGCTTCGTCCTTCATTCCCTCAGTGACGGGGAGTGGTGAAGGACGCCTCGACTAGCTGACACTGCATTTCCGTCTGCTGCCGGGCTGCCTGCTGCCAGGAGAGCTCACAGTGCCTGCAGGCACTTGATGAAGAAAAGGAATCGATGGAGTGAAGAATGATGAAGAAATGAAACTAGGAGACGGACAAGCTGCAAGAACGAGTGTGCCACTTTTGCTGTGTCAAAATACACTAATTGGAGTGAAAGGGGAAATGGTAATAGATTGCAAAAGGACATGTCACTTTAAATGCCTTTTTAGAAATGATTAAGAAAGAAAAAATTGCAATCCACTAAAATGCCAGATAAATGTTTAGAGGATTAAGTGTATTTGAATAATGGATGTGTTTTCCTTCTGCAGGAAAATATAAAATCAGACGAATGATTCAATGCAACGACTCCGACACAGAATCACAGTTTTTGCTTTCTTCATGATAAAGCGTCTCATTCTGCCCATTACGTTTTTTTTTCTTTTTCCAAAAGGACAATAGACTTTCTCAAGCACAACAGTTTTGCCATTAGTCATTAAAAATTGCAATCGCGTAATGCAGGATAATATCGTATCCATCTCAACTAGCGTTGTAAAAATGGCATTTTAATGTTTACTGCACTATTTGGATTCCTAGATTATTTGAGTGGTGCTACAATTCATATAACAGGCCCATTCGTTCTGATGGTCCACCTCAACAATCATTACCGTAATTATCCTGTGATGCACTTGCAAAATGACTGATGAATGAACAGAGGTTTTGGCTGCCTTCTGGCTGCGAGCCAGGCAGACGTGGCATATTCGTCTTCATTTTGCCATCGCGTTTGATCACAGCCCGTCCCGGGAAAACCATTTCTGTGGGCAAATGCCAGTAATTCCGAGCAAACACAAACATCTCCTATTCATTTCACAGATGTTTTTTACGAACTGCCTTAAAACTTACTCAGCTTAGGCCCTTTCTAAATGTACGCTAATACTTAAGGAATGACCTGTCTGATGGATTGGGCACATCTCTGCCCTGTTTCCAATGTGTATCTATGCTTAAGAGTTAATAAACTCCCATTTGATTCATGGTTCAAGAACAAATCTACACACAGGGAAGATCACCTTGCAACCACAAACATTGGGATTTGGAGCACCAAATACTGTGTGTCCACGCCACGATCAAACCCATAAATGTCACAGTTCTCAGCCTATAGCTTGTACGTTGAATCTTTAACGCGGTTGGTAAGGCGTTATACCGCCCCTATACACATGTTCAAACGATGGGACAGAATGACCCTGCAACAGGGATTCCTTTATTCCTGCACAATTGATTTATTTCACATTATTAATGAACTTTGCTGCAGCTCCACTTGTCAGGGCTGCTGTGCAGAGGTCAATAACCAGAGGAAACTTGATGTTAGTAGATCCAGCTTAAGTGATTCTGTCGTGCTAATGATTCAATATATCAGGACAAATGTCAGGCGCTTTTAATATGTTGATTCACCACCTCTAATCTGCATAAGCGCTGGGCTCGGAGAGATCCACAACCCTGCCGAGCCAGGAGATTTATAATGCCTTGCTGAAGTTCTCTCTGGTTTCAGTAAATATTTGAGGTAGCAGGTAGAGGTGGCCAAACTGTGGAAGAATTTTAAGAATTTATCCTGTTGGTCTTATGGTAACAGATTTAGGGTTAGTAGGGAAATGCTAATCCCTTTTTGTCTATTATTAACTGTGATGTTAGTCTATTACGTCTAGAATATAGGGATGTAACTACAAACTGAAATGTACTGTAAGGCTGTAAATCTATAATAAGGTTTGTAAAAATGTTCTTGTAAATTTTGTGATTTTTCAATTACAGATCAGTTTGAATTGGTAAGATGGTTCAATTGAGCCTTCAATGTCGCCTATTCTTTAACAAAATGCAAAATGTTACTAAAGACTTAAATGTTTTAAAAAAAAATGGGACGCAATCATAATCCAGTATCATATGCAATTGTGAGCCTACAGCCTTTAAAACTGAACCTTAAATAAATTATAAATATTAACTGAAATTCAAAAAAATGCTAAAAAGGATTTTATCAACAATTTGGATAATTTTATTAAATGGTTAGTTCCAGTCCTTAATTCTGATTGGTCAACAGTTGTTCTTTATTCACATTCAATTTTGCAAATAAATGTATTCATTTATTCACTTTTGTATGGTGCCTAACACGGCCCCTCAGCTGTTACTTATTCATGATAAAGCACAACCTCTTAAGCTCTACATATTTTTTTATGTGTTCCATCAATGTAGTTATTTCTACTTCCTTTCGTTTTCATATAAATTGTGTATTAACATCCTATGGTTGCGGGTAAACAATCCAAACTCAAGCAAATCAATTTAAAGAGACTAAAGTTCTGAATTTGAATCATTCATCATGGAATCATTTTTCAAATCATAAATTGTTATTACACTTTATATACTGTGAGATGAAAAACAGATTGTGGCAAGTATATTAGTACTGTATATAAGTGACCCAACTATATTTCTACTGACTCTTTGTGGCAACACAAGTAGATAAGAAAAATCAATAGACTTTATGCCAAACATCATGTGCTTGTGCAAAAAAACAGAAAACCAGTTTCATCCCATCTGTACTTTTGAAAATTCCTTAAGGTTTGCAACAAAAGATGACCTAAAGGGATGCCATAAACAGACTTATAAAAGTCTTTTTTTCGTCTCATTGACACTTATTTACAAAAACAGCATAAAACCCCTAAAAACAGCTATCTAGGTTAGCTGAACAGCTTAACAATCCATAGAAATTGCTGATAGATACTGTCAATATACTTTTCTTCAACAAATTGATATTGCAAAACTGTTTTGTCATGTGACATGTGACAAAAAGCTATGGCACATCTAATGTCCATCCTTGGCTTTTCGTTGCAGTAAGCTTTCCTTGTAAAGTCATCAAATCAAGTGAAGCAAAGTCTTACTTTGCCAAACCGTTCAAAGTGTTTGAAGATTTTCTCGAGGAGCCTGGGAGTAAGCCACGTTAACACTAAAGGTGACTAAACTGCTGGCTGCAGTTTTCTGGTAGTTTGCAGAAATCAGTGCAATAGATTGGCAGTGAGAGATTTAGTCGCGTGTGGCAGAGGTCAGTGTATTGTGTATTCTGTGCAGTCAATAATAAAGTAAGGACTTATGCCTGCTGAAAGTTAATGAGCAATCACAAGGACCTTGGAAAGTCATTTGCATCCCTACATTGGCTGCTCACTTTGGCTCTGAAAGGGCCCAGGGGATCCAGAGTCATCGGATTGCCACAGCAAGCAGGAAGAAGAAGATAGACTTGCTGCAATGATCCCGAATGGCTCTAAATGCAAAAGGATTATCACGTCAAAAATCTGACGATATTGCTTTTTGGGAAGTTTCAAGGCACGTTCGATGCGGATCTGGGACAAAACGATGAGGAGTTTGCAACTTTCCCTATATTTTCAATAGTAGATCATTCCAGGAAGCCACACTAGCCAATTTAATAAAACAATAAATGTACTTCTTTATAAAAAAATTATAACACATGTTCTTATGATAATATGAAGGTCTAAGAGTACTTCAACGGCAGTCAAATCTTTGGATTAAATCTGAATTACACAGTTCTCAGTACTCAAGGGTCTTTGTTACCGTTCAGGGTCAGATGAAACAATCGGCAGGGTTGTTGGAGGGTGGGTAGTCAATTGAAATATTCAGCGTGCCCTTGAAGTCAACAGCTATCACCGTGCATGCATGAAGGATTGACTTTATCAAAGGGTGGCACCCTGCCATACCACACTGGTCATGTAATCAACATCTCTGCTATCACATTTACGGCTTGTGGATGTAATCTAGAGCTGCACAGGTGTTCGTATCACTGTCTGGTCATCTTGGCTAATCATTGGAATATTTTTCCAAGTTAGGTAAAAGAAAAGGTCACCCGAAAGTGAAAATTTAATCATCATCCTAGTGTCGCTTCAAACCTTAATGGCTTTATTTCTTCAGAAAAGCCCATAAAAGATATTTTGTAGAATGTTGTTCACCAAACAGCAACATTGTCTAAATGAATGGGGAATGCCATTACTTGGTTAAAATAACAATAGGGTGAGAAAATAAAGTCAGAATTTTGTTTATTTGGTGAACTTCGCTTTTAATGACAACATGGTCAATAGGCGAACTGAGAAATCAAATTCATTTAACATAAAAATAAATTATATTCCCATGCCAGTCTGACCCAAATTTGACCCAATTTAGTTAAAACATATTTTATAATTGGGAAAATATCACAGCCTGGGATTACAAAAATATTTAATCCCAGTGTATTTAATAATATTTGTTTTTCAAGTTTTTTATGGAATATTTTTAGGAATCTGTGAAATGCAAAACTATATGAGTAAGAGAGAGAAACAAATTTCATTACTTCCCCGATGCTATTTTTCGAAAACAGTAATGGAATATCGGGGTAAGAAACGGATTGTTTCCCAGCCCACAACCTACAGGCCCTATTCTAATGTGCCAAGGCCATGCAGCTCCCAGCTTTGTAACAGTCGAGTGCGTCGCATTCCTCCCCTCCTATTTTTAATATATCTGTATAGAGAGAGTAGATCCTACACTGTTCTGACAAGAGACAAATGTTTCATTCAAATGTGCCTTTCGCATATTGTGGAAGAAGTAATGAATTCCTGTGCTCCAGCAGGCCCAGTTCACCGTGTCAAGTCTGCACAAGGTGGAACCTGACTGCTACAGCAAAATTAAATTTAATGTTCCAGCCGCCACTCGAAAGGTGCATAAATCAAGGCTTTTGATTTGCATGGACTGTTGTGTACAACCCCATTCCAGGCAAAAATAAACCGAGCCTGGAATATGATGTCAGCCGGAGAACAAAGCAATCTTTGGATTCCTAATAAAAGAGAGCAAGTGACAGGAGAGTTTTAATTTTCGCCGGTTTTATGCTGCTTGGAGGTAAGGTGTGTTATTAAAAATCCAGCTTGGATTTTCCTTTTCAAATGAAACAGATCAAAAAAGTTTTAGTGTTATTTTTGTTTTGGGTAAATAAGCAAGAAATTAAGTTTCTCAAAAGTGATTGACAATTGAAATCATTATATTTAAAATGACTATTGAAATGCAGTTTAGGGATTAGCATTGAAATACATTTTTGCAATTGTAAAGGAAATATATTTCCCAATTCTTTTTTCAATTCCTTCATTCCTCCAAATATCTTTTTTGTTTAACGGAACAAAAAAAATCTGACTTTAGTAGTCTATGTTTACAAAAAACTATTTGGTTATTTGCATTCTTCTCCATGTTCTTTCGAACAAAGAAATTTATATAGTTTTGGAAGAGCTCAAAGGGGAGTAAATAATGATAGAATTCTTGTTTTTTGGGTAAACTCTGCCTTAAAATAATAGTCCATGTAGAAAATTTGTGTTTTGCAGAAGAAAGAAAGGCACCAGTTTGAGATCACAAGACATTGAAAATTTTAAAAGTTTGTGTAAAATATCACTATACTAATATACCATTTCTAGTAACTTGTTCATGTCAGTCATCTTGTAACTCATAAACGAAATGTGAAACTTCTGTAGGAATATACACAAGCAAGTGTGTATGGAGGAGCAGTGTCGTTCTCTCACAGAATTAAGGGATTAGTGTCCACGCCATAGCGTGATTGCTGCAGCCCCGGACAAAAAGGTTCAGGTAAAGCGCCTCGACCCTACAGTTAAAGAGATTATCAACAATAAAAATAATCTACAAAATACTTCATGCCGCGGCCACGTTGAAAACCATTTTTTGAACAATTTCCCAGAAAAGGCTTTTTATTGTATAAGCGGGCAGGAGCCAAGCGGCCCTTTTGCCATCCTCTTCGCCTCTGATCCCTGCCCGCGCTGACCCGATCTGCAAACTCAATAAATGCGATAGCAAAGATGATTGGCTTTTACATTAAAAGCCATATATTCTGATGAATTTGTCTTTTTCAGATATTTGATCTGCGATAGAATAAAGGCTCTGACTGCATTAAGGCACAAAGGAAAACACAATAGAAGAGGAAAATTGTGAAAAGTGGTCTACAGATTGAAAGTCATATGGACAGATGCTTTGTCAATGCTGGCAAACAAACAAAAATAAAGTCATTACATTGACATCCGTAGATTCTAGAAGAGCTAGTTTATGACGGAAGTTACCAATATTACACTTTCTTAACTCTAAATTTAAACAACTAATGCCACTAGGTTTCATAACTTAAAATCCTACCTGAACTGATCCAAGTACACTTGGATCAGAAGCTTTCGCCATGATAAAATGAACAGATGCCACTTTGAAGCAGTGTTCTCGATTAATGGCGAGTCTTAATATGCAATGTACAGCTATAAACAAACAAATTTATGCCGTTGTCTTTATTGTTCAACGGAGAACTGCAGTTCCGAGTCATTTTATGAAGAACGCTGGATCGGAGAAAGTGGCATGCATCGTGAAACCGTGAGCACATCTGCGTGTGCGGTCGGGAATGCAAAACCGTAACTATTCATGGCCATATGTCCAAACAGAGAGTGCCATCTCAGAATGACAGAGCTGTTTAATGGCATTGGTAAATGGCTCACTGAAGTGAATGCATTAAATAGTTTACTGTTGCAGTATCAAATGTGCGTTTTGTAATGATCTGAGGTCTCTTTATTCTGATAAAATATTAAGTGATGTCATCCAAAAACTATCACTTAAAAACAACTTTTCCAATCCAAGAAGTTTGCCCTGGGAAGATTGTGTCATGTTATATTCATCTTGAAGAAAGTTTGTCCCAAGAGTACGGCACAAACACACACATACACATAAACCTGTACTTGTGAGTCTAGGGCAAAGTCGGGACAAGAGCCCCTGTGGGAAAAACACACAAACTTCAGTACATTGACTCAAATCAATCCTACCAAGGCAAGACCTGCAGGACATTCCTGTATCAATGAGCCCGGATCCCAAGAACACCGGGAAGAACAGAGAGAAAGAAAAATAAGAAATAAAGAATGAAAAAAGAAAGGAAACAACTTTTCAGCTCGCAAATAAAACAGAGAAGTAATCAATCATGCTCGGGGCATTTAATTCCTGGGCTGCTGTTCGAAGGGAAAGAATGAAATGGAACAAGACTGGAATATGCAAAGTTGTGCTCTCTTTCAAAAGAGCTGCTGGGAAGGGATACGAGTTAAGAAGAGACAAATTTACATTCCAGGGAAAACATAAAGGCATGGTGGACGTATACTGTCACAAACACTAATTAATCACAGCGCCGGCTACTATTTATCATACATTAATGAGATTGTCTCTTTGCTTTGGCTGATCCGGGATCCTTCCTCAGCAGGACGGGCTTTGAGAGCCAGACTAAGGAGACAAATCCAGGACTCAATTAATCTTACAGCAACTCTGGTCCTACAAGACAGACTTTCTATTGAAAGAAGCAAACAGACATAAAAAAAACCCTTCACAACACAAAGGGTGATTTTAAAACATATTATCAACCAAAGTATGAAGATGTATACATAGAAAACGTATTCAAGTCTGATTGGGATGCTGTTTCTTAAAAGTTTTTTATTTGTAAGTTGTATTTTGATGGAGGCTAAAAAAGTCCTGCAAGAATATATTTCACGCTGCATAACTGTGGTCAAGATTCATGCATCTTACATTATAAAATGTCACATGTGACCAGAAGTCTTGATGTCAACTAATTGTTATAAAGAAGTTAAAAGGCATTGAGCTTTTAGTGTGTTTTAAATGTTATCTTGATTTTTATTGATTAATAAATAAATAATAATTTGTTTTTGTATAAACAAAGTGTCCTAAAATGGATATGAGTATTCTTGAGTTTCTTTTGTAGGACTTCAAAAGATGTTGGAATTGATCCTTCCTTTAAAGACACTAAAGCGAAAGATAAAACATACATTTTGAATTACATTTTGAAAACATGTTACTTAAATGTTACCAATAATAAAAAAGATACATATTCCCATTGATTTCTGTTACTCTGTAGTGAAAAAAATTATATGTAATATAATTAAAGATGTAAGAATAATAAGAAAGGTCATAGTGGCTATGAAGATGTCTCCAGACTGTCTTTCAGTTTCCAAGGAGCTGGTGTCTGCGCTGCTAGGCACTGGTTTTACTTAAATGAAGACTCATCTGTCAACTGTCAAGACATTACAATGTAGATATCCCATAATGCATCATTCCTCGCTATTTCTCACATCTAACGCCTAGTCTCAGCTTCCATCATTCATATGATTTTTCTGGTCTAACACAGGAAAATGAACGCTTTGGGAAATAATCAGATTACCTTGTTTGGGTCTTATTATTATTATTATTATTCTTTACTCTAAAACATGTTTCAGATTAATCAAATGCCTCAGAAAAGGGATTCAGCTTTAAATCAGACAGAATTAAATAGCATACATAAACATAAATATAGTTTTATATTACGTTTACTGGGTCCGTATAGAATTTGAAGTGAATCCAGAGGTTCTTTTTGAAATAAGTGATTTTTAACACAATGTCTATAGCATATAAGAAACATGCATAGAAATAATTCCTTAAAGTCTGTACAACAGTTTGGCTGTCTCTTCCTTTCCCGCGGTTATCTGTAGAGGCCAAACCTGTGCATTGGCTCTGCAGAAATGTTTATCACACTTTGGGCATTTATAAACTGAGGGAGTGCATTAAGCAGAGGAGGCTGTCACTGCATGCTGATGGAAGGAGCTGCTTTGCTTTCCAGGCTATATGTAGATTAGTGCCAGGGTCAGCCAGCCCATACACTCCCCTTAACACTTGCTACATACTAATACAAGGAGCATAGAGCACAAGACATATGGGTTCTACCTACCCTACCTTACAGACTGGCGTATGGATGCTGTTGTTCTGAAACCTCGAATATCCAAATGTAATATTTTCAGGAAATTACAAAAAACAAGTACTTTTTGAAAATGGTTACATAAGATGTGTCAAAACTGACAAGTACTTTCATTGCTATATTTTTGGAAACTCAATGACAAATATTAAGGGTGTTTAATAATATTGATTTATGGAGATTAATAAATGATTAAAATATGGAGGTACAAGGTTTCAAAAGGACAGAAGCGATGTGTTGTTTTTAAATACTGCTGTCCATAATTTAACAAAAACATTGTTTGCAAACCATCTTTGTCCTTGCATACCAGCTACAAGATCTTTTTAAAAAGTCTTAGAGTGAAATCATACACAAAAATTGTATTACATTATTAAAAACTGCAATACTAATTTCTCTTCAGAAAAACAAAAAAAAAGTGAAAATTGAACTTTAAATTATACTAAACTATGCTTCAACCTGTTATATTTTCTTAAGATCGATCCTGCTCGACCAATCCATGACATGCTGTTGTGGAAACAAATGGTGTCCCCATACTTTTAATTGGTCAGCTGTCAAAAGGGTACTTGACGTACATGGTTTGCTTCAAAAACTTTTGTCGTTTTTTCAACTTTAAAATACACTGCAAAAAAAATTAAGACGTGGAGACATTTAAAAAATGCTTTGTGTTTTCGAATACAGTTTTTTTCATAGAATTTTAACATAAAACAGACATTAACATCTTCAGATCAAATGTAAACATGGCCTAATGCTGGTCCACTAACTACATCTGACCAGCATAAACCAGCTCACACCGGTATGGAAATGAATGCTGGTCTTTTCAACAAAACGATGTGAATTTACCATTTGATGGTGCTTCTTTAGATTGCTGTACATTTCATAAGATCTGGTGCTTATCTGATATAAAACCGCTCAAGATCGAACAACCGATGGCACAACCTTGCTTGCAAATTCGGTGTCTAATAATTTCTCCAAAGCTGATATTGCGTTTTATTTTCAGTTCCCCTTCAGTTTTTTCTTATGTTTCATAAAAATCGTTAATCGGACTATGAATTACACATAACAGAGGTTAGCGGATTGTAGTTCTTTCCTCACATCTTTATTTTCTCCAGAAAGCCACCGGAGCCCTTCCTCCACAGCAGTCCATAATTCCATAATTGTGCGGCACAAAGAGTTAATATACACAGCGATGCTAATGAAGCGAAACTCATCGCCCCCTTGGCAGAGGAGACCCGCTGTTTAATTACCTTTTAAAAAGCAGTTTGATAGGTGTACGTTGGGAACGGCTTTTCCAAAGGAACAATGACGAGCCTGTTGAGAGCAAGGGTTTGTCTTTCACATCAAACTCCAGCCGACGTCTTCTGGGGCCGAGAAAAACACATGTAAAGACTTTCCGAGCCACGCGAGCCTGGCTCGTCGTAACCTCTTCTTGTTCCTCGTCCCTCGCGGGTCACGTTTATTGCCTCCCATTACATGGACAAAGTCCAGGACAGAGATTAAATATGAATCTGTGAGGAATGATCATAATGAAGCACTTAGAGAGCCATTGGCATAATCAGACATCAAGCCAAAACCAGATCCCATTTCCATCACTGACCTTCAGACGCACACTTATTTTTAATAATGGCCCCTCTGTGGGGTGATGACATAATAAACCTGTGACCTTGTGGCCGACTTTGTCACGAAAGTGTCCTTTAACGGCAAATACCCTCTCTAATTGGTTTCCGCCTGTAATGTCCCCCCAAAAGAGTGGGTGAGATGTTCTTATGCCTTTCTGGGGTCTATACTGAAAGGTGCACTCAACTCCTTCCCTGCATTACTGTGGTGGAATCCGGGGACGGTGACAGAGATATATCTTCCTCATGTGCCCCATGGGGGTGTCTGATGGCTTAAAAGCAAGGTAGGAACATAGAAACACCATCGACCTCTAGACAGACAATGGGAGCGTATGTGATGGGGCGCAGAGGAGGTGCGGAGGAGAAGCGAGTAATGGATGGGGAATGAGGAGCGCAGAGCTGTCCCGGCAGTCATGACAGCTGATCTCTCCAAGGGCCCGACTTGTTTTAATTAAGGACAGTGCAAAGCGAGCCTCTCTCATGCGAACTTCAAGCTTCAGGGATCTGGAAGCGGTTTCAAACTTGCTTGTCCGCAGTCACGGATGTGTTTATATTTGCGATGAAGCGTGCACACTGTTGCGGCGGTACAGCCGAGCATAGTTTGCTTCAGCGAGAGCTCCCTCGCTGTGGAGGAATGACTCAGCCGGCTCAGGCATGTTTGTGGAGCGTTCAAAAGAAGCTTGTAGCTGTGTGGTAATGTCAACGTTAATGTTATGATTACTTGGGCCGGGGGCCTTTGATGACACGGTTAATGAGAAGTCTCGGGGTCCGGCCCAGCGGGGTGAAGTTAAGACCTCCCACATCAAACAGTCAAACGGCTGGCCAGCCATCCACCCACATCTTCCATCTCAGAGGATTGCTGGAAAAATCACATTTCTCTGGAGAACTTCCCTCCCTCTTTAAGCCATTTAGGCCTCTTTTATAACACTTAAGAATAGAGGGGTCTACAACCAACTAGAATAAAAGTTCATGTCTGGTTCTGCACATACTTTAGTTATCATGTGTAACAGAAGATAATAAGTTGAGTTTTCATGGACTTGAAATTGATATGTCACAGGTCAGATCTTCTGACCTTAAAATTTCATTTAAGTAACGCTGAGGTTGCACTGTTTGATAACAGACTTGCAAATTCACTCTTATGTAGCTGAGTCTTGTATCTACAGGCCTAATGTTACCAAAAATAAGTTTTGTAGAGAGCAACTGTATTCAACGGTAAGAAATTGTCATCGTATGTTCCACGAAGTTAAGTAAACTTACAAAATCTTCTCATGGCTCAAGAAGACCTTAATATGTCTAACACTGAAAAAGTCCTGGAGGAATTCTTTAATTTTATCATGTTCATTGGTTCCACAAGATTTAAATACAGTTTCTCTTAAATTTGAAAAAAAAGTTCACATTTTTTAAACAATGTAACCTACATAATTACATTAAGTAAGTCCAAAACCCAATAAAACATCTACAAAAACACATCGAGAGAAAACTTAAGAACTCACAAAGATCTCCAACATTGTCTCACAACATTAACATTTTATTTTTTATCAGTTATGGGAATAAACTAATTAAGAAGAATGTAGATTTAAAAAATATTAAGTAACAATATCAAAAAATAAAACTGTAAACCTATAAAAATTGATTTTACATATGCCAAGATACCATGGTTTAAAACTAAATTTATATATTCAACAAACTCAATAATGTCCCTGTACAGTAACTGAAGACATCTATTTAAGAAGCTGTTACAAATATAACAAAATGACAGTGTTGTAGCCTAAAAGGACATGTTTTACTGTATTCTATGTAAATGGCTTAATTTAATAATTTTACATATTTAATGTGTTAAAAAAACATAAAATCTTAGAATTTTTTGTTTATATTTTCTTTAAACAAGATAAATGATATAAAATAAACAAATCTTAAATCTAAAACTGTAAAATTAAAGATTTTTTTAACACTCTTAAAAATAAAGGTCCTTCACGACACCATAGAAAGAACCCTTGTAATCTAAATGGTTCCATAAAAAACCTTTAACATCTGTAGAACCTTAAAGTCTCAAAAAAAGTTTCTTCAGATAATAAAAAAGGCATCACGCTTAAGAAACTATTAAGCCCCTCTATTTTGTGTAAATTAAACAAAAAGGATGTCTTTTTTTATCTATACTAAAAAAAATCAATACATTTTTGTGTAAACAACTGAGATTTCCATAAAATCTAAAGGCTAAGAAAGAGCGACATCTGACCGCTACATTTCTCCTCTGGGAATCATTCTGTCATAAAAACTGAATGTTGTACACTGCGTATGAAAGTAAAGACGTATAAACAGCATGGAACCTTAATGTTTATTGATAATGACATTGCTCTAATGCGTTCTATGAAATAATGATCCCGCTACTAATTGAGACCATAATTGCATTTAACCCGCAAGAACCTCTTCCGGTGACACCTCCTAAGAACGTGTCCCTATCATGGCTCTGCCGTGTCTCACGTCCCCTCACGGAGCAGCATACCTCTTGGGATGTGCTAAGCTTCACATAGGGATTCATCCCAACAAAGGCTAGAAAGTCAAGGAGCGCGAATAATGAGAAAGGGCGAGGGGGAGCATGAGGAGGTGTCGGCTGAACAAATGCTCGGGCCTAACCGTGATAAGCCCCTACAGATAAGCATGCCATGTCACTCGCGCCACGCAGGACAGAAAGTAAGCTCTCTCTCTCAAACACACATGTACATTCACACACACTCTGACGGAGATTGTGCCCTTTTGTTTGTCTTCAGCTTTTTTCAGCTCACTACGAAAAGTTTACTCAGCTTTGGAATCACATCTCGCAGATGGCCGCTCCGTGCAGGAAAAAGCCATCATCACGCAGGGAAAATATTATTGCAAGCCTGACCTCTGTTTTAAAGCGCTCCCATTGAGTGTTTTTATGATTCCCGGAGAAACACTCCCCCCCCTGAGAAATTATCATCCTCATCGAAGTCCACGATCTGCGATCTGAGTAAACATAGAAATTCTTACAAAATATCATTAATTCTGTTCTACCATGCGTCTTGGGATTCAAAGATGAGCCGTCTTGAAATTTCTAGACCTTCTTCTTGAGAACATTAAAGATGCTATTTTCTTTGATTTGAGGAAAATGCCTTTTCATGTTTGCTTTCGAGCATCCGTCCACAAATTAACATCAAAGTGAAGTTTCTATTGGAGGGGCTCGGGAAGTCTATTTGAAAACCCAGTATGACTCTTTCTCCTTCAGAACTGAACTTCATGGGAAGCGTCTGTGTTTGTTGCCCTAATTGGACCTTCTTCACTCTTTATTTCTTGAGTCTGCTCCACATGTGTGACTAAAACCAGACAGAGACGGAACGAATGTATGATTTTCTCTGCAGTATGAGATGGGAGCCGCTGGCTAAGATTACACGATTACTCGGTCTGGGTGTTATGTCTCTTTTCAAGGTGGGAACAGCAAATATCTTTGAATGGCCTGAGTTGATGGAATTGTCTCACCTGTTATGTGATGTCTGGAGGAAGTGCTTGGTAGATGGGTAAAAGGATAGGTGTGCTTAAAAAAACACAGATGCCGCTCATTCTGTAAAGCACACATTTAAAATCATAAATATATAGTTATTATTAATAATAATTAAGTAAAAAAATTATAAAAACACTAAAATGCATATTCATATTCATCTTTACAATCATTCTATTATTATTATTAATATACAAACAGTTAGAATAACAATGTTAATCATCATCATTACAGATAATTATTAATAATAATACTAGTATAATAGGACAATACTACTGCTACTACTACCCCTACTCCTATTACTACAGCTAATAATAATAATAATAATAATAATAATAATAATAATAATAATAATAATAATAATAATAATAAACTTCATCATCATCATCATCATAATAATAATCATAATCATAATGAGAATAATAATATCTGTTGTTGTTATTTTGTTAAGAAAGACTTGAGGGGGCAAATCCCACAACAATTTTATAATTTGCTGTGACACAAAAATGTCATGCAACAGTCAATATGTTAATGGCTTTGAGTGACTCTTCCCTCCACAGTCGGACAGTCTGTACAGCTCTGTTCAGAGACAACACTGACTAATCGCCTGACCTGCCCTTTCAGGAGCAATTGATTTACATGATCAAACCTTAAATCATGCAATTTAGTTGACTGCCACATGATGCAAACTTATGACATTTTGAATGGAAAGCATGATGGAGACATGGTGGCACAGACCATGTCATGTGCAATACACAGATTGAATACACACTCAAAAACATTGAACTTGCTTCAAGAGGCAACAGTTACATAAAGAAAATATGTAAAGAATGACAGTGACAAACAGAAAATAAAGTAAAAATTAGTTATATAAGAGTAATGCTATTGTTTTGAAAATGTAGATAAAAGAATAGCCATAGCTAATAAAAAATATTTAATTTGCAAGATTGTTTTTTGGGATTAAGTGTTATTCTTGTGATTTTCTTTACCTACGGTGTACATCTTTTAAGTACGGTTAATACAGAGAAGTTATATTTCAATCCAAACTTTTTTTGACTGTTTTATATTTAAGAATATTCAATCTAGTCAGTAAATGTATTATTTACATTGTACTGAATGTGATATAGGGTAACATATCTTAGATTCTTAGTGTAATAGCATGTGAGAATATGTACTTGTAGTATCTTTTGTAAGCTATAGGTGGCAGTGTAAGAAACTAAAAGTGACTAAAATTTAGAATATATGTATGAGGCCACAAGAGAAGACTGATGTGATCTGCAGTGACCACATTCTTATGTCCAAGAGGAACACATTTCTTTTCAAATTAAGAATGACAGAATTTCTTAAGCAAACCATCCCACATGTTTCATTTTGAATAATTAAAGAAAAACACGTACCTTTATGTTGGCTTATACTGTGACAGTCCTTGAAAATAAGAAGAAAATAAAAAAAAATCCTATCTGAGAAAATTGGATATTTAAAGAGAAATTGCATCATAAAAATAACACACTTTAATAATACTATCAATGCTATAATTATCCAAATAATACAACTATTATTTTTTATTGTTATTACTATTATAAAATCAAATCAATATGCCACATTGCATTGGGCATTTAATATGGCTTTAATGAATTTTAGAAATACTTAGGGAATAGTGAGATCTTATTCCCACCCCTATAACAATAAACTCAATAAAGAGACACCTATTAATCTAAAAGCAATTTTTTATCTATAACAAATCCCAGTAGGTGTTTTGAGAAAAAAACTGAAAGTCTAAACAGTTTCACTTCTAAATATTTCACCATGAAAATGACCCAGTTCTAATTTACTCTTACTACTATATACACCGCATGTGATGGCCCCTGTTAAACAACCTGCAGTTGTAGACGGTTGTGTTGCACACACATTTTGTGTGGGCCTATTAACCTCCATTTAAATTCATTTTGCCCTCCCCATTGAAAAGCTCCATTCAATTGATTTAACTTCCATGCATGCAGTGCTTGTCCCCCTGGTTAAATAAATGGCAAACAATTTAAGTCTTAATTGATTTTTCTCTTTCGCCCCACACTCAGAATCTGTGCGCTGGCACTGTATGTAAATCCTCTTTCAAAAAGCGTAATAAATTAATTAAAGCGCAAGGTGACTTATAAGATTTTAAGTGTCTGACCAAAACGAGACGCGGTATAATTAGTTGAATGTTTAGGCTAATGATATTAGGGACAATCCATCAGGAGGACATGAAGGGAGTTACTGAGGGAGAGCTTGTATGAATGGGCAAAAGGAGTTATGTATGGGGAGGGTGAGCAGCTGCCATGCCATGGGTTGACTTAACCTCTGTCACTTTGATGGCCTTTGTGTTCACTGCCACGCCAAAGAAGAGCAGATGTCCCTGATCCCCCTCTACACCCTTCTGACTGTGACACGCCCACTCACACAGACACGCCCTCCATCCATCCATTTTCCCCTATCTCATAATAAAATTAAAGTGAGCGAATCGAGCATACGTCGTCGCACACGTGCAGCCATGAACAGATGTGGAGAACCTTAATGCATCATCCTCAGGCGAAATCGAAGCGCAGAAGGTCCACCGATACCATCTCATGAAATGAGCCGTGCGTCTGGTGCTCATGGATGCTGTGTGTTATTTCTTTGCCTGAATTAAGACAGTGCAATAAATAGGACACATTAAACAGCTCTACCGCCTCTCCGCCCCTCTGCCCCTCTGCCCTCCCCCTCCCCTTTACCCATCAATGAAAAAGAAATTCTGCCGTAATGAATGTTAACCAGTCATGAAATTATAGTATCTAAACAGTGGCCATAACAAGAGCCGTGGCTTGAGTGGGGAGGTGCATTTATGCAAAGCTTAATTTGATCAAAATAATTGTATAGCTCATTGAAACGGCTTTATAGATTATACGCACGCTTGTGACACATTTTTCTTTTCTCAGTATGGCAAGCTGATAGATTAAAAATATAAAGAACAGACTTCTGTGATTTACTTTTGAAAATGAAGGTAACTCATTGTAATAAAGTTGTATTTGTTAATGGGATACTTCACTCAAAAATAAAAATTGTGTCATCATTTACTTATTATAAATTATCTTTCAGATATTTTGTAAAATGTTGGTAACCAAAAACAATTGGGACTGTACCCATTAACGTTGTGTGTACACAAAACCAATGCAAGGTTTAATTAATGCAAAATAAACATAATAATGTATAACAATACATTCATAAATGCTGCAAAACATTTACAACAGGGATAGTTCTATCAAAAATAAAAATTCTGAAATTTTTTACAAACATTTGAGTTGTGCCAAATATGTATAAATTCTTTGTTCTGACTAACGCAAAAAACAGTATTTGGTTGATTGCTATAGAAAGAAAAAAGAATGTCAAAGACAAAATAAGATATTTTGAAGAATGTAGGTTCAACAAAAAGTTCTGGGATAATTTTGACCACCTATTTAATTTTTTCGACTGTGGTAGTCAGTGGGGTCTTTGGTAACAGGCATTCTCCCAAATACATTTTTCATCGTAATCAAACAAAGTAATAGGTACTTGTTTGGAATAACTAAAGAGTGAGATATTCCTGAAAGAATATTTATTTGTAGATAATTTTCATTTCATTTTTAACAAATACAACCATGTATATTCTATCAAGTGCTCTCAAAACATATTTAATTACTGCTTCATATTTTTTGAAAGTGGACATTAATCCTAAACCACCACGATTAAGTGACCAATAATCTGCAGAAGAAGAAAAATGCTAAATCAAATATACTCTTCAATACACTCAGACTGAAAAGAGAAAACAGCTCTCAAAAGAAGCTTGGGCTATGTCTTTTAACCGCAAGGGTCGTCCAAATAAAACACCTCTCGCCAAACTCTGGCAGGGGTTCAGAAGTCAATTTTGATTCAACTAGAGGAAGGATGAGCTGACTTAATGGAATATGTTAATACTTCTGATAGTGGGTCACAAGTGCCTCTCTTATTATTCTAAGCTAGACGACAATGATCGCCTTAGAATCCAGTCAAGCATCTCGGAGATAGCGTGAACTTCTGAACCCTGGACAATGCCACTGTACCTGCCACTGAGGCTCTCTTGGGTGGTCCACAAACAAGGCAAGAGGACGGGGAGGGTGCACGGGGGGCTGTCCCCTGGACAAAAGAGAGAAGAGCATTCATTAAGTAATTAGCCTTACAGTGCAGACATTTGAAGAGATGCTGCGATTCTTTCTCTCTTTTCCATACAAACTCACTCTCGGTTGATGGGACCAGATTGTTGTGTCTTCTCATTGCCGTCGTATAGTTTCCTGTAAGCCTTTGGCCATTTCGCTCGCTCCAGGCTGAGCTCAATGGTCACTCTCTCTCTCTTTATTCTCCCTGGTGACATCTCTCTGCTTTCACAGTAAGGAATGCCGCGCTGTGGATTGAGTGCGCTTCTTGCCCATTGGCTTGTAAATGATTTCTCCTAAAGAGAGAGAGAGAGAGAGAGCAACGATAATTTGTAACTCAGAGTGCTATAATGGATTCAATTGTGTGGTATAAAGCCATGTACTTGCATTCCGAATCCGAGGAAATCATGGGCTCTAGCATGAAACAAAGACATATGTTTGAGGTTCATTCTTTTTAAGACGTTGAAAAATCTTGAAATGAGAAAATATACAGTTTGATTGGATTATATTATGCAAGCACTTCTTGCAAGTTTCAACATACATGAGCTGAATACTCATCACAATGTAGAAAACCTGCTGGATTTCTTCCAAGAATGGCTATTAAAATTTATAGTATTGTTCTGTGGGCCAGACCATATCGAACACATCCTGGTCATGTTTATGCATTACTCAATGGGTCATGTTCAACCAGACTATAATAAGGATTATAACACCTCAAGCACGGACAAAAGATATGATGTTATATATTGATGGTAAAAAGACCATAATATAAGTGTCAATCCAAGTAAAACCACATTATTATTGTGATCTCTGTCTTTAAAACAGACACAACAAATTACACGCCACCCCTACTGCTCTCTGGCCTTGCACTGACACAACTTGCACGGCATGTGACAAAACGAAATGATGAATTACACGGCTGCCACGTTTGATTAATCGCAGTTTTAACATACATGTTAAACGCAATAATAAAAGAGGTCATTATTCACTTTTCTTGGAACCCTCATAAAACCAGCCAGCGTATAAATCCTCATAGGAAACCCATTTGAATTGAAATCAATTACTTTCCTCACCAGGACGGGGTGCTTAGATACCCACAGACAGAAACAGCTGATCCATAGAGTTTAACACAAGAGTCATGTCAAAACGCATTTCTGATATGAGTGGTTGTCAGAGGCTGTTTTATGGACCTGCCCCCCCACCTCGTGAAAAGCAAAGTAAATGACAGCATTTTAAATAATCTGTGAAATTGCTGCATTAAGATAATTGAAGCCTTACAGAGAGTTTACCCAGCTTTAAATGTCTAGAGAGGATCTGAAGGTTTGTATAGGGAAGTTGGCAGTGCATTGCGCTGAAGGCCTTATTGAATTAGCAGTAACAAGAACCAATTTTTTCCATTATTATGGGGCTTAATAATATATTTTTTCAATTAATTTTTTATGGTTTGATCCCAGGGATTGCACAAACTTGGAATGAATATAAAGCAATATAAGATATTTTGGATAAAAATGTAAATGTAAATGCATTTATATTTAAATATATATTTTTTGGTGTTCAACAGAACTTAAAAATATAGAAAGATTTGGAAAAACTTAAAGGTGAGTAAATGAAACCATCCCTTCAAAAGTAACAAAATAAAATGCATATTTTATACTAATATGAAAGGTTTCTGCCGTTTTTTTTCCTGAAAAAAATAATATTTTGATTTAAATTGACAAGAAATATTATTAAACGTTCAAATAGAATAAATTCAGTCAACTGGAAATGCTTTGAATCAGTCTCTTAATATCTAAATCTTAATATGGTTCTCCTTTTCTATACATTGTCTCTACAAAACAGAGATCCACTTTGTTTAGTGGATCAAGTGAAGTACACTGAAGTGCTTTACATTCTAGCACTTCATTAAAATTCCAAACACTCGAACCATCATAAACTCTCAAGTTTGTGTTAGCTGACATGACACAACAGGTTAGAATAGCGCCTTTTACATACTTAAACTAATATTATTGTAATATGGCATGTTTTTGCTAAAAGATAAAGATTATCTCTATTCAAAGCTTATATCAACAGTAAGACAGAATGTGTCAATTATAAGACATGTGTTTATTATTGCCTAAATGAAATTCCAAGGTACATGTTTACATATTAGTTTGAGAACTGCGGAGCTATTTTTACAGTGTCTCATAAATGCAGACAAACATGATCCAGTGCGTCTCCACATGAAATGACACTCTTTGATATCATTTGTAAAAGGATGTGCTAAAGTGAAATGACTCAATTAGGTTACAATATACAGATTTCAGCAGCTGGGGAATTAATTGCCTAAGTGCTCATTAAGCATTCAGTTTGGGCAATTAGATTCCTTTTAGTCTCGCAGAATAAATGACTTTCCAGTAATTGGACTTGCAGACAGCTAGCACCTGAAATGAACTGTATTGCAAAGTCTCATTAAAATAAATGCATCAAATAAAAATTAACGGGAAAATGAATGAGAGGGCAATTGTTGCGACTGATGCACCCATTTAATCCAGAATTCACATTTTGTTGTTCAATGCTGATGGTAAAATATTAAACACATGGATGATTTTCCAAATTAACAATAAACCCAATCCAACCATAATTCAACTATGGTTACAAATGTATGTACAGTATGGTTCCGAATTTTCAAACAGGTTTCCTACTCGTTTGTCACTGGTTAACCAATGGGTATCCCTATTGGTTACAAATAAGTAAAAAGTAGGGCTGTCAAAACGATTAATGAAAGCCTTTGGATTGTGCACTTTCATTTTTTATTAATAAATACATGCATACATACTTGCATATATGTTAGAAAACATTTAATATAACATTAAATAAACATTTAAATTATGACCTCATTAGAATCTTAACTTTTTTACAAAATAATTTTTTTCTAAATATATTTACATACGATTAAGAATATAATATACACAGACATTAAATAAGCAAACCTAAACTTTTATTCTAGATGCATTTATTTGTTTTGAAAGCACTTATTAAAAGAATAATTATTTGATGCATAATACTTTCTCTAGTAAATTTAACTTAACAAACTGGATTATCGTAAAGGATGGACGGACGGACAGAAAGACATAACTAAAGATCATTTAATGGAGGGTAAAAGTTTGCCCTGTTTTACCTTGAACTGTGTAAAGAATGTGTTCTTGAAACATTTTTCAGGGAATTGATAGTGAACTGATTTATGGGCCTTATGGTTTGGTATAATTAATTTTATGCATATGACTTCTGTTACAATTACCATGTGGGGCGATTGGAGAAGTTTGCTGCGTATATGAGACCATCGATAATTGTGGATTCATCACTTGCTGGGGTCCTTATCATCTCTTTGGGGAGATAAAATCCTCTCTTAAAGGGCAATCGTCTTAGGAGAACTTAATGAACTTAGAAGCAGAAACTGAGAATAAAAAAAATGTAAAAGATGTGTACAGATTACAATTATCTGTTTTTAGCAATTTATAAATGTTTTTTTATTTGTCGATATGAAGGTGATACCCATTTTGTGTTGACATAAGAAAGTTTCTCCCACACTGTAAAATTTGTACAGTTTTTTCCAGACATAATTTAAGCATTTTACAGTTTAATCAATGCTAAAAAATATTTAATTCGAGTCTTTTTGTTGTAGGACTTTTAAAAATCAACAAGAACTCTAAAGGAGATAAAAAAATGTGATAACCTGAAAAGTTGTAAGGATAAGATAATTATCCATAAATATACATACATTTTGGAGCTGTCAAATCTAATACTCATCATAGATTACGTTCAAAATAAAAGTTTACATAATTAAATAAAAGCAATACATTTTGTTTTGTGCTCTGTTTGTGCATTTTTGAGAGAGAGAGAGAGAAAGAGAGAGAGAGAGAGAGAGAGAGAGAGAGAGAGAGAGAGAGAGAGAGAGAGAGAGAGAGAGAGAGAGAGAGAGAGAGAGAGAGAGAGAGAGAGAGAGAGAGAGAGAGAGAGAGAGAGAGAGAGAGAGAGAGAGAGAGAGAGAGAGAGAGAGAGAGAGAGAGAGAGAGAGAGAGAGAGAGGATTTTCTAAAATTACATAATAATAACACATTACATTAGATATTTTTCTTGAATATATGCATTCATGTGTATTCATAAATACTACATAATTTCGTACAATACACAGACATAAATTATGTTAATAAAACTTTAATCTCGATGTGATTATACATTATGACAATGATTGTTGATTAGTTTTGACATCCCTAATAGACATTTCTTTCTCTGGTGCCAAATTATATGATCAAGGCGCACTTGTAGGGTTATTACAAATCTTTTTCCCCCACTTTTATTCTTTCAATGTCAATGTTCCAACTGAACACAACTGAATTCATTTCACACTTTTGAAGGACCAAACGCCACCTGCGATTCCTCTAGAAAAGGCTTGTGGTCCCACAGGAAGGACTGAGAGAGAAAGAGACAGCTACTCACTCGGTGGACAGGTGAGACTGATACTCTGAGTTTCTCCCTTCAGTTGTCTGTCATGCTCATGGGGCAGATAATTGGATGTGAAACACATCGCACAGAGAGCTGAAGGAGCACAGTCAGGACCAATTCTGGGCTTGTTTTACTAAGTGACTGATGACCAAACTGGGGTCAGGAGTAATGAAGACTACAGACGTTGCTGGAGATCTCAGGGACGTTCGTCCAGCAGGGAGGGGTGCGAGCGGTTCAGTCCATAGGGAGATAAATTCAGCAGAAACGCAGAGGACAAAGAGATGACAGAAGCTCACTTTGACACCCAGAGTAGATTCAGGGAGATCTATTAAGCTCTGGGGCATGGTGCTGGACGTGGTGAATGACGCACATGGAAAAGCAAACTGGCAAGTCGGAAAACACATTTGCCTCCCACCCGTTAACAGTGTAATGATGTAATCTATTTCCTCTTCTGAAATTCATAGTTCTCGGTTATTTTCTCTGAAGGAGGAAATCAAAGTGTCAGCTATAAAGTTTATCTCCTTACAGAAACATCTTGATCTACCGTGGAATGTCAACGGCAATATTTATACGGTGAAGAAGATAAGGAATTATAGCCTACTGTCAGGGATTTATGGGGCTATCTTTGCTTTTAAAAGTCCTAATCAATTCTACCAAAGAGAGAGAATATTCCCTCTATAGAAAGCAAGCTAGAAGTATATCCTCGAGACAAAATAAACTACCCATATCCTGAAAGAAAATGTTCAATCCAGGAAAAGAAAAATCACAAATAAGATCCTTGTAGCATCTCAACTTGTTTCTTTCAGACAGCAATGAGATTACATGGAGAACAAATGGAGACTTAATTGGAGGCTTAAGTGTCTTGCTTCTTAGATTTTTCTTCAAGGGAAGCCGGCGGCAGTAATCTTTCATGTCTAGTTTAGGGTTTGAGAAGAGATTTCAGGAACGTTTCTGATTTGCTCCGACAGCAAAGTCTGCAATGTCAGTGATATTGGAGCTCATTGTTGCATATGAGCTCCATGTATAAGTGATAGTTCACACAAAAATAACAATTCTTTCATCATGTAATTCATTTCAAACCTGAATGGCTTACTTTCTTCTGGTCTTGTCTAGTATATGGACACAAAACCAATGAAAATCAATGGGTTCCAGTTATCCACATTTTTCAAGATATCTTCTTTTAGTCATACAGGCTTGAATTGTTAAGAAGGTGAATAATTTCAGTTTTGCACAAACTATCACTTCTATTTTAAAAAAACCTCTGATTAAAGTTGACATTGACATCTCCGTCTCTACAGCATTCTTCTCGCTTATGCAGTGGAATTGGTGTTTCATATACAATGCATATTCCAATGGCTTTTGCTCCGTTACATTAAACCCGCTCATAGATTTAAACCAGTTACCTCATATTACACCCCATTTAAACGTTTCACCCCATTAGACATCATCTCTGTGCAAATAAGTCCACAGCCTGACTGCTCTTATTCATGTCTATCAAACGAGATTGAGAACACTTAGGGTCCCTCTTAACTCCACAACCGTCACCTTGAGTGTTTGCAAAACAAAGAAGTACGCAGCAAACCCGTATATTGATGTCAACACAGCCACAGGTCATTTAGAAACAGCTCGGCTCGCGTCCGCCGCTGATCTGCAGGATCTGTATTACAGTGAGATGAAGGGAGAGAAAAACCCCTGTTAGATGCACGACCTCCGTCACGGAACACATTTTGACTGAATTGATCTGGATGATATGAATAATTTAGGAGACACCAAAGGAGGCAATATAAATGCACACATATATTCTAATCGCTCAAGCAGCTGCTCCGTAAACGCTGCTTTTTTTGCTGTCTTGGTGCAACGGAGAACCGCTCGGGCTAAATTAATCCCGAAATATATCCTCCTCTTCTATTCCCCGTTCAAAGGTATGCACACACGGGTGCATAATAATTATTTTGAGATTAAACCAGGGCTGGAATTTGTCTCTCTATTTGTGGTGCGTTGGAAAAAACATTGTATAGCGTTTTTTCTTATCTGACCTTTTACTTGCTTGTAAGCACATTTCAAGAATGAGCCAAAGTAACATATGTCTTGCCTTTATCTTCTTATCTTACTGACACCACAAATATTGCTTTAGATATTATTAAGCACTTTTAAAAAGTGTGTTTGCAGTAAAGAAGCCGTAATACACCAGAGGAGTTATACAATTGTGCACCATAGATCATTTTGCAAGATGTAAAGAAACACATGCTGTTTACATATTTCATATTCAAAGATATTTTCATAAAACTTTGATTTGGTTCTGAACGTTCTCTTGTCAGTTTTTTTTATTTCACTGTTTGCGAATTGTTAACATAAAAAGTAAAACAGGAAGTTTCTGGACAAGCGTTGATTCAAAATGGTCCATATTTTTTTCTGGCCTCATGCACTTTAACAAATCCAAAACACTTAAGAGCGACATTCAATTCTTTGTTCTGAAAGAACAATGAAAGTTTATGTGTACATATAATATGTGAATAAACACAATTCATAGATTAACATCCCAAATTTGAACCCTCTTCCCTTTATGCTTGTTTGTGTGCATATAATCTACATTTGCACTTTTTTAACAAATATTTTTGTAACATTTTCAGCAGTCCCCACGTGTTTGTAATGTAGACACTCGCTGTATTAAATAAAAACAAATATCAAATAATAGGAGCCCATGGTAAACCAGAAAAGTTTTCCATTACCGTTTATCCTGACAGGATGCATTTTCTCGGGTGATAACATGGCACATCTTGCACCAATCACAACTGTACGTTTAGCAAACTATTAAGAGCGCAGCATGGTCTAGAGAACATTAAATTTGTAATGACTCTACAGCTGAGGAGATGGGGCCAAGCTGTGCATGGTTCAGCAGTTTCAGCAGTCTGAGAAGAAAATAGATAGGATGCAAGTAACAGATGGCCTATAGAAAATTGTTCATCTGGACCCAAACAAAGACCCTAGGAATGATTTAATGAACATTTTAGACCCTAGTAATGATTTAATGATCATTCTGGCCTCACCTATTATTTATATGGACATATAATCAACTGAAAAAGAATATTTCATCGCCGAACAACGAATGTCAAACGCAGACCTCGTCAGTCACAAGGACAATCCGTCAACAACAATCCCGTCCCATCGTACAATCCCACTGTGGCAGTTGCTTTGTTTACTTTGGCCTTGTTCCCTTATTTACGAATGCATCTGTTCTGAAGATACAATAATCATGATATCCATATCAGGAAATAGACTTGAAATTGAATTCATAAACCACAAAAAATTCTAATCAAAATCATGTCAGTACTGCGACGTGAGAGGTAGCTGCCGTCATTCCAATTGCTTTAAAAAACCCAAAAGTTGTGCATGCAAGAGCATCTCGAGCAGAATCATGTTCACGTTTGTATATAGTAAACATGACGATAACGCAACGTTAAATTAGGACTTAATGAGTGGCGTGTGTGTCACGCGCGCCGCATGTCCCGTCACGTAACGGGAGCCTCGGGTCAACTGGAGCCGGGGGTTAATTAATGGACTGAACCGCGCGTAGATTGAAAAGCGCAAGGCTCAAGTTTAACTAGAGCTGTGGGGTATAACACTGACAGATGCCCTATTTCGATGTTAATGATACCAGCACCCTGGACGAATAATTACATTCAAAGCGTTCCCTTGTAAAGTAACAATACGCGGCACGCCAAAAAATGACTTTCCTGATGAGAGGGCGACGCAGCTGGGGACATATGTGGCACGAGTCAGGGGAATCCCTCAGCAACACCTCAAGAGCCATTGTCTGCGCCCTGGGCCGTTGTGCCGCTGTGCCTCATGAAGAGACTGATTTAAACCCTGATAAGGTAGAAACTGCTCCATTTAGCTGTTCGCTGGGTGCCATGTGGTCTCATCAAAGGATCATTGCAAACCTTTTAATTTACCTCTGGCCCTGATGGTGCCGCTCCTCCCATTGTTCTGTGTTGGATTGGGCTTCCCTTGCTCGGCTGGTAACAGGTGCTCTGTTGACATCGGGCATGGCATTGTAGAGGCATCTAAATGGGATTGCGATTGGAAAGTAGCATTAGATGTCACAACATCATGAAGAGGCTTTATTATAGGCATAGGTTAATAGTTTAAATTCTTAGATCCTAAATATATCCAGAACACAAAGAAAATATTTTTAGGGGGTATATAATCGTTCTTCAAAATATCCTCTGCAGATAAAGGAAAGTCATACAGTTTTGAAATGACATGTTTTAGGGTGAACTGTCTCTTTAAAATATGTGCATTCATGTAATTGATGCAGCATTGATTCTCATTTATAGTTAAATCTGACCCATACAGGGATGTTGATACATCAGCATCAACAGGAGGTTTTAGGAAGAGAGAACCACATCACATGTAGATCACAAGATCTGCGCTAGAGGTCATCTTTGAAAGGCTGCCTTCATAATTCATCTGACCTCCGCGAACCATCGCTTCACGTCTTGCACCAACTAATCAACAAAAGGTAAAGAATGGGGTGGGGAGGCCAATGGCCCGAGATGGGGAAAAATGAGGAGCGTGGAGAAAACCAAAGAGCCAGAACATGAGGGAAATTTATTTTTTAACCCCTGTCCTTACGGCGTATTAATCTTCTGGTGACCTGCTGTTCAGCCAAGTGTCGTAGAGTGATTTTCTCCGTCCTGGGTCTTTCTTTACTCCTTCTCCCAATACATTAAATATCACCTGCTGTGATTAATCCTAACTTAATTTAATCAATCAGCCAAACAATGGCAAGGCAATGAGGTATGTAATCATTGAAATAGTAAATTAAATGATGTAAGTGCCCGCAGTTTGCCTTATTGACAGTGATGGAGAGGAAGTTGTGGTCCCGGGGAAGCTGCGTCTGCCGGTTCCGGCTGACCACATTGGCCCGGCCCCCTAAAGCCCGCTGGGGAACTTTCCAATCTGCCCCTCCACGCCGGACAAATTTGAATTAATCAGAGCCCTCTCTTGGCCCTCCCCAATGGCCTCTGGTTTCTTATGGATGACTTCCATTTAAAAGCTGTTATTTCTAGCGTGTGAAAAGCGTATCTGTGTCACTGAGCTAATCACATGAATGCTGTTCACGTGTAGAACACATGCTTTTCCAACACCGAAATTCATACATGTGTATGAGAACCGTGTTTAAATTCAACACGACATATCAATTCGAAAGCCACCATAACGTCTAGAGTTTACAATATGTATTTTATAACTTTTGTGAATATGCATGAATGAAGATTATGGACCATTTTGGCGTCCTTAAGGGTTTCAAATCCAACTTGGCCTAAGCGTGGAAACACAAGGATGAACAGATGTTTAAGGGTGGATTGGCCCTTCCCGGTCATCTAGCAGGTGATGCAATCAAACGCTTGAGAGGAGTGTGTGTGCACTTCCTATTACTACAAATGCAAGTACAAACATTTTGTCATAATGGGCAAACATCAGCCACAGCTGGGATGTTAATGCTGGCAAATAGGATTATCACCAGAAAGCGTTTCTCGTCGAAGCATTTGGCCCTAATTCGATTTCTTCATCTCAGGAATGAAAGCTGTCACAGAGGAAGCAGTTAGCTCCTTATAACTGAATTAATCGCGTAATTAGAAATACAATTACAATAGCAAGGGTCCTTTGTGTGAAAGATGGGGGGGGGTTGAATCTGAGTGATGGCTAACTGGTCAAGTTTGAGATGCTGTTGGAGTGTTTTTTGTTACTACAAAATTTTATTAATATATAAATTATCTTAAAAATATGCTTCTAATAATTTCAAAAATTTGTTTCAGAATAATGATTATCTTTTTTTTTTTAATACATTTCTTTACATTGGAGATTATAGACGGTTTCATCTGAGCACAGGCCTGGCCCAAACTCATATTCTGATCTGGGTCTGTTTATATTGTTAGCCACTAACCTGTCCAATAAGTATCTATATTTAATAAATAATAATTTATATTAATATATAATTGTATAATTATTATATGCAACATTTTTATTTTTTTGTTAGTTGTTGTTTGGGTCACGTAACTTTGTCACATTTACATTTGGCTAAGTGACGACCTCACCTGTAATGTTAACATAATATATAGAATACATCTTTGCGGATTTATACAGGAAGTCACCCAAAATGAATTACTCACTGTTTTTATTTCTTTGTTAGGTTGAAAACCGGGCATAATATTTGGAAGAATGCTTGTAAACAGACAGTTCTTGGACCCTATTGACAACCATAGAAGGAAAAATAACAATGGTAGGCAAAAGTTCCCAAGAACTTTTTGCTGCCTTACATTCTCCAAAAGACCCAATTTTGTAATCAGAAGAACAAAGAAATGTATAATAATTTAGCATCACAATTTCTGTCAATAGTTTATTATAATAATTGTTCCTGTATTTGGTGTATGCCTGTTGTGCCAACATACACTCACATGAATGATGTTCCAGCAGGAATATAAATCTCTTTAAAATAATAGAAGCAAAGTAACATAATACTTTATAAGACAAGTTTAAAAAAAAACAAATATGCAAATATTGGCTAATGACCAGTAAAATAGACAAAGCCATGAAGGAGAAATGATGTCCGCAAAATTCATATGCAGATGTTTTAACAATATAGACCCAAAACCCAGCTGGTTCAACTAATCAGGCTTGAGCTAGCAAAAGAGCCATGCAGGCCTCAGCTGGCACAGGGACGTCTTAGAGAGGGACGAGCGATACGTGGGTGAGTATGGATCTCGAGCTTCTTCTCTTGCCATGCCTCCCCGGTCCATTCATCACCCGACTGCCGCTGACAGTGACGGATGGGTCAGACCCAGGACTGGCACCGCACCAGCGCCAGAATCATACGGCCCACGGGCCCACTGACAGCTGGAGCACTGTGTCAAGTGGCAGAAAGACGGCACCATTAATAATCCCCGTCACATGATCGGAACGGCACATGGACGCGAGAGGGGACGTGAGTCAGACGGCGGCCTGGAAAGGAGATGTCACATCGAGTAGGGTGACAGTCATGGAGGCCTGCTCTTTAATCAAGTGTCTGGAGATTGGATAATGACTAAACCTCAACCAAATTGAAGGAGGGCAGGGGATGAGTTTTTTTAACAGAAGATGTTTAAAAAAGCCCTGATTTGGAATCAAGGTGATAAAAAGTATATTTATTACTTTTGTGCGTAAATGGTATTGAGAATAACAAGTACATTTCAGCATTAAGATAATATTAATAATAAAAAAGCACTTTTCATATCAACATATGGATCTGGAGAAACTAATTTCTTCAGTTTCACATTTTCAAAAAAGAAATAATTAGAAAAAAGAATAACATGTCTTTTAAATGTCCTTGCGAACAGGCATGCAGACCAGGAGAAAGTGTTGCATATGCTTAAGCCACTTATTTCCCCGCTTTCTTAAAGAATCAAGATCCTTTAATCCAATTCACCGCCACAATCAAAAAGCCACATTTAATGCATATAATAACCACCCCTTCAATGCCTTCAACCATTTTGCATGTCATTACTGAGAGTTTTGGGGTAATGAGGTGGATTTTAATGGGATTCAAGAATGGCCGCCATATAAAGCCATGCTTCCACTAATTTGGTTAAAAATAATTCTGACCAAAGACAATCACAAGGCAGAAATAAACTAGGTTTGTCCTCTAAGAACAAGGAGCCTAATTTCAACCTTGGGCTGTGGTTCCCTTTTAAAGTGGGGAGGAAAATATCATTACCTGTTTCAGTGTTATTAAGGCAGTATGCCACCCTGCCAAATGCAAAGTGATTAACTTCAATGTCCTCTACAGCCTAATAAATGCAGATTTGGCAGGTGTTGGTGGAGACCTGCAGTCAATCGGCGAAAATTTAAAATTTTTAAGAAAGTGATTCTCTGAGCCGGAGTACAATTTATTCTTACAAAAATACAAATATTACTTGTCTGTCCGATATCATATAAATATAAATATTGATTAAATAAAACTACCCGGTGTGGGAATTTTAAATGTATGTTAACCTAGTGAATTTCTGTGTATTCATTTTTTCATTTTGTAACTGACGAAAACAAATGCTCTCCAACACCGTAAAAAATATTCATCAAAAGCAGGAGATTTCTCTGGCTGTAAGAGGTATTTACCATTTTTATGAAGAAATTACAAATCTATAAGATTCCCTGCGCCTCTAATTGCAGAGGAATGGTGGGTTGATAGATTGGGTTCATCAATCTAGAGAGAGAGAGAGCAAGAACGTACACAAGATGGATGCATAAATTGCACTTGATGGACCAAGTTCTTATTCCATTAGTTATGATTATGAGATTGCAAATTAGGTTCTTAGTTATAAAAGTGAAATACATATGGCGTTTAGATTTGTGCCCGTACGCATTAATATTCTGCAGGCAAATAACATTTAAAAGCAAACGCTGCTGGCGGAAGGCTTGGGAACATTTGTGAGAACTCTAGAAATTAAATCCAGCTCAGGAGGAGCAATAAATAAATTACTGAAGTATAAGCCATCAACACCTGAGATCAGCCTTTACGTGATATCAAGACTACAGATTTTACACGTTTTATGCATATCTAAAGAATAATTCCGGAGATGGAAAAGTAATTTCTGAATGAATAGTCTGCACAGAATCTCACTTCGGGAAAAGCACTCCAAGAGTCTCAATGGGCGAGAAAGAAGAGGTTTAATTCCATCAGAATCTATTTGTACAGCATGCGTAACTAATTTACAATCGAACGGTGTGTTAGATTAGAAAAAAGTGTTTACATGCACGCTTTTGAATTTGGCAAATATAATTTTATCTACAGAAACATATAGCATAAGTATATGAAGAGTTCCTTTCCAACCGAGAAAAAAAATTCAAAACATATTTTTCGTGCCTTAATATTTACAACAAAGCCAGCTAATGAAGACAACAAAACAATCTAAAAACATGAGAGACAATTATAAAAAACATGTTTATATCATTTTTTAAATAAACTCTATTTTGAGCATTTGAAGGTGTATGCTTTAGATACGCACACTGAAAAAGCTGGGTTGTTAGAATTACTTAATATTATAATGTACATTGGTTTAATTATTAAATATGAAATCTTAAACATCCTGAAATTTGAACAAGTTGTGTTAAAATACTTATTTTGGTCGCGTGGAACTGATGTACATGATAAGGAATAGTAATTCCAACAACCCATTTTTTCAGTGCATGAAAAGTTTAAAACATACTGAACAACAGTCATATTGCATTTAATTCCCAAAATTTTACTTCCCCAAATTCCCTTTGAACTACTTTAAGTTTCTTCTCGACACAAAACAAAAATACCTTCAAACCATTTTCGTTATACTGCATTTTATTGTGCATTGGGACACCTGCAGGGGCAGACAGGCAAATCGGTGGGATGGTTGAGGGGATTTGGGGGCGGAATTCTCCTTGGCTAAGGAACACTGAGCTCTTTTTTCCCTATGACTCCCATCTGTTGAGTGGTCATTGTCCGTAAAGTGTTACAGCTGCAAAGGACCAGTCCTACATTCTCTCCTGAAAGGCCTTTTTAACATATTCAAAACCTCCACAAGCCATTATGCCAGTACTGTTACCAAGCCTTGATTTATTCATTGACTTTTCTTCAAAACCAAGCATTCGCACCCTGTTTAAAAACTTTACCCCCATCCCTCTGACAGATTGGCTCCGCCTCCGACTGCCACCATCACCATCTCATTTGGCATTCTCTCTCTCTCCTTCTGCCTCTTTCTTCCTCCCTCCTTCCTCATGAACAACCTCACAGACGCATCCGTTTCCAGGTAAAGCAGACGTATGTTCTTTTGCGACTGCCTGGGTATTCTGTGCTCACGTCCTGTTTGGGAATGTCCGATCGGTCGGCTTTTGTGGCCAATTTCATGGTATGCACGATTCTGTGTCCGCGGCTCTCATGAAGCTGTCAGCCGCATAAAAGTGCCCGACCAGGGTCGTGCCACTAGTGGTGGGAATGGATCATCGCCGCGGCATCTTGGTGGAAGCCCACCCACAGTCCTTTGCTTCGCGGGGCTTTAATTTGACTTCAACTTTTATTATGCAGGCCCCCTGAGGAGAGAACACTTTTACAAGCCTCCATAAAGCCCTTTTTAATAATGGGCTGAAGGACCGAAGAATGGGCCTGCCACTGCTGTTTGACCACTCATGGCATGCTCCAATAAAGTGTGCTATTCATCCATGCTCCCTTTCACTGAATCACTATGGGGGGAATTTAGGCTTGGTGCTTATGTATGGAGTACCAGGAAAGCTGGTGAAATAGATTTAATGGATCTCTACGATTCGTGCACACATAGACTGAAGGTGGCCCTTTTTCTCCTAACTTCCTTTGCCTTCCAGCTTTTTGCTTTTGTAAAGGATCTAGAGCTGTTGAAGCTTATAAGGGAAACAAGAGTTTAATTTCGAATGAATTGCAAGAGAGCAACAGAGGAAGGAAACAGTACATCAAAGATTAAAAGAGCATATTAGTTTTGTCTGGAATAGGATAGTTTTGAAGCCAAAATATTTTACGCCAACGTTATTTATTTTACTATTTAAACTTAACAACACAAAAACACATTAGATTTGCTGTGAAACACTGACCATTTGAAAACTGATCTTATTTTGACTTTAAATGTAAATCACATCCCTGTCATTCTGAAACCTCAGACGTCCTGAGATATCTTAGATGTCCAAATTCACAGTTTATCACGAACTGGAAACAACACTGAACGTTTTAAATTTATTAATACCGTGTAAAGTTGACAAGTATATTTATGCTCATTAGTTATTTTAAAAAGTGGCAACAAAAAAACCCCGTATGGCCTTATTTCTTTAGCAGACCACAAAGAACGATACGTTTTAGAATGTTGGTAACTAACAACTAACTGTTGATCCCCATTCACTTTTACTATATGAACACAAAATCAATGAGGGACAATGGGGTCCAAGGGTCTTCTTTTGCCAACATTCTTCAGATTATCTTCTTTTGAGTTCTGCACGAGAGGAAAAAGTCCTGAAGGTTTAAAGGGACGAGAAAGGGTGATTTTTATTTTTAAGCTGGAACAATCTTTCCATGATTTTAACCTACAACATTAACTATCATAAATTAAAGGAAATTACGCTCTGTCCTCATGAACTCACTGGAATAAAAAATAAAAGTATTATCCATTTTTTATGCAAAGAGACTATTGATGACCAGAATGGATTGATTTTTTAAGGGAGTATTTACACTACAACATATCGACTTTAGTTATCAATCTTATACTTCAACTGACATTAACTTTTTTACTGAATTGCAACTGGTTTATGACGTACCATTTCAAGTTTCTCTTAATTCCAGTGCTCATTCCAAAATGTAAGTGACTTTTCTATGGCACCATCAACCCGGTCAAATGCCTCTTTGGTTAAGATCAGCATTGGATTTTAAATAATGACAAATGACGTACTTTTACAAACAGCCCGAGGAGCGGTGAGCCCAACTTAATGTCGTGAGGTGTTAACGGATTGATTCTCCTAATCTGTTCAGCTACACCGCTTGTCAGTGTAGGCCAGCTGAATTGTCTTAAGACAGCCTGGTGTGCTGTGTGTTAACCAATTTCACGGCCATCTGTCACGCACAGTTAAACTTTGCGCCGCCGTGTTGAGGGGAGGGACAAGCCCAGCCGAAACAGGAGGAGGAGAGGAAGGAAAAGGAACTGGGAGAAATGGGTGGCTCTGTTGCCGCGGCCGGACAGAATGGATCATACAACAGGCTGTGTAGCCGTCTTCAAGTTCATTCAGACCGCACTGCAACCAGACCGCTGACTTTTCTTCCCAGCTAATTATGTGGAAACTGCAAAGACAATGAAGCATCTGGTGGTCTTTCTTCCTGGCTTCAATTTTTCTCAATATTGTGACAGGCTAATGTATTGTGTCTGACTCAGCCTTCCCAGCAGGGGACTCGGTGAAAGGCAGGGTCAGAAGAGAGCAAATAGATGAATTTATAACTTTGCCTTTTCACATTAAAGTAGCGAGATTGTTTCACTGGGACCCACTCCGCCCCCTCTTGCTGTCACTCCTCAGAGACCGAGACTCCCTCTGAAAACATGTTTTGTCTGTGCCACCCAAACAGAATCTGGCCTTCTCTTTTCTGACCAGCCTGGGTCACCACTGTTGGCCAACCTCCCCTATTCCTGCTAAACCTCCTAACACAGACAGTGAAAAGGACAGCGACCCAGTCAAATATATCTGATGCTGGAGAAAGAGACGGAGGAAAGACTGTCTATGGCATTCTTTGTGAATGCCCTTCCAAATCTTTCCAAAGCAGACAATAAAAGTAGACAAAAGTTTGAGCAGCGTCATTGCAACAGATGCAAAGATGTTTAACAATGAAAATACATAAAAAGTGTGTTTGCTTTGACAATTTCCAAAATGTGATTTTAACAATCAAGCTATTAGCATTAAAAACTTGTATTTTCACCAAATTCTTTTGACAGTTTCAAAGCAATAACAAAGAAATGTTACTACTGTATCCATGCACGTTATGGCACAAACTTAACTTCCGATATACATTTGAAAAGAAGTCCCTATAGATTATTTCTGAAAACAAGCTAAAGAAAGCAATTTAAAACTATGTCTATAAGCAAAATGGTAAATAAAGTAGAAGCCTCACAATAACGTATTTGCTTTAAAAACATACAATAAACAATTGACATTTTATAATTTGTTGCCTGATGCATGTATCACAAGTAATGTGTAATTTATTATAGAAAAAAAGAAATGTTGATCAAACTTTGAAAGTGTAATATTGCACACTTTATTGTGATTCTTAACAGTGATTTCACATCAATGTCTCTATACCAAAGGTTTTCTGGCGGTCTTGCAAAAAGGACACTCGCCCAACTTTCCTGCACAACCGATCATACTCCAGTCACTGCTGATCTTCAAGAACCCTCCATTCCCCTTCTTTTCCTCCTTAATTAAATGTGCACTTCATTAATGTAAATTGAGGGGCTTTAATGCCCTTGTTGAAATTCTGAAGAAAGTGCTGTGGCCTTGCGAAATGCTCAGGCATCATTGCAAATTAGATTAGGGACCAAGAAAGGCAGTAAAATTAGAATGATAATGGTTGATATGGATGCCTGACAGGCATGACTATTCAGGGATCAATGGGATGTAGAATGCCGAGCGAAAGCCCGCTCTCAAAGGCTTGGACCCACGTCAGCCTACAGATGTGCCTTTTGGAAGCACTTTAAATTAGTTTAATTTGGTAAATGGTAGGGATTTAGAAGCTCTTAGCCTGCCTGTAACAAGACAAGAATACATTGAAATGTTTCGCTATTATTTTATTAACATAAAACGAGATCGGGAATGATTTGCATCCCCAACAAGTCTCCATTTTTATTTCATTTACTTTTTTCACTTAAAATAGCGTTTTCGTCCATATTTCATCCGCGCTGCCTTGAACCGACCCTCTTCCCAAGCTGCTTTTCATTCTGCTTAATCCTGTTAAGTACGGAAGGGGGGTTGATTTTATTCCAGCTAATCTCATCAAACACACCAATTACAAGGTAATTTTGATTAAAAACCAATGGTTGAGAAAGGCTAAGGACATTTCCTTGCAACTTTAGAATCAGAGTTGGGTTTTTTCAGTTTATCCATGTCCAAAGCAACTAAAGCATTACATCCAACGCGGAGTTCATGGTTTGGACTTAGGGACAGTGGCACAAATCCACTTACAATTAAAAATAAACCGTCACAGGTTAAAAGGAAAACACTGGACTCTGGCCATATTTCGTTACCATTGGGCTGCCCTCTGCACACTGGCATGCTGCTTTTCGATTGACCAATATTATTTTCCATTATCTGACATCAGTGACTTACTTTCTTTAGCTTCTCGGTAAACAACAGCAGTGTTGTTGAAAAGAGAGAAGGCATGCTTGGGGTTATGGGGGCTGGGTCAGAGGAAGTGACTTTTAACTAGTTTGCTCTTTAGCCACTTAGGAAATGCAAAGAGACGGATTACACAAAGATCTGCGGTGTTGGAAGGGGGTGGAATATATGCACTTTGCATAAAGAGGCATTGCACTGACTTAAACTCAAACACACGCCATGGTTGTGTTTAGCAGTTAAAGCTTTCCTGTATGGTTAGTGCATGGCCCTGGACTCATGGGTTCGATACCGGGGATTGCACATATTCCGAATCCAATGTATAGTATAACGCCATGTAAGACGTGTCGGATAAAAGCGTTTACTAAATGCATAAATGTAAAGCATTGAATCAAATAATGTCAAATTTCCTGCCTGTTTTGATAATAATTAAGGTCAGCCAAGCAAACCGTATAAATGAATTTTAGTTTTTCCCATCTGGAAATCTGAGCTTTCCTGTGCCTCAATGGTAAGAGCATGGCGCTTACAAACCAGAGACATGGGTTTGATCCCGGGGATTGCATATATTCAGAATCTAAAATGTTATATTTTCAATGCAATGTAAGTAGCTTTGAATAAAAGCATCTACCAAATGTATAAATGTAAATATCTAATATAAATGTCTTAACAACTTTGTTTAAAAGAATAAGACTACATTAAATATTCCCAGATACAGTTCACATAGAACAGTCTTATACCTCTATAGTTTATGTATTTTAGCAGATCTGTGTGTACATACCATAACGTATGACTAAAGCAAACCTAAATCCAGTTTATTTGAACACGAATGTCAATACACCTGTAGATAACTCTAAGATATTAAATATACAGATGGAAAAAGCAACATTCATAGCATGTGCATATTCAATTGTAAAACAGTTGTGTTAAAAAAATGTTTTATGAAATTCAATAAGTGTTCTGGGTAATCTGGGTATTTGGGAAGTAACAGAAGACAGAGCATGTGAAAAGAAATGAAAAGGTGAGTTAAAAATGTAAGGTAAAATAGTTGAATAATTTAAACTTGGATACAGGAAAAAAATTGTTTGTGTCATTTCATTCATTAAAATTCTTTCAAATAACACAATGTGTTAAAGTGTTGAAGAGTGTGTACTACATAAATATAAATGCATTATATGATAAAAGCTTGTGCACTCTGAAACATTGCCAAAGTTTAATATGCTCTAAAAAACTATTTCTACCTGATAAAGACTTTGAAAAATTATTGCTGTACCTTCATATAGGTTGATTCAATTATACAACATAACTAAAAAAAATGTATTTTATATAAATGTAAAAAATGTAATTCTTGTAATTGTCAAAAGAATAAACACATTTATTATGGAAATGTAAATAGTGGAATTTAACAATTCCGTTAGAAGAAATAATTTTGAAGGCTGACTGCTCTTAAAGGGCAGCAGAAAGCTAATGAATCGCCTGTGGGATGAGGATTCTCTGTAATTAATCAGCTTCCCGTCTGATTATTGTGTCCATCAACAAGAGACACGCTGCTGTTTGCTTTAACAGGCAGAGGAGCAAAATGAGACACTTAAATGAAATCATCAATTGGTGTTTCCGGCATTGAATCCAAGCAGGTGAAAATCTCTTTTTATAACACTGTTGTTCTGCAAGTGAAAACAATAAATATTACAAGATAACAAAGATTTCTTTCCATGCCAATCTAGTTCAAATGAACTACACGATTACATTTCTTCCTTTATTTCAATTTGATCACAAACACCAACCCCCCTTTGATCCCTCATCAGCAAGGATACATGTCCTCCCTGGGTCGGGATCAATGTTAAAAAGTGGAATTAGTCATTCTAAATCATGCTGCATTGGTCGAAGGGATGGCCTCCGAAAATCATTAGACAATCATGTATTCCTATTGATTTATTCAAAGTACCTGGGCTGAAAGCAGATTAAAGGAAAAGCAAAAGGAAGCTAATGCTGATTAAATGGCAGAGGAATGGGAGGTCCTTGGGGTATGTTTTTGTCCTAATCAGTAGGAAACAATACTGCAGCGATCGCTGGTCCAAACAGGTCTATTAAGGGCCCTTTACTTGACATATTTATGTATTTCAAATACTAGGGAGCACATTAAATTGAGTTTACTCACAGCACCTCTGCATCTTGTCTGACATGCAAAGCACATTGTGGATGATCTCACCGCTGCCACGTTGATGGATATGTGTCTGTTCAAGCCAACACCGTTATCTAAGTAACGCATGTTTATTTAATGTCTTAGAAATGGTAGATGTTATAAAATGATGAATTTCTGGGTAATAAAAACTATATTATACAAAAAATACAAAATATAATAACCTATATGACAAAAAATATAAAAATATAATAATTACGCAAATTAATTTTGTACCAGCGATGGCTGGCAATTATTTTTAAGGGAATGTTCACCCAAAAATTCATATTCATTCATTAAATACTCAACTTTCTGTTGAACACAAAGCAAGATAGTTGAAGAAATGTTAGCAACTGATACTGCCAGGTCACCATTGTCTACTATACTAGGAAAATGGATGTCAAAGATTCCCTAGAACATTCTTAAAATACCTTCTTTTCTGTTCAACAGAACAAAAAAATATATGGTCATTTGCATGGTGCTGCAGAAATACCAGCTGGGAAGATGTTCCAAATATCTTTCTATCCGTTGAAGCAAAACAAAGAATTTAATACAGGTTTGGAACAAAGTTGTTCAGTAAATTATGACCGAATATTCATTTTAGAGGTAAAATGTACATTTTGCTCATCAGAAATTGAGAGACGTTCTTGTGATTATGATCTCGTTCTTTGACAGCTCTGCACTGGGTGAAAGTTTAGACATAACAGTACAAGATAAACAACACTGACATATTTAAACAGCTGTGAGTCAACAGTGCCTTCTCTATGGTATGGCTTCTTTCTTCTGCATTGTTTAACCACAGCCAAGCCACACATCTCTGTTTGAGCCAAACAGAGCAACGATGGTCTTTTCTTCCCACTTGTTCGTTTATTTTAACACATCTTAAGTAATGGGTGGCTGGGTAGACTGTTAAAGTACATTGGCCGTTCTATGTATTACATAGTTAGAAGTAAGTCGATATTGCATGCCCCAAAAACAGATAAAAAAATAACAACTTAATTTCATTCTGATGTAAAACCTTCAAGATGTAATTTAGTGCAGCGCTCAGCTCAGTTATAGTCATAGATTCTCAAGTCATTCGTCTATTTTATCCATCACCACTGCAAACAGATCTGCACAGAAAGGTTGACCATGACAAACCAGAATAAAGCAGAAAGTCAATTCAGATTGCACGAACCCAGAAGTAACAAAGAAAAATCATGCCATTTTGTGAAAAAAGAGAGACAGAGAGAGAGAGCGAGTCTGTATACAGAGGGACTGGACCAGAATTTGATATAGCATGGTTATGCTTGAGATCAACTCTGCTGCAAGACCTGCTTCTGTCAAGCCATTGCACAAAGATCAATACTTGTTCAGTACAAACATACAAAATAAGAGCCTGTTCATGGGCTGCCTTCTCCCGTGCCTTGAGGATCTACATTGACAGCAGAACGGAGCACTGGGTGGGCTTCACAAGGAGGGTGATCAATGAGGCAAAGGGTTGAGATCTACTGATTTACTCCTCCTGTGGGTTGATTAGGCTTTGGGGACATTTGAAGCAAGTAGAAATCACTACACCAAAATGCAGAATCCATATCAACATCAGCTCTGAAAAGATTCGGATGCAATTTGCTTAGTGCATGGGCATAAATCACAAGGCATCAGCTGAAGGAATTTAGTTTTTACGGTTTATAGCAAATAATAAAAAAAGTTAATTCATTATTTTGTAAAATTGCATTTTTACCTATTATTTTTTAATACTATCAGCATACATTTAAATCCCCCTGTAATTCATAATTGTATGCCGTAAGTTACATTTTTGACCATCAAAATTTCAAACATTTCAGCACTTTTCTGTAAAATATTTTCCCTGCTTTAAAACAAGTGATATGTTTAAAAAGCAAACTAAAAAACACATCAAATAACATTTAAACAACATTAAAAATGTGAAACTTGATTTTCGACTCTTTGGGTCTATGAAATAGAATTTTTGAAATGTCATATCAGAAATTTAAATATGTATTTAACGTTGATATCCTAAAACTGAAATTTCGAACCTAACACATAAGCCCAACTACAAATTTCATCCAGTAAAATCAAAGGTATTCAAACGGCTAATGTTTAATCCAGGTTGTTTTCTCTACTCTCTGTTTTTAATTTGCCTTTGGTGCCCTTTTGTTGACAAAGGTAAACTGATGACAGTTTAGAAAAGCCAGCACTCAACCATGTGGAAAAGAAAAAAAGAGCGATGTGTTGACCCTTGCTAGATTGAATTTAGCACCAGGCTGGATAGCAGCAGTTCTAGGCATGATGGATTATTGTAATGACCACCTTTACGGCCTTTTCGTCGTGTTTAAATGGCAATAAATTTAGGCGGAAAGTGCAAACCACGTGTTCGAGGTGTAAGTAAAATCTACCTCATCAACGATGCGCATGTTTAAGCTTTGCAAAATTGGGCACGCTTATGTTTAGCTTATCAAGAGATTAACAGAGATGCTTTGTCTGTAATATCCTGTGTTAAGTGGAACAGTATCACAATCAGGTTGTTTTTAACAATTCATAGGTAGGGGAAAGATCTTGCTAATAAATTTGAATGGGGCCCTGTTAGACATCCAAAGTATGAGGAAGAAATGAACTGCTCTGAAATATTTCCAACCGCTTTGGTTTGGCTTTAACGCACCGCTGGCTAATGGATGATTTTTGATGAATGGGTATTGTGGGCGAGGAGCTGATACCAAACATCTTGCTGTGAGAAGCACTGCAGTTGCTGTCGTTTAAGAATCTCGTGGTCGATACGTTTGGAGCGCGAAGGTATGAGTCTCTGCTGGCCTTATCTCTAACCCTCCTCCCTCTTAACACCAGTGATTGAGTGCTGGATATTAGACCCTCAGGCCACAACATATACACACATCACACACACACACACACCACACGTATATTACCAGGGTTGAGAGGAATAGCCGGTTCCCACATAACTCACGTGGAACAGAAATGAAAGAAAAAAATCTGCGCTTAATAATCAGAAAGATAGACTATTAGACAACTACACAAATTTTTTATGAGTAGTTTTTTATAGAATGACCACTTTCTAAAATCTATAAAAAAAGAAATAAAAACATAGATTTATGTAGTGTGTATTCCTTGATACACTTGATATATTGTAAAGTCTTATATTACCATACTAGTATTAAGTCTTAAAAACATCAATTAAAAATAACTTAATATAAATTATGATGATGTATTACTTTAGCTGTTCATGTTGATACAATAATTAAACAATTACATTTGTTATGTGTGATTTCATCCTAATAATCATATAAAAATAATTGCTAAAACAATATCAATAATAATAAGAGCTGTGCAATAAACCGTAATTAATTTTGGCTTGTAATGAATTATTGTGCCTCATTCAGTTTTGCAAGGATTGTCTAATTTGTATTATTATTTATATGTTATGTAATTAACTCTGTGTTTTCATGTCTTATTTAATCTAGTTTTTATTTAACATAATATTCTGCTCATTGTAATATATTTATTTATAAATAATCTACCTATTTAGTATATCATATAAGTAATCATGATTATAATTTTGCCATAATCGAGCAGCCCTACTATTAAATAAAAGTATATCCCTTTTAAGTAGATTGCTTTTAAATAAGGTACTGAATAACGTTTAAAACATTGATGCTTTCCAAAATCCAGATGACAGGGAGAGAGAACAAAAGAGACAAGTTCATCTATTTGGTGATGGACAGAGTGCCCGGCTCGGGGCAAACAGTCTATAACGGCATGTAAATGAAGTAGCCTGTGCCAACACACCAACGCTGTCTCTTTATCATGAATAAATATTGGTGGTTCTCACCATCTAACTTGGGTGCTCAAGTCTGTAAAAACCTGCAACACCACATTCCATGCATCCTGTTACAACACTGGATGTCTTCATAAAAGTGAAAAACCCTGGAGGACTCGGGATCACTTTATCAAAGAACAGGTTAGGTGGTAAACACAAAGTCATTAACCTTTGACCCTAATGAATTTTAGGCCAAGAGAATATCACCTGACCATCTGATTGTTTGGGAAAGGGATTCCCAGGAGCTTTGGTCCTGTCGCGAAAAAACGGTCATATTTGATAGACTTTCTCTTTACACCAGCAGTTAAGTGACATAAATCTCCATTTCATATACATAAATTCCATTAAAAGTTAATCCTCACAAAACCCCAAATAAAGGCCCCAAATAAAGAATAGGACACACACATATGCGCACACACAAACACGCACGCACGCACGCACGCACGCACAACACACAAACACACTTTCAAACCTGATGCCTTTTTTGCACATCAAAAAAGAAGATTTAAAGTATGTTGGTACAAATTGACTTGTATCGGATTTGTGTCCATGCAATACAAGTGAATAGGTATATCACCGTTGTTCATATACCAATGTTCTTCGAAGTATCTTCTTTCGTGTTCTGCAGAATCAAGAAAGCGATACACGCTTGATAGAACAAGAGGGCGAGTAAATAAAGACAGGATTTTCATTTTTGGCTAAACTATCACTCTAAAAACAAAGAAGCAAGCAATAGACAAGTGCAGCCCTGCAAGTAGAATCAAAATTGCTAAATGTGACCTACACAGGCAGCCATCTCAAGACCTGATTTGAAGTAGTGTCTCCAGTGACTCAAAGCGCTGTCTCCACCATGCTCTGCTATAAATTGTTACACCGTCGGGGAGAATGGGTGGAATAAACTTCACTCTCCAATCCCCTTGCCCATTTAAACAGCAGATGAAAAGGTGGAGGGACAGGCAATACATGTTACTCCTCTTTCATTCAGCGCTCAGCAGCTGATAAACAAAACAGCGAATATCCAGTGCATTTTTAGACAGGGGCTTTTCACCTGTCACTCCGCATAAAGAGACAAGCAGGGATTTTCAGCCTTCACTCGGTCATCGCTGTCATTCAAACAACAGCCTGGCAAATGAGGTGGTATTTATCATCACGCAAGGCCTCTCTCTCTTTTCCTGTCTCTCTGATGGCATAGCGACAGAAGATTAATTCCAGTCAGCTGCTGAAAATAATTATTGCATTATGGGAACAGTGATCATTATTTAGAACATGATTAAATATGTCTGCATCTATTGACTCGGGCCTCTGTGATTTATGTATTTATTTAGTCAATAGTCTAATGTAAATGATGTAATTAATTATAGATAGTGGTGTCGGGTCATTGGTGAGAGCCAGGCGTGCCGCCACGTGCCGCTCACTTTGACAGATGTAAGAGATATCATAGCAGCTCGGGGAATTTCTTCGCCCCAGACCTATTTCTTCATCTTCTGTATTTCCTCCACCCTGTATATATGCTTCACATCTCTCTCTCTCTCATGGCCGCTATGACATCTGATATACTTCTGACAATACACTTGTTCCTCATTCATTCTTCAAACTGAAATTAGTATCGGGCACGGTTTAGCTCCCCGAACTGTGGAAGACGACATGGCTTTGGGATGAAGAGATGGGCTGGGTGTCAAAAGGGACGGGTTCAAGTTTGCAGTCTGATGAAAATAAATGTGGTGAAATGTCTTCTACACATATTTGATTTATTACAAATATATGCATACAAATATTTTTATTTTTGATATCAGAACATTCATGCTTGTCAGTTGAAGTTAATCATAATTGCATTATGGCAACAGCGATCAATATTTTGACTAAACTAGAGAAGGAATAGATTTATTGTTTTAAAAGACACCATGTGTGTAGTCGTACCATATTGTTCGTAAGCACAAAATGTACACGTTTATACAATTATACAGCATTAAAACCTACAGGTATCCCCTGCGGTTGATGTCGAATGAAAAGAAAAAACTGAAAGTGTTGGTTAGGACGTATTAAATAAGATTAGATTAGATTAGACCAATTTTTTTGTCACATGGTACAAGGAAACAAAATGCAGTTTGCATCTAACCAGAAGTGCAAAAGTGCAGTAAGTACAGAATATACGTGCAATATGTACAATAATTATACAGAATAGATAAGGATGGACATCATTTACAGATTTGAAATACAAAGCATGATATACAGATATGTGTACTTTGTACTATACAGGTAGATGATGTAAAAGTGTATGTACACTATAGACAGATCTATAAACATATGAACATAATTTACACTTTTGTAATGCATAGAAAAGTGCACAGGAATATTTGTGTGCAAATGGATTATTGAGTGTTTCTGAATGAACAGACAGTAGTGCAAGCAATATCTATATCAAACTGTAATATTCAGTAATATTAAACTGAATTGGACTTATAAATATCCTTAAATGATCATGATGAAATGGATGAAGTACATATTAAACAAATGTACATTTTCCATAGAAAATTCCTGAAATTGAAACCAACATTTTCTCATTTTAAAAATGAACTTAATGTTTATTATAATATTTTATGAAGTTTAAATTCCAAATGAGCTTATTATATCACAAGATAATAAATAAATAATGTTTTCCTGTTTTTGTTTGAACTTATATATGGCTTTATTAAATAAACAAACATAAGTGACAAGAGACTCAAAACTGAAATTGTAGGGGCCAAGTTTATGTCATTCTTTAATTCATAATAAACCATTATTGTCCTCAGTTTCATATTTTCATTTCCAGCAGACAAAACTTTATAAATAATTATGTCAAACAAATCTTTAAGAAATGTGCACACTTACCCTCCGATCTCGGAACTAACGCACACACTTCAGTCAAACAGTGAAACCTGTCACTCAAAGCGGCTGAAGACACGCCCCTTCCGGAAACACCTGACTTAAATATCCTATATTCTCATGCACTCGGAATTATTTGAAACATGAGATTCTTTGGTATAATGTTCACATGAATTGCACTTTAAAATGTTAAGATGATTTCAGAGGGCGTTCGTGCGTTATTTAAAGTTTTTTGGATAATTCCAAGAGCACGTGAGGGCAGCATCAAGCTGCGTTCGACACAACTCGGAGTTGGGATATTTCCCACCTCAACCCGGAAAGAGTTTCTGGAATTTATCTCTTTTCATTTTACTTTTGTAAACCTGAATTGCTTAGAGTTTAAATATTTTTACACTTGAGTAAAATGTTTCTGGCAGTAAAAAAATAATATTAAAATTTTTTAAGAAGCTGTTTGATAAAATGAAAAGGACACATTTCTTCAAATTCTCAAATATGAAGATGATAAAATATAACACTTTTTTATTTTTTATTTTTTTATGAATTAATCCCATATTTCCCTTTGCTTTGTTTCATAATTTTGACATGTTTATTTTTATTATAAAAGTTAAGAATGCATAACTGGATGAGTGCCCGAAAACTTATGACTAAGATTATAGTTTGTTCTCTCTTGACTTCAAAGTTGCCTTGATTGTTTTTTAATAAAATAAATGTTTTACATATTTCCCCCATGTTATTGCTCACTGAATTATAAGTAAGACAATTCATTTATATTTCAAAATAATATTTTTTAAATAAACTCTTGCATTCATTTTTTTTAACTTAAACTATTGCATAACCATTGCCAAATGGCTAAATATTAATATCATCGGTTATGTAACACATGTTATTTTCAACGAACAGAAGGCCAACTAAGACTCATTTGTTTGATCTTCTCATCCAAGAAAATCTTCTCTTTTCACCTCCCTATCTCCCTCCATCTCCCCCGTCCCCGTGGACCGCTTCATGACTACCACCCTCCCAGAAGGATCATTCTGCAAGTCGCCTGTCTCGCTGGGATGTCGAGGGTCACGCAGTGTCCCCTGTCATGCCCGAGCGAAGTGATTTCCATTTTAATGTCACTCTTCTAATCTCCCAAAGATGCAATGTACAAGACACAAAGGCTTTAAGTGGTCTTCATATATCACACATTGCCTGCGTTTTCACTCGAGCAATCATCACGATCGCTCTCCATATCTCAATATCTTCTGTCCGGGGTGCCATAACAGTCCTGCTGGGCCACGGCTTACAGCCTAAAATTTGTACGACATCTTTCAGCCCCCCGCACGTGTATCGTGCCAAAGAAGGAGTGATCCCCATCCATTTAGCTGTGTGTCAATATTCTGTTCATTTGGGATTGCTTTAATGGATCTATGTGCTGGTAAGATGTTATTCCTTGACCCTAATGATAATGACTCTCTGACCGCTATAATCATAAAAAGTTTGGCCATAAAAACCCAAGATCATTCACATAATTTTGCACTTTATCCGCACTTGAGTCACATCAGAGGAGGAAAAAGCATCGCCACTCAGACTTGATACATCCTGAGCGTGCAATACTAAAAAAGGCCCAGAAACAATCAACCTCTTTCAACAGCAACATGCATCTTCATGTATTTTCTTCTACGGTATCAAAATCCAATCTAAGATTATATGCAGAGTGTATGTTTGCACTAAAGCCAGCGTAGTAGAAAACCACCACGAACCCCATCTGGAGTAAGATCAAGCTGTGTGGCTTTACACCCCGTGTCTGGGTGACTGCTCATCTGGCACACGGCACACCATCATTTTTCCCTGTCACACACCGAGGGGGAGAGATCTGCGGAGGAACCCCACCGTGGAATGTTTATATTTCATAAACAAAATGATGTTTTCACCATTGGCTGGGACGGGTGGTTCCAGTTGCTGAATTTCTCCTAGGCCTGACGCAGATTATTAATGCGCTCGAGTAACTGTTAATTTCACTTTGGGGGAATGATTTATGGGCAGGCTAAGAAGAGAGGCATAATCTAATTGAGATCAGAATAGCTGTTTCTCCTGTAGTCACGGCAGTCCCATCCAGATGGGGCACTATGATTAATGCCTAATGAGCAAATAATCCATGAAATTAATATAAAACCATTTTTAACAACTTGCCTCACTTTAGAAGGAATATATAAATAAATTGAGATAGAAGTGTTTTTTCTTCTTTCTTCTTTGTTAGTGTGTGTGTGGTGGCAATCAAACCGGCGAAAGGTTTTCATTCGGTTAAGAGATTGGATTGTTTGCTCGCTTGGTTTGCGAAACAACAGGAAAAGTGAGATTTGATGGCGGGGCGTACCCAAAATGCGACGGCTGGAACAATTACATACACATTTAAATACCAAAATGCCAAACATTATTACGGCCAAGAAGAAAATAATCAAAACAAAATTACTGGTGGTGAAACAAATCATTTTGTGAGAATGTCTGCCAGTGGCCATGTGCAAATCTGAAAAGACAATTGACACGGGATTGAGGATTTTACTGGGTTGCAAAAGAAATGTGTTGATGCACAGAACTGAATTTGAATTCAATTACATTCCGCACCTTAAAAGAGGATTTAGAAACATGAGTGTAATAAGCACACGGCACAAGATACATGTTTATTGAAAGCAAGAGTGCAAAACATTGAATCACACTTTTATCATTAAATGATTTATCATTAAGGAATAGAACCTGCATCAAAACTATAGAGGTTTAACATTACGATATTTAAAGCATGTGTCAGAAAGATCCATATTCTCAAATGCTGACACCTTTCTTAGCCATTGTCTATATTGATTTTTCATGATGGTTTCATCTCTGAGCACTATAACACACTGTATCAGTGCATTTTGCTGGGCAACTTGACCAAAAATCATTAAAAGTCCTCTTTTTAATACTTCATTACCGAAATGGTCTGATCGCATCCTTCAGCTGAGGTGCTAATGAGGTGAGCTTGTAAAAAAAACACCTCATGAAATCACATCAAGTGTTTTATACATACCGACCATCACTGCATACATTACGTATACAGTATTTCCATTTGTGACAACTTTTACATTGATTTTCCATAATCTGGACTATTCTTTTTTTCCAAAAAATATTTTTTAGGTGGCTTAAATGATGTTATTTTCCACAAATGATGTAAAACCATCTCAAATATGATTTGTATGATTTATTTTTATTATTATGCATGTGGTCACCTGTACACTGTTAATGGTTTTGTGTCCTGTACGATTGTATTCAGGTAAGCGTCATGTGGGGAGAAGAAAAATGTCAATTCGCTTTGAGAGCAGGGCTGCACTTTCCACTCCATAAATATCTAAGAATTAGATTGGACACACTTTAAGTCATTGCCTGTAAATTGGTAAGACTTTAAGGTCACCAGACTTTATAGACCTGCTATACTCTACCTCTGAGGAAACTGCAGACAACAAGACAACTATTGTATTGTTGATGGGGAAATACTGTACGGTACGGATTACTGAAGTTTAAACACAACGGACAATCCAGTAACAAATCCTTATTAAGATAATAAAAATTTACATTAGAGCATGATTTATCATTCTGTGCGAAACAAATGGAGCTTTCCAGGATGGGGTATTAAAGAGTATTCTGCCAATTTTATACCTGTGAATCGAGATTAGAGCATGCATGCTATATAATAATAATATGTCCATAAACAGTGACATATAGATGTCAGTTATAATGTATCATACATTTTAAATGAAATGTATTTATTAAATTGCTTCAAATTCAATTATCAGCAAACAATGATGATGAAAACAGACAATAAATAAACTTATGTCACATATTAAAACAATGAGTTTTTACGGTGAATATGCATTTATGGGTTTAATGAATACATGTCTATAATTCATTGTTTTAAATAAGAATTATCATATTATGTTAAAATGCGATTTAGAACCCGGGATCCGAACATCTCTATAATCTTCTTTTGTGTTGTAGCTGACATGGTAACCTCATTACTGGTCTTCAATCTCCAAATAAATAAATTTGGACTGCCTCTCAGACTCTATTGTTGATGTCAATCCCTAAAAGTAAGGTTAAATAAAGTAATGGCATAAAAGGGGGGAATTACATTTTTTATGCCTGTTTCTAAATTTCCTTTTTCTAACATGCAGTTTGACTTAATCCTGATGTGTTTTTTAACCCGGTATGACTTTTTGAAAAACGAACTAAATTCTTATTTAAATTAAATGAATTATTTCCGTTATGGTGATTTTTGTCTATTTTTCCCTATAGGCATACATAACAGCTACTTGGGTGGGAAGTGGATGAAGGTTGCTGGGGTGCTGTGAGACAAATTGCTACAAATTGTAAATTTTCCGTTTTAGAGGATTACAAAGAGGCCCCATTGAGTCGCTCTTCACAGCACACACACAAGAGCAGCAGGAAACCCGAGCAAAGCGTAATGAACAAAGAAGCCGAGGGAATTATCTGAGTGACAGCGCCTTTAGAACATGGGATCTGTGGAAAACTCTTTCTTAAGTTACTGATCCCCCTCAGAAAAGATGCTTAAGCCTTTTGCATCCATGTTTGTAAAAAAAGCTTCCTTAATATTTTTCTTGCGTTGTTGTAAAAAGAGAGAACAACATCTCTCAGTTGCACTTTAGACTTCATACGGTTTCTCCGCCAAGTCTAAATGTGAAATGGCAAATAAATTAATAACTTACCAGGCCACTCATATCATGATTTATGAACCTTGGGTTTGTCAAATATGTTTGTGCTGTGGTCCAGAGAAGGTTAATGTTTACTCCGTTGTCCTACAAGCCAGGGCTTTCTTGAGAACAGATACAACTTGTGTTGGCTACAAGTGAAAGGTGAGAGGGAGACAGGACCCAGGAGAGCTTGATTTATGGCCATGCTCACCAGAAAATGTTCTTTTATTTACTTAATGCTCCCTGGGAAAGTTAGTATACATGATAGAAAGTTGTCAATTGGCTGCAGATAGGGTGAGCAAAACAAGGCTCAAACTGTGTTTTTGTCCCTCCTGCCGATTTGCTCCCGGGATGTAATGGTATTTTCCCATGCTCGCCAAGGCCCTTGCATTTGTTTAGCAAAGTCACAATTGGCTGTTAATGCCTCTTTAGTTATGTCACCCCTATCTGGCGAGAAGCAGAAGAGACTCCCCTTCCACTCCACAGTCAATCCCGGACTGTTCCACGGTGGGGGGGCTATGGGGGGTTTGAGAGACAGTGTTGATGTGAGGTCATAAAGGGACAGTTTAGGAATCCTCTACTCTTTATGAAGTGAACGAGAAGAATTTGTCATAACTTGTGAGGCATCTGATCAGTGTTGTGCTTCTTTAAGTGGGATTTGCCAACATATTATGACAAACTGAAATGGGGTGTTTTCATTTGCAAAAACTTTAAAAATGTTTATTTTTATTATACTTTCAAGATAGTATCAATCAATCTGCGGCTGGGATGTTTTCATTTAGTTATAATAATACAGCTTGGCAATTCTGTGAAAATGTCAACATTAACTTCAAAATGTGTTGTTTTTACGAAAAGTTTTTAGTCTGTCAAACATTTGGTGGTTTAAATTTCCATGTCAAGCTTTTAGAGCATTATTTTTTTTTTTTTATTATTATTGTGATTTTTCCTTGTCCAATTAGGGTTATTTTCAGGATTGTCACATCCATAACAGCACATTTAGATCATAAACTGACAAAATGAAAATATTGTTATTATTTCATGTTTTATAAATTAAATAAATGCAAAGAAATGAGCAATACATTTAAATTTAAATAAAAAGATAATGTTATAAAAAAGATGAAATACACTAAATAATAATTTTGAGTAGTGTATGGACAAACCAATTTGGCACTCTTGTTTTTGGGGTCTTTTTTGGGGATAGGACAATAAAAGCGCTGGGCCAAGAACTGGACAATCTTCTAAAACTCAATATGCGCAAGGGCAATACCGAATTGCTTTAAAAGAATAGTGTACTTCATTTAAACAATTTAATTATGTCATTACAAACCTTTATGAATAAATCATGCAAAACACAAAAAAGAAATTCTGAATATCGACTAAGCAACCCAATTACATTGGATCCCATTGCCTCCTCGAAATATTTAATCTCATACTCCACATAGATAGACTAATACGTTTGTGTAAAACAAGATGAGGGTAAACGTATGACAATTTTTATTTTTGTGTCTTTCACTTTACTATAAATGTCTGTCTTTGTGCTGTAAATCGGTGGATGAGTGACCTATAACCGACACAGACTTTCATATATAATATATTTCTTGTGCTAAGAAGCACTAACATAGCCTTTTGAGGCTAAACTTTTGACCCTCGGTCACTGTGCTACTGCTGATAGGTGTTTGAGAGCAAGGTAATAGGCCTCATTTCAGATGGAATGGTTCCAAGTGTAAACAATGACTCTGATGCCTCATCCGGATTCTCCTCACACCCTCCGAGGCAGGAGATCCTGGCCTCATTATTGCAGCCAGTGTGATGATCATGTCCAAAGCCTGTGAGACTTGACATTTTGCCCTCTTCCATGAAAAGAACTTCTTTGTCTTTGGGATAAAAATATAAAAAGGATGTGCTTCAATAAACATTTTGTCATTTTTAAATATATAAGATTTGGTTGTATTGATAACCAGCCTACTGTCATTCGTGCATGTGTGTTATTCTCTTTGGTGCATGTAAACATTCCCCTTGTTTATTTAACTTCATGCCATTTCAAATATATAAAACAGTGTGTTATCTAGTTTGGCTTTATGTGCAAAGAGCAATAAATATAGCAAAATAAAATATATTTTTTATTTAGAGGGATCCGTTTGACCTTGCAATCTCCATTGCAAACCGGCATTGTCTGTTTCAACAATACCTCACGGTTTGTGTTTGTTTTATTGACTGGCCCCAGACCAGAGTTTTACCTCCTTCAAGTTAAATGGGTTTTCATTTTTTTTATTGGCAGGCCACTGACAGAGGTGTTTTATTGAAGCGCTTTAGAGTTTAACAGCTTGGGGCATCAATGTGTGCTAAAGAGATGACTGTAAATTCAAACAAAACGAAAGTTTGTAAAAATGAGATGACAACCTCTCAAAGTTCATGAGACGTAAAAAATAGAGGCATTTACCAATGGTAATGAAATGATAGCAAAGGTCTGTTTAGTTTTATTGCTGAAACATGGTCAAGCGTGTTTCACATTGTGTAGAGATTCATAGTTGTGATTGCTGTTTGGATATTTTCTGCCTCACAATGCATTGACAGGTAAATACCCGTTTTGGTCCAAAACCACACAAAATATTAAGCCATAGAGTTAACCATATGAGATAGTCGGAATTATGGTTTTCATAATGCCATTAACATATTTTACATCGCTATACCAGCTGAAGAATCACAATGCCATGTATTATCGCAATGCTGTGCCATGAACACATTCAAATTCACAAAAAAATTACCTAGATTAAAACATTTTGTATTTCCTATAGAAAACTGAAGTATACGGTCATATATTAAAGTTTTACCACACTTTACTATATTATTTGTAGCATTAACTACCATAATTGAGTAAACTGTACCAAATGCTACAATGAAAAAAATTGTATATATGAAATGTCAGGATGGGTGGGATGAGGTGAAGGAGAGAACCCAAATGCAGGCGAGATTGAGGGGAACAAACAAGACTTTAATGCAAAAAACACAAAACAAAATCCCACGATGGGGAAAACAGTACACTAAACACTAAAAACGGCAAACAAAAGACTTTCCACAAGGGGAAACAAAACAAGGTTAAATTCTAATAAACTAAAACAAGGCAAAACAGGTAACAAGCAGGAACAAATCAAACAAGAACATAAACTGGAAACACTGGACAAGACCTTAACAAGAACAGGATTCCAGGAAACACGGGTATCAACATTTACAAACACGAGTCAAACATGTAATGTCACGACACAGGACAGAAAACACAAGGGCTTTATATAGGGAAACATAACAAGGGATAACGACACGGGGCAGGCGTGGGGAATGAAACAATGATGGGAAGATAGACAGGATACCAAGGGGGCGGGGTCAAGAGACAAGACAAGAGAGCACATGGCATGCCATAAACAAACAATGCCATGTAACCCTCTCAAAAAACACAGGTCTGCCATGATTCTGCCAAAAACAGGAAAAACATGACCAAGAGAGGCAGAATCATGACATGAAAGACATTGATATTATCATGTACATCGGTTCCACGTGATTAAATCAAATTTGTATTAAATCCTGTGGTACTGATGTACAGAAAAAAAAATTTTTTTTACAATGTACAGTGTTGGCAAATTTTAAGCAAATACTAATAAGCATCACATACAGTATAATTCACTGTAGTAAAATCTTAAACTCATTTAAATTCATTTTAACAATGTTTAAAAGTGTAAATGTCAATTGACCTATGCAACCTCATTTATTGTACTACAACACTAATGTTTAAAGTAAAAGTCACATTGACCGTATTTCTGAAGCATTTACATGCTTCCGGAGCACCGGCACACCACGCAACCAGTCTGAAAAGAACTTATTTAATTTAGAATTTCAACATGACAGAGGAGCATTGATGTACGGCTTTCAATGTTCCAATTGTGACAGCAATAGTGATAAATATGTCTATGAAAAATAAAGAGGTAGAAATGGGATCACAGCCTGCTGAACTTGAGGTCTCGTCATTATTGATTATGGAAATATATCTGTCTATGACCTAAGGATGTTATGAGCCTCCAACATTGATTAAATATACGCCAAAACAACTTTGGCAGTAAAGTCCGGACTCCATTCAATTAGCAGGACCCCTGTCTTAAAATGTTCCTTTTAAAAGGATTTTATTCTTTCATGTATATACTCTATTGTCCAAATATTAAATTAAGCTCTGACCACGCTGATGGCAAATGACCCCTCGTGGAACATTTGACCTCCGACTTCTGACAGAGAGAAGCGTCTGGTGTTCTGTGGTGAATCAGAGAGATGAGAGGCAAGAGGTCAGAGCAATGCACTTAAGTTCTTCTCTGCCCACGGTCCTACGTCCCTTTGCATCCTTGAATTTGGCATTCAGATCAATAGATTCTCAAAGATTGACTTCATAAGTAGGTCATAAGAAGCATTTTAGATATTAGCGCCGGTCAGCGAGAGGCTGCGAAGAGTTCATGCTCTGGTCTCTTACTTAAGCTCTCACCTTAGCGATAAAACACAGAAACATATACATGAATCATGTCTAAATCATCATCTAAATTCAATAGGAAGAGGGCAACGACAAAGTCTGGATAATAGTCTTAGTTGGCAAATACACAGTTAAACAATTGAGCCTAACAGCATTCATTGGATGTCTTTTGTTTTGTCCGGGAAGGTTTTTCCTGCATTTCAATGAACTTGAAATGATCATTCCTTTGGTTTGTTGGAATTTGAATAAGTTATGGTGGAATAAGATGGACTTTGAGATCATAATTTTAGTAGAGATGTGACATTTTTGGGTTATCAGCATTCTTCAAAATATATTCTTTGTGTTTTGCAGAAGACTGTCAAACTGATTTAGATTTAATTTTCAATGTTTGTATTATATAGACTTGAACGTGTTCTTAGATGTCTAGTCAACGAACAATTATGCTTACCTTGCGAAGTATGCCCAAAGGGTTTTGATTCAATGCAGCAGAAGTCGGGACCTTCGTTTTTGGTTACCAACATTTTTCAATATATCTTTGTTTGTCTTTTGCATAAGAAAGTCATATGGCTTCAAAATGTAAAGAGAGTAAGTAAATAATGACAGAGTAAAAAGAAAAAAGGTTTAAGAAAATGACATAAGGATATATTAGAAGGTTCAATTGTTTGGTTCTTCAGAGTTTAAATTCCTCTAAAGTTGTCGTTGCTGAAGGTATTTTCCTTCAGATTCTCCTTAATGCTGAACAGGGTATGCACTTGTAATTATCTTCAATATAAACATGAATGTTCCCTCGAAATGATGTCTGTTTATCGGTGCAAGGACCCATGATGCCTACCTTCTTAAGTATATTTCATATTGTGTCACTTGCAAATATATTACACACACTCTCAAAGAAATGACAGAAAGATAAGCCCGAGCTCATCGCTGAAATTCAAGTTAGTTTAAAATTCCATACTTCAAAAGCGCCCACAGCGCAGGAGAATCCAACCCAGAGCCGAGGATAATATCATTTCCATGTTCACTTTTTCATCATTTTTCATCAGACCCAATATTTAATGCTGTTAGCCAGAACGCATCAGCGGTCACAATGAAAAGCTTGTCAATGGCCGCATGTGTCAGACATACAGCTATTGAGTGAGCTGTCTCTGTAATGGAGAGAGACACCCCCTGAAACACATTTGGGTAATATGCCAGGGCAGTTCCTGTTTATCATGTGATACATTCATGGGCGGGCGCGGTACATTATGTACATAATTCACTGCTTACATTTGTCAAAACACGGGTTTGTATGAGAGCTAATGATCCACGTTAAATTAATGACACCATAAAGGAGAAAAATCCACTGTTCATGAAGGCATGACAGAATCCACTGGGCCCGCCATAGCATTAAACTTATAAGCGGGTAATCAGGGCCTGAAAACACAACATCAAGCCAAACACAACACAGCCAACAGTGAGTTGAATGTACCGTAGTGACTATGCCACGCATGGTTCATGAAACATTTGTGGTATAAATATTTGTAGTAGCTTTTTCAAGTTTTTGTGCCGGTTCCTCGGATTAATTTTTTTTGCTAATTTTAAATAATATAGAAATAAATTACCTTAACGTTGTAATGAATTACTTAAGCCTTTTTTATCGCCCTCTCTGTTCGAAACATAAAATTGCAGGTTACTGAAATTAAAAAATGTCAGATTATCATTTCATGCAAAATCCTTTTTATTGTCATTGATGGTTAAATTAGTAAAACTATAGGTATTATTTTTGAATGTTAAAGTTCGTTGTTGCAAATCTTCGATAAGTATATAGATAAGTTTTGTGGATTTGTGTCCAAATGAGTGCCAACATGCCAACATTCTCCAAAATATCTTCTTCTGTGTTTTTCAAAAAAAGTTAGTCGTACTGCTTCGATGACAGGGGGTTGAGAAAATGATATCAACATTTTCATTTAGGGCAAACTATCCCTTTAATAAGAAGTTGAAAAGTTTGAAGAAAATTCTAGTAAGCATATGGGCAATTCCATGAAAGTATCGACCTTTAAAAAATTAAAGGTTATCACCATTGATGAATTTAAATATCTTTAATATAATTAAAAAAATATTTTTCAATGTTTTTTATTTCGTTTATTTGTTAAGTAAGTGCACCATTTTTTACTTTCAATTAAGTGCAGAAATGACACATCCATAATAGTATAACATTTTAGTATGACTATTGTTTTATTTTTTATCAAAAGTGATTAATTTTTTTATTATTGCCCCTGGTTTGTATATTTTAATATGAAAATCCATAGAAAATATGTCACTCAAACCATGAATTGTTCATTACCCTTGTTAAAAAAAACTTTTGATATTTCAGTTTTACGCTCAGTCAGCTAGATTTAGTAAAATGCTGTATGAATACGTGGCCAAGTAAATTGTCAACAAAAGTTTATATATCACAGACATAATACTGGAATCGTCCATATATTATGCAAAAACTGAAAGATTTTGACATCAATAATCAACATTACAATCATTATAATACTATCAAATATTGTTTTCTGTTCCTGTGCATATGTGAATTTAATCTAACCATTAAACCTGGGAGATGTCTGGCTCTGCATCCTCCAATTGCACAAACAGCACAATGACAATACCTACCCATAGTTCCCTTTTTCTCCCATTCAATGTCACCATAGCCAGCGATAAGGACGAGACAAACCTTCCCCACTCCTTTAATTTCACTAAAAGATTTAATACATTTAGGGTGCACTTTATCACCTTTTTATTGTCGTTTTAATTCATCGTGCTGCTCCTCTTTGCGTTGGCCATAACTTCTATCCGGTGAGTGAAAGCTAAGCATCCTGCCACACAATACGGCTCTAAATGCATGTATAATAAGCCTTTGATTTCGCTGGCACGCCGGGCCTCCTCAAGGCAGCCAGGGAGAAATCTATTACTTCACTGCCATTTTCCTAAGTGTTTGTACCCTGCCATGACCCTGCTACTTTATCTGTTGGTTTTTATTTTCAGAGTGCATGCTGTCCATATGTTACTCTAATAGTTGCTATAATTCTCGGGCAATAGGGTTCATGTTTTATTGGGAGTGAGTTAAAAAAAAGGAAAAAGGGGACAAGGGAAAAATGCATTTTAATAAAAAAAACCTCTTTAGCAATATACTAATGGGCTGACATTAATGTATTTGCATAGAGATGAATTACTGGCCTGGCTTGACGTGACTTTTAAAAGATGATTGAGGAGGTTATTATTGCTGCACTGTGCTACGTGTTATCAGGTTATTTTAGCTTGGCTACTGCTGATAAAATGCAGATCTCAGGACTTGGCCAATGAGGGCGGTTTATTCATAGCTTGAGCCATCTATTCAAGGTGCTCATTTTGTCATTACTTCACCCCCACATCACATACACACCGGACATATAAACATATACCACAAGTGTTAAATACAATGTCATCAGTCAGCTTTCAGGTTTTTGAGTTGTGTAAAGCGAATGTGAATAGTATGTCAATAACCAATCCAATTGACTTTCGTAGGAACAATAGAATAAAAAAAAGATATTTAGACAAATGTTGGACAGCAATAATATCTTGCGCACTTTTGACTTTTCTGTGGTAGTCAACAGGTTCAAGAATTGTTTGGTTACAAGCTCTCTTTCCAATATCTTTTCAATAGTGAGTGATTCATAACAGAATTTTTATTTTGGGGTGTTCTATCACTTTAAGTGCACGCACACACACACACACACACACACAAACCATCCAACCATCCGATTTAAATGTGCTTATCTTTGTTTGTTTGCCACCATCTGATTGTGAACCCCGATTTGTTTGTAAGCCACTGCAGAAAGCGGCTTTGACAGATTATGAGAACATCATTAGACAAGATTACAGGAGATTATAAACACAAGAGTGTGTCATACCACCCAACATGCCCAAAAAACCTCAGCTCCTGAAGAACAACACAAACAGACTCAAAAGACCACACACTAACCCCAAAGCCAAACCTCCACCTGCTTCTCGCCCAGGATAACATTAAACAATTATCAACCCAGAGTATCATTTGCTTATTTAATTATGTGGAAAACCACTAATGTAATTAATACAGCATTTGTGGGCTCATAAGACTGAAAGGAATGAATCCGGCCATGAGGAAACTTTACATTATAAATTGTGCATTGTGTATTGAGCAGTGACCGCAGATCCGGCACCTCAATATTTAATTATGTTGGCCCAGGCAGAGAATGAGGGTTTACGGGACTGTAAACACAATTTATTAACAACAATAAGATTAAATGTATTAACATCTCTAAAGTGATAGTTCGAATCACTCTTGTCATTTTAAACCTGTATTACTTTCATTCTTCCACATATAACTAAAGAAGATATTTTTACATTGAACATCAGGGACACCTATTCATTTCTGTTGCATGTACACAAAGCCAATGCAAGTAAATAAGTGCCAGTTCCAACATTCTTCAAAATATCATCTTATGGGTTCCGCAGATGACAAGGGGGGAATTAAAATCTTCTATGTTTTCTGATTTTGCACAGACAAGGCATCGACCTTCATTAGTAACACATTATATAACACTTTACATTAAAATACACAATTATGAACAATAAGTAGTGCATTCTGTCTAATCATAGCTATAAGAAAAATCCTTCATGCATTTACCACGCCACGCTCATTGCACTGTGAAAACCAATGGGATGGCTGTCGGGAGCTTCATAATAGGGGATCCCAAGGTGCTCTTTATCAGGCCTCTGCAAATGGTTGTGGAAAAGATAAGAGCCTGGGCACATGTAAGCTAGCATTCATTCTTCTCGACCGCAGCCAGTTGTGACATAGTCTTGTATGTAATCTCTTGTAGTACATGATCAACTGAGAGGACATCAATGGGGTTCTTTATCCGAACACATAGTATTGGCAAATTAGTCACATCACTTAATGTCAAATGATGTCTTACCTAGTGTCATTTATAAAGAAATGTAAGGAGAGAAAAAAACATTAGTTATAGACCTGCATTAGGATATTTTTTTTAAGGAAATTCTGAATGAATAGCCAGAATGGTTTTAAGGTTGTTGAAAAATCCTTATTGTGGATTTACCAAAAAATTTTGGTAGTCAAACAACAGCGATACACATTGACATGCATTGGTTTTGGGTGCATACAGTAGAAGTGAATAGCAACATTTTTCAAAATATCCTCAGCGAAGAAAGGCACAGATTTGAAATAATATAAGCATAGGAGAATGATCATTTATCGGTGAACTATCATTTTAAATACAAGGAACTACTTTCTGGAAAACATGCAGATAGTGGCTTTAGAAAGCAATTATTATTCCTCAACTAATTAACCCCACAACAAGTGTGTGATGAAAGAGCAGCACTGACCCTGCTGCAACACCATCACTGTTCCTGGAACAGTGCAGCTACAACATGAGATCAGCAGGCACTCAGCAGATGCTAACATTTCTCCCCTGAGAAATGGACGTCATGTTCGGCACACCTGGACCTCTGTGATGGATCATAATTCTACCAGGATCAGGGGAACAAGCTTGGAGAGCCAGGTCTATCTCACTTATGCTTGCCTTAACTGCTCAGCTGATTTTCTTCTCTTTGCTGTCATATGCAAATAGCTGAATTAGATTTACCCATCCTGGCCTAGAATAAAAACACAGCAAAGGTTGGAACTGTTATTCTTGAGTTAATCACTGTTTCCATTTTATTTCACCGCATTCATGCATTATCATTTGACCATCTTGACTTCACATTGAATATCAGGTTCATGAATATCAAAGATAAATACAGCACATTTCTTAAAATAGGTTTTTTAACCACCTGTTAAAATATTGGTTTAAACATGTGTTCTGTTACACACACTACATCAATTCCCCATATATAACACATTTTAGAGAGGTCTAGCCAATATAATGTCATGAAATCTTCTGTTGTCCCCATATGTAACATTGTGGAGTCTTATTTAGACATCTAGTATTTATTTATTGGCAAAAACATGTTTGTGGGTTCACCTTTGGTTTAGCTTATATCCTGATGTCTTCATAGCATCACAGTAACAGAGTTAATGAGAATATTCATTAATGTATATTAATGTGAAGCAATCAGAGATTAATTATTGCAGATGAGTTCATTAAGCTCTCACTCAACAGTAATTTGATACCTTATTGACATCAGGTCATTGGCCTACACATGTATCCAAATAAAGATAGATCTATCAGGGTTTGACATGAAGGAAATCGTCAGGGACTGAGCCCAGGATAATAATAAGAAATGCAATGAAAACAGCTGTGGTGTCTTTGTGGCGCAAGACGAACTATTGAACTGATTTTTAAAATAAACTAAATAATTGTTCTCATCGAAAAAGTTCTCAGTTTTCAGTTTTTATTTGGTTGGGAAGACCTGCTGGGTGAACATCATTTGATGGACGCAACCGAGGACGAATTGAGAATCAACCGCATGCGCAATCGAATGGAAAAATGTGCTGATAAAAAGCATTACTCTCAATAAGTTGGGAAAGTTTTCCAAAATGTTTCAATCATCACGTCTTGTGCAACACTAAAGAAAATCATCATAGGGTTATTTTAAATAATTCTTATATAATTGTCTGCAATCTTTTTTTTTCTATATATGTCATTCACAATCATTAGGACTTTAGAAAGGAAATTCTGCTTTTGAATTCGTTTTGTTCAAAAGTTCTAAATTGTTTTATAATGTAATAAATACATTAAAGATGTGTCGCATTAAATCCTCATCCATTCTTTACATTCAAGTAATTTCATTACCAAGCTGATGTTAATGTATGATATATTCAATCTAAAATATACATTTTAGTCACAAATGTTTTTTGTAAGCATGTAATGCAATTTCATTTCATTTCAATTTTGTATTCCCAAAAGCCTGAAAAAAGGTTCATGGCATTTGTTAACATTCATGTTCGGAATGTTAGAATAAAATAAATAAAATACAAAACATTTTATTGACTGAGAGACGTGATGATTGTTACAGTAATGCAAGGAGTGAGAAGATTCTAAAAATAATATCCCAACCATTATTTTATGGTTATTATACATATTTTCAGCTATTATTATAATGTAATTGCCAACAGGTTGTTGTACAATCTGCTTGGCCAGAAACACTGAGCAAGTGCCAAAAGATTTTTGTTAACAAAATAAAACATTTATTCAAGAAAAGTTTTTTCAAGAAAAGTTGAATGCAACCTATTACATAATTCTATTGTCAACCAAAAAAAAACCTGTGGAGAAGACATGGACTCAATTTCAGTAATTCATAAAGTTTTCTCAAACCCCAAACTCTAGCATGGTGTATCCTCTCACCCTATAAATGACATTTTCTGTCTTGTTGAGAACAACCCAGATGAGTGATTTCCAATTCCCCAAAACACAGTGATCTAAACAGCTGACATGCTTATTCCTAAATCAACTTAAGACCACCAAAACGATTTGGTCTTTCTTGATCCTGTTCGTTATTCCAATATGACCTTTCCACCCATGTGTCTCTGTGATTGAATGACAGCCAGCAGGTTTGATATTTCATTTACAGATATTACATTGATGCAAGTTATAAGTGACAGTAAAAAAGTCAAACGAAGTGCCTGCCATTAACAGATAATTGAATAAATAGTTTAGTTGTTATATATATGAACACTGTGAATAATAAAAGGTAAAACTGCCATTGAATAATTGCCTGTTGAGCTTTGAAAAAAAACAGTAACTTTTTTAACTTTCTTTCAATTGATCTCCAGTAAGCAAAATGACAGCTGTGCAGAAACAAATTATTTATAATCGATTTAATGAAAAGAAAAAGAAAAGAATATTCCATACGTTTAACATTTTATTAAATAAAAGTGCAATACACACGAACCCGCAAGGCTGCAGGATTCAAACACTGTTACAAACTTAAAATATCATAAATTAATCGTGAAAAAACTGAAGGGACCATCCTAACATCAGGAGACGAACACTATGCATTATATTACAAATATATGGTTAGGTGTTTGTTTATTTACACTTGTTATGGCCAGATCCTGAAATGAGGGTGTAAATGAAGCACCTATGCCCATTAATTGTAAAGAATGAAATAGTTCTATATTTTAAAACAAAGCACACACTCAATTTCAGGATGAGAAGCACCAACACAAATTAAGAAAATGCAGACCAAACCAAAATATATGGAGCAATGTGAACGAATTCTGCCATGACTATTCAAAATATTTTACACATAAATATTCACAGTTTATAGTATAATTCCTATGAGAATACCCAGGCCTGTAATTTACAAAACTGTACCGTTGTCTTAACGTTGGAATGAGTCTGTGTCCAGACACTGATGCTCGTTCAGCTCCATTGATCGAGTGCATATTCCTCTGATCTGCATCCTTCCATTCAAACCAGATCAAAGACTTTGTGTAAAACATCATTGGGACACATCTTGAGAAATGTCGCCAAGCGTCACAAGCCGTCTCCATTTACGAGCTCTCGTTTTCCGACGTGTGGATGATCAGAGCAGAGTTTGGCTTGTGTTTTTTCAGTAATTGAGTTATTTTCTCATCGTCTGAGTTTGGGTCTAAAGGCTTGTTGTAGTCGTCGTCGTCGTCGTCTTCGTTTTCCGACGTTCCTTTCAGCCTTTCGGTCTCTGAATCTTGCTTTTTCTTTGCCGATGCCATTTCAGCTGCGTGCCGTTTTCTCCATTTCGTTCTTCGGTTTTGGAACCACACCTTTACAAATAAATACAGTTTTTAATTCACACCAAATGAACACTGAAATTCTTCTTCTGACACATTTCAAGCTGAGCTTCAGAAAAACATCAGGTTCATATAAGAGTTTATTCATTTAAAATGTATTATGATGGTCACAATAATAGTTTATTCATTTAAAATGTATTATGATGGTCACAATAATAGTTTATTTATTTAAATTGTATTATGATGGTCACAATAATAGTTTATTAATTTAAAATGTTTTATAATGTCCACAATAATAGTTCATTAATTTACAATGTATTATAATGGTCCCAATAATAGTTTATTAATTTAAAATTTATTATGATGGTCACAATAATAGTTTATTAATTTAAAATGTTTTATAATGTCCACAATAATAGTTCATTAATTTACAATGTATTATAATGGTTCCAATAATAGTTTATTAATTTAAAATGTATTATGATGGTCACAATAATAGTTTATTCATTTAAAATGTATTATAATAGTCATAATAATAGTTCATTAATTTACAATGTATTATAATGGTCCCAATAATAGTTTATTAATTTAAAATGTATTATAATGGCCACAATAATAGTTTATTTATTTTAAATGTATTGTAATAATCAAAATAATAGTTTATTAATATAAAATGTATTATAATAGTCACAGTGATAGTTTATTAATTTAAAATGTATTATAATAGTCACAATGATAGTTTATTCATTTAAAATGTATTACAATAATCAAAATAATAGTTTATTAATTTTAAATGTATTATAACAGTCACAATAATAGTTCATTTATTCCAAATGTATCAAAATAGTCACAATAATAGTTAATTTGTTTATAATAGATTACAATAGTCGAAATAAGAGTTTATTTACTTAAAATGCATTATGATAGTCAAAATAAGAGTTTATTTATTTAAAATGCATTATAATAGTCAAAATAAGAGTTTATTTATTTAAAATGCATTATGATATTCAAAATAAGAGTTTATTTATTAAAATGCATTATGATATTCAAAATAATAGTTTATTTATTTAAAATGTATTATAATAGTCACAATAATAGTTTATTTATTTAAAATGCATTATAATAGTCACAATAATAGTTTATTTATTTAAAATGTATTATAATAGTCACAATAATAAAAGTTAAAGACAAGCCAACAGTTAACCTCAACAAAATTAAAAAAGGCTCCTTATCATGAAATCTTCGTTTATTTGGGATCGAAATGCTTTTGAACTCTCTGACTTCAAATTAAAACAAAACGAAAAATGAAAGTAATTCTTATTAGGTAAATGCATTGGGAAAATAATCAGAAAACAATAAACCGATCATCCCATTATTCAACTTTATTCATAAGACTAAATGTGTGATTAAGAGATTGCATTCCCCTTCAAGAAAAGTTGAAGACATTTAAGTGACGTCTTACCTTTACTTGGCTCTCCGTCATTCCTAACGAGTAGGCCAACCTCGCTCTTTCCGGTCCAGCCAGATATTTGGTCTGCTCGAAGGTTTTTTCCAGGGCGAAAATTTGTTGTCCGGAAAAAGTCGGGCGCGTGTGTTTCCTCTTCCCATCTTTATCCAAAAGCACCGAGTTCTGATCTGCAGAAGCACAAAACAGCACCACATTAAACACAGAATACACAACTTTAATAATGCACAGAAAACACAACTTTAATAATGCACAGAATACACAACTTTAATAATGCACAGAAAACACAACTTTAATAATGCACAGAAAACACAACTTTAATCATGCACAGAAAACACAACTTTAATAATGCACAGAAAACACAACTATAATAATGCACAGAAAACACAACTTTAATCATGCACAGAAAACACAACTTTAATAATGCACAGAAAACACAACTATAATAATGCACAGAAAACACAACTTTAATAATGCACAGAAAACACAACTATAATAATGCACAGAAAACACAACTTTAATCATGCACATAAAACACAACTTTAATAATGCACAGAAAACACAACTTTAATAATGCACAGAAAACACAACTTTAATCATGCACAGAAAACACAACTTTAATCATGCACAGAAAACATAAACGGGCTCTTACGTGGTGAGCATGCGAACCGGGCGTCCCTCCAATGCGGGCTCTGCATGACCCCGGGCCAGAATATCGGAGTTCTGCCGGGAAGGTCCGTCAAGGGTTTGGGGTAGCGAGCCACCGCCACCGCGGCGGCACCGGGGCTGAAATAAAGCCCCGGAGGAGGCGGGGGGCTCAGGCTGCTGAAGCGGGGCAGTCCGGACAAGATCCCGGCGGGAGAGGATGCGGTTCCGGCGGACAGCATCGAGGGTCGTCCCAGGATGTCGTTTATTCCGTGCGGTGTGGCGGCCGCGCACTGCTGGGCCGAACCGAGACTTAAAAGTCCAGCGGACGTTTTGATCCCCGGGGAAGAAACCGGGATGCCACCCGGATTCGGGGAGGTGGCAGTGGGTGAGGTGGAAGACGCCGGTCCGGATGAAGATAACGGGTAAGCCGGGTACAGAGGGGTCTTCATTTCGGTCATGCTGTGCAGGGCAGCTAGTGGGGGGGTGTTGAGGAGGAAAGCGCTTTGGCGAGACCCGTCCATCTGACCCACCGCTAACATAACCGAACCTATCGAACTCTATGGAGATGTTTTAGAATTAAGCTTTAGAATAAAAATGCTTCAAAATTCCGACTCTGATGATTTAAAGCTTCATGCTTGTGTCCTCCCAAATCCCAAAGTTGAGAAGAATAAAAATGTGGCATATTCTACAATTATTAAGAAATAAAAAGTCTCAGTAGTTCACACGAAGATGTGGAAGATAATAAACCATTTTCATCAACCTGCGGGAAAAAGTCCAAACTTTGGGAGCGTGTCTGCGAAAGTAGAGGGGCTCGCTGTGTCGTGATTGGGTAAGCCCGGCGGTGACGTCACCCGGGTCAGCTGAGCGTCTGGACTGAATTTGGGAGTGCGTCCTCATTGGTTCTCTATCACAGCTTTCATTTGCACATTAAAAGAGCTGCCACTATTAAACACAACAGGGGGACAGAATCAATCCAGTCCATTTGGGATCTTTTTCTTAAATAAAGGGACATCTGCATGTGCTGGTCATGTGAGCTGGATGGACATCTTCAGAGCTTGAGGGGTCTGTGGACACCCATCAGTGGAGTTTGGGGGAAGATGTGATGGAAAGCCCAAAATGATGAAGTGTGAATACACTTTACAATTGATCTCATTGTACATGTACGTGGGTTTTAAGGAGAGCACAATAACTTTTTATCAAACTTCTGCAAATTCATTTTTTACACATGTTAATATTTGACTGTATTCACATGTGTTTTTTATCTGTTAAATATTTTAAAGATACTGACAAAAGAGGCTTGGGTGCTGGAAACAGAAGTGCAGAATATTTTGTTTATAAACATTTTTAAAATAGCATTAATTTAATAGTAAATTGGGAAAAATGTGGTAGACATTCAAAACGTTGTGTATTTTCCCAGTTGTACATTATTGTAAGTCAACACTGTAACCAAACCTGATATCTTTGTATGTGTTTTAATGAATAGTGTTTGAACTGATATTATTTATAATATTAGGCCAGTATTTTGTTTTTAATCACATGGAAAACATTTAGCCTACATAACAAATATAAAAAAATGGACAATGTTCCCTTTGTGTATATTTTATCATTTTCTGTCAAACACAGATGCCTTACTAATGTTTAATACAGAGCTTTCCCCCTTTTTTGATTAATTTTAGAGTTGAGATTTTTGGGGTTATATTGCCCTCTGGTGGTAATCCCATAACAGACTCTCATTCTATCGAATGCCCATTATAGAATTTCTAAGCTGAACTCATTTAAAATCTGCCTAATTATTGCAGCTCAGGTATTAAATACACAATACCAAATTTGTATTGATATTAAGGAACACTTAATATCAGCTTGTTTAAAGGGCATAATTTACCCAAATTTAAAAATGTCTCATGTGACTACACATTCTTGACATTCCAACTGTTTTACATATGCAATTTTCACCATTTTCATTTATATAGGATATGGTATATAAAGGACTCGGATCTCAGATTAGTTTTTACTTTTAGCTCGCCCTTGCATTACAACCATTATGACATTAACATGTTTCATATTAAGTAGATCATGCTAGCACCAGTTAACTTAGTGTTTTTTATTGACATGTAACCTACTGTTGAAACACAAACCTAATGGTATTGATTTTGATAGCATCAGAAAATAATTTAAAACCCAATACATGTCTTATAAAAATTAAGCTGATTGCCAGTTTGGTAGCAATTTCATTTTTTTCCACAAGTGCACTAGGTCTGTGTCAAATTACTTCAGTACACAATATATTTAAGTTCCATAAGAATTTTTCAGATTCCTTTATGGAACCTTATACAAAGACCTAAAGTAAAGTCTCAACACACATGAGAATAGAAAGAAAAGGACCAGAGTCTTTGTATAGTACGAATGATGGACTTTATTTACATTCACTCCCGAGCCATAAGCTTCTGCTTCTTGAGTTTCTTCTGGGAAATCTGCAAAAAGACCAAGTACAACCAATAGTTAACATCTTCAACACAACTAGTCAGTGAGACAGATACTCTAAATAGTAGTTCAGTAATCATTCAATTGTTTTCATCTTTGATACAAAGGTGTCCTAAGCTCATCATTACTGCAAGTAGACAAAAGCTTTCAGTAACAACATTTGTACCTTTTTCTTCTGAGCTGCTTCCTCCTCTGGTTTAGGAACAATCTGTTCCTTCTCAGTGAGGATCATTTCAATGTGGCATGGGGAGCTCATGTAAGGGTTGATGCGACCATGAGCACGGTAAGTGCGCCTACGCATCTTTGGGGCCTTGTTTACCTGGATGTGTTCAATCACCAGAGAGTCCACATCCAAACCCTAGTGTACCACAAAAAAAAAGTGTTGAACGTCAAAGTTGTTGTTTTGCGATTACTACACACAAGTGGAGCCAGAGTCATTAGAAATGTCTGAATCAAACCTTAAGCTCAGCATTGCTTTCTGCATTCTTCAGCATGTGGAGCAAAAACTCTGCGCTTTTCTTGGGCCAGCGTCCCTGGGTCCAGTCGTGCTGCTTGGCCTAAATTCAAATCATTGCTCGGAGTAAACACCATGTTCATCTTAACTAATGCAGTCAAAAAAATCGAAATATTGCTCAGACCAAGTTATTTTCATGATAAATTCCAAAGGTGTCCTAAGTGTCATCACAGCACTACAGGTGTTTATTACAATGTTGTATTGATACAGCACTCACTTGAGCACATCGGCCAACACCACCGTTGTAGCGACGGAAGGGAACACACTGGTGCTTGATCATCACGTCCTTCAGGTACTTGTTAGCCTTGCGGATGTGCATGCCTTTGATGGCCTGAGCAGTCTCACGGGTGTTCTACAGCACCAAAGCAAAAGTTAGACAAAAGCCATGAAACTGCCAAAGTAAACTTGATATATAACAGTGGCTGTTCAGACAACAAAGTTCTCGTTTCATGAGATTCTCAAAGGTGTCCTAAACTCATCATCGTAGCCACAACTTGTGCCAGTTTTCTATATTATGAATTCAGGATTAGAACATTAACAAAGTGTTTCCTTATAGCACACATACATCTGTCAATCATCTATTTACATATACATGTGGCAGACGCTTTTATCCAAAGCGACTTACAAGTATAATGCAGTGCCCAATTATAACTGCGTATTAAACAGGGGTAAGATGTCTCGCTCAAGGACACTTCAGTCGTTGTCTGCTGGAACTGGGATTCAAACCCACAACCTTCTGCTTACAATTCTAACCACCAGACCACGACTGACCCCACTATCCATCTGCAGAACACCGAGCAGATACGGTTTGCTCATCTGCAATACATCGATAGACATCAGATGTCTTTGAGATGTTTGGTTCAGAATGGATGCAGATGATTTTACACGGCAGCGGTTTTCCAGATCTTTGACAGATGTATGCACACTTTCTGATTATGAATGAATAAATCACTGTAGAAGTTGGTCTAACCTTGAAGTGAACACGAAGGTTGGAGCCCCTCGACTTGCATGCTGTCAAAAGAAAGCAAACATTTAATTCACTGCAACATTAAAGGATTAAAAACAGCTGCCAACTTACATTTAGTGGGGTTCTCTGGATCAAGTGAGTAGCGGACCATTTTCAGAGATCTGCAAGGAAAAACAGACATTTAAATGGCTTTATAATCAAATCCAAGCAGATTAAACTAGCTATAAAACTACAGGGCACATTAATGACAAATGAAGCAACTTGTGTGGCTACACAACCAAGAGAAGCACATGACGACATGCATTCATTCACAAAAGACAACATTTGTTTTATTATGTAACAATTTTATTCAAAATTACAAAACAAATACTTATTTTAAACATTCACACGTGTTTTTATTAAACAAACACAGCTGTGATCACAGCAAGCTGTCTAAAAATGGCAGCACAAGAGCTAGCATACAACATCATAACAAAATGTGGCTAATCCTGCATGTATGACAGGCCATATTTGTTGTTTATGTTAAAAACAAGTTAAGTAAACATATTCATGTGCTATTGTGATATAAAATGCTAGGATTAAGATGATTCAAAACGGATAAAATTGAACGTGGATGCGGTGGGATTCTCTGTGGCACTTACGTTCTCAGGCCTAGAAGGGAAGAGGAAGCGCAAAGCATTCTGGGAGATGAAATCACATCCGGCTTCTTCGTGGCATCGGGTCCGTTGCGACAGCCGTGTTGATTACGTAACAGCGCCGCCAAACGGTGTGAGGGTTTCCGTTAGACAAAATAAAAGTCCTTTCACACTTACAACAGGACCGGAAGCAACTACATAATAAATAATATATATTTATTATATATAAATGATACGCATTTTATATACGCAAATTTAAATGACAAATTACATTCTGTGATAAATATTATTGTGTAGATATCAGCCATGTTTGTTGACTTAATGTAGGTTTATAGTTCATCATATGTTGTTATTTATGAATAAGTGCTGCCAAATATGTGACAAAATTGTGGTTCAAAAATAAAACCTATTTTTTTCAAATATTATATAGTTTAAGTATAATTGTGGATGTGTTATTCTCGTTTTGACAGCTAGATGGCAGCTCATGACAAAATAACCCAAGATGTACATGGACATTCAACTTTGTCCCAGGCCATCAGTGGTTAAATATATTTGTATTTAATTTTACTTTATAGAACTCTTTTTTTATTTAATGGTCTACTATAAATACCTCTTTAAAACATTATCATGCTTATAAAAAGTGGTGTCTCTGCATCCTTCAGAAACATACTTTAAAATATATTTGTGATATGCAAAGTTTTTGTTTGTGACTTTGCAAATTCAAAGAAATTTGTGTGTGTGTGTGTGTGTGTGTGTGTGTGTGTGTGTGTGTGTGTGTGTGTGTGTGTGTGTGTGTGTGTGTGTGTGTGTGTGTGCGTACGCGTGTAGATTCTTGTGTCTGTGTGTGTGTGTGTGTGTGTGTGTGTGTGTGTGTGTGTGTGTTTTATTTGTGTGTGTGTGTGTGTGTGTGTGTGTGTTTGTGTGTGTGTGTGTGTGTGTGTGTGTGTTTTGTTTGTGTGTGTGTGTGTGTGTGTGTGTGTGTGTGTGTGTGTGTGTGTGTGTGTGTGTGTGTGTGTGTGTGTGTGTGTGTGTGTGTGTGTGTGTGTGTGTGTGTGTGTGTGTGTGTTTGTGTGTGTCTGTGTATGGGTGTGTGTGTGTGTGTTTGTGTTAAAGGCAGCTGAAATGAATACTGCATGCAGCATTAAAGCAGGAGTCAGACCAATGAAGTTCTTTTGCTCGTATGGGGAGGGATGGTGGATATGGGCCATTTCCAGACCTCTGTCACTGGCACAGGAACACACTGTAGAATTTTAATGTTGTCCTCATTGATGCGTTTGTATTAGTGCCTACGAAGACAAAAAGTATCCGATGGGACCCTTGCACGCAGTATCGAACCGATTCTCTTGTAACCTACCCGGAAATCTGCTGAAGTTCACAGGTTGAATTACGACGCCCCTTTGAGAACAGCATAGCACTTGATGTTAGTGCTGCGACTGGTCGACGTGTACCAAGCATTACATTACAGCAAATTTGTTAGCCTTGCACAGACTTGTTCTGTGCGACAACAGTGTATTGATCCATTAAACCTGACTAGACTTCCATTAATAAGCCTTTCACTCCCTGATATATGCTGACCTTAATGTAAATTTTGCTGTTATATACAGTCCAGCACATACATTTATACACACATACTTCTAATCAAACATATCAACATTATTGCTGTTTTAATGCATTCTTTTCAGCTTGCTCATATCCTCATGGTACTTTGTCCTCAAATTGCAAAACATGCTGTTTAATAGAAAACTTTAATATATTTCCAGAGAAGCTACTGACGACTAATACATTCATTTTCGTCAGGCAGAGTTACTAGGAATTGCACAATCTTTGTAATCACATCTCCCGAAACATATCATAAGGCTTTTCTTCCATGGACGGCTCTTTTGATTCAATTTAGGCCTAATCTAGGTTGATTCAATTTTGTTCTCAGCATACTCGTTTCGCTAAATGAATTATGCAAATCAAGTGCGAAACACATCTAACAAGAAAATGTGTGCTAAACACAATTTACACACCGTACGTCTTCATCAATCTGGCCAGCACCTTAAACATAGGACCCCAACACAATTGCAATGGCTTTTAATAAAAGACTTTTAATATGTGTATGGGCAGCACCTTATTAAAATTCTGTTATTTAGGTTTAATCAGGAGATGGATCTATTAGAATTTATTTACCTATTAAAGAAATACGTATAAACGTGTATAAAAGTGTTGAAAATAACTATTGACATAAGACTAAAATGGTTGTGATAAGTGACCCAAAAATAAAAAATTCTGATGACTTTCTTCAAAATATGTGATTCAAAGAAAATATGACATTAAAGTTGTTTGTTTATCATTATAAGCTCTGACTATAAATAAAAATACAATAAAATAAAAATGTAAACATTTAAAACTAAATTTTCTATTCTATCAAATCACATAGTTAAATAAACAAATAAACAAAAATGTTCTGCCCAAAAATGCAATGATAATTAAACTTTTGGAGAAACAATCTCGTGAAACTAGATGACTGAAAGTGAATGTTAGCCTGCAATTCTGAATGCAAAAGTGTTGCAAGTATTTCGTAAGCTCCTAGAGTTAAAATAAGCAGGTGAGAACATCACTGTCAGAGACAGCCTGAGAGTTAGAGATAAGGTCCCAGTGTAAATGTGTCAAGTACCAGTCAGAGTATCTGTAACCGAAATGAATTGTGGACTATGGGTCTGTCAATGTTCTTGTCCGGCATACTGCAACAGCAAGAGAGTGAGATGTGCTCCTCTCTCTCTCCCTCTCTCCCTCTCTCCGTCCTCTTCACTGCAGATAACTAGAGAGTGATCAAGAGGAGGGGTTAGAGTTTGGGTAAAGGAGAGACTGCAGTGCTGCAGAAGATGGGCGTTGGCTATGAATTAGAGGAGAGGGAGTCTAGTTTGAGAAAACAAGAGGAAATGTGACCCAGTAGAGCAATAGAGAATAAAGGAAAGGGATCAAATGAGAGATGCAGAGAGAGAGAGAGAGAGAGAGAGAGAGAGAGAGAGAGAGAGAGAGAGAGAGAGAGAGAGAGAGAGAGAGAGAGAGAGAGAGAGAGAGAGAGAGAGAGAGAGACAGAGAGAGAGAGAGAGAGAGAGAGAGAGAGAGAGAGAGAGAGAGAGAGAGAGAGATTGTCAAGGGGAAGTTTACCCTCATTCCTATCAAACATCAAAAACGTTGAAAACTACCAATATTGGAGTTCATGCAATGAAAACATCACTCAAAATATCTACTTTGGTGTTTGACTGATACAAAAAGTGATACACAGGTTTTGAATGACACAGGGTTAATATATTATGTGTTTAAAACTTTACTTAAACCCTTCAATCTGCTGTATGAAGATGCTGAAAGAGCATTGTTGAGCATGTCATTGCTTATTGATGGTTTCAAGTGACCTCATTTGCCCGATGCAAAGAGGTGCAAAGAAAGAGAATCCAAATTAAATAAATGTTATGATTTATGGAAATATTAATGACAATTTTGCATTTATGTTAGAACACTGCTGTTTTAAGACAGGAAGTTTTATAAAGGCTAGTTTTACTGGTGAGCTTCAAAATATTGCATTATGAAATGTCATTGAGATATTGATATCTATTTCTAGGAAAAGAAAACACCGTGGTTAGGTACCAAAGACTTTGAATTACACACAGAAATAGTAATTTTAGTACCCATCTAAAGCCAGTGTGACTGATCTCTGAAATTTTTTTTTTTAATTAACATACAATCACATACCTTCTTGCGCTCTTCGTTTTACTTCTGATTGGCCACAAGAAGTTTTTGGTTTTGCTAAACCGTTTTCAGAAATCGATTACCCAGCCTTTAAACAAAACACGTAAAACACGTTATTTGTCATTTTAGTTTAATTATGCATTTAATTATGAATAATGAAGCTCCGAAAATATTTTGGTTAGAAAAACTAAAATCTTAGTTCATGTAGTTTGCTTGAAGCTGTGCTTAGGGTTTTAAATCATTAAAGAGAGAAAACCTGCAGAGACTCAAAAAAAGAACTGCATTCTCAATGCTGCAGGAGCCGCTCAGGGACTTTGGCAGAGGCCTTTTCATCAAGGACTTGAGCCGGTCTCATGAGATCCTGGCAAAAGCGCCATGACTAACCGATAACACAGCCATTCACTTTCACAACGGTTGTGAAATGCATTCTGAGTTGGAGCACAAAGCTCTGATCTCTCCAGGGACCAACAGGCTCCATGGAACCTCTGGGCCTTTGATCTCAACCAATTCTGTGTGAAATATAAAAAAGAAAAGGACGTGGGATGATGAAGACAAAAGTTTGTACATGAGGAAGCTGCTTCATAAATTGAGTTCAGACACAAGGTTTTACATTGTTAATTGAGCATTCAATTGACCGCGTTCAATTGATTAAAAACCTTGATATTAAAATGTGGAATTCCCTTACGCATTAAAAATCTATTTAGCCGTATTTATGACCTGTTAAAAGTTCAGAAGCATGCACCTGGCTTTAAGTTAACTTAAGCTAACTAAACGTTAGTTTTTCGGTCTAGGGTCTAGAAATTTGTATTGGATCTTAAATTAGTTTGAATAATTATTGATATTTATGGTGGATTGTACATTAAGTTGAAGTCAATTTTGGGCACATACATTTTTTTATGTTTTTAATGGAATTTAAACAGTAATATATATTTATATATATATATATATATATATATATATATATATATATATATATATATATTTATATACATAATGTAATAATTATTTAATAGTTCACCTGGTCATCCAGTTTTACTAGACTATTCAACAGTGATAAAAATAAGTAAATAAGTAAAATAATGATATGCACACATATCATTAAAAATAGAAAGTCCAAAAAAGCTGCAGAACTTTTTTAGATATTTTTTTTACAAAAAGAGAAAAAAGACTCAATTCCTTCCTCTGTTAAAACAAGATGTAACATCACAAACAACAGTGTTCAATAATTCGTTAGTCAATACCCTTCTTGTTCCCTCTCTAAATCTCTCTATCCGTCTCTGTCTGTCTCCAACCCCCCCCCTCTCTCTCTCTCTCTCTCACTCTCTCTCTCTCTCTCTCTCCTCTCTCTCTCTCTCTCTCTCTCCTCTCTCTCTCTCTCTCTCTCTCTCTCTCTCTCTCTCCTCTCTCTCTCTCTCTCTCTCTCTCTCTCTTTCTCTCTGTTTCCCATTACTTTCCATTCACAGACGTCCATCCTCTGAGTTTACACAAAGCACAAATTTCCTTAAGGTCACCCCGAATCATCTTATAGCCCACTGCTGGCTGTATAGCCATGGCACCTTTGAGAAATATGCAGCTTTGTATTGAGAATCAATGTTGGCAATGTATCTGGTATGCTTTCCTGTGTAGCTGCATCAGCAGATTTTTTCACTCTGCAAGTCAGCACCAAGGTGCTTCTGCATTCATGCTGCCCAACAGAGGGCAGTATCATCAGTATCTGTATGTAACAGAGCACCTCCAAAACAAAAGCTTGTCTCTCAAACAGACACACACACACACACACACACACACACACACACACACACACACACACACACACACACACACACACACACACACACACACACACACACACACACACACACACACACAAGCTCAGATGAACACACAGGAAGGGGAAGGTAAAGCAGCTCTGCAGTGCAGAAAAGAGGCTGCACCATTATCAATTACACCTCCATCTCACAATCGGATATCAGCTATCGGGCCTTGCAGACGCAGCACATTTCCGGTCCGGGGCAAACGGCAGCAGAATCATTAAGTGTTATAGGGTTTCTCAAAGAATCACAAAAGAAGATATTTCGAAGAATGTTGGCAACCAAACAACAGTGGCACCCTTTCACTGTTATTGCACTGGCACAAAACCAAGTGAATATGTGACAGTTACCAGTTACCGGTATTCTTTAAAATATCTTCTTTTGTGTTCGGCAGAAGTAAGAAAGCAATACATGTTTCAAATATGAAATGGAAAGGTACCTTTAAATTTTTCCTAATTTGTATTTTTTTGATATGTGAAAGAAGGAGATGTATTCACGGAAGGATACAAATCACACATGCCCTTTATGGTGACCGCTTTTCAACTTACATAGTGTCCATTCAGTTTAATGAGCTTATCTTTATAAACTTATTATGTTTAAAAACCTTTTATCACAACCAATCCCATCACCTTTCCTCATTGATATGCATTTTATTCCAAAACCTTGAGGCTTATCAAAATAATGTTATTCATACCATACTAACAAAAGTTCACAGGTAAGAGGTAACTAGCTATTGACAAATTAATCTGTGGTTCTTATTTGTCATCCTATTATATCGCATTATGATTCCATTTGCTTTTCAAGCTGTGCATAGTTATGAGCTGGCTGATGCTGTTGGGTGCAATGAGACTGGCTGGCAGCCCCTCTCTGCCATAAAACGAATCACATCCATATATCATCCCCACCCTGTGAGGTAAGACAGCATTGCATTACAGCCTTTGATTAAAGATCAGATTTGTTGCCTGCAGGTAGGAGACGGAGAAGTTATGTCTGATAGTCCGTATCCAGCTCCCACTGTATCCAGGGTATAAGCAAAACATCTCAAAGAGACCTAAAGAACCAACACAAATGTGTTGGTATATCAACACATAGGGCCTCCTCGAAAATGCAGCACAAAACAACACTGCATAGTCGAGCCGTTCCAGGTACAGTATGGCAAAGCACAATATAATACAGAGAGAAAGTGCAACACAGCTCAATACAATCTGGCATCATAAAACTGCACTAATAAAACTGCACATGGGGGATGCATTAAATTGTAAATATGTCTATGTGCTTAATTAAACTCCGTCAAGATTTACTCAATGCGTAGTAAGACCTCTCTGCATTTTATTGTTTGGCTCAGTGAAAGATATTTCAAAGAATGCTTCTGACCCAAATAGTTCTTGGACCCAATTTAAAGAGATGCTTAGATAGTAGACTCCAATGAAATGTATGTTGAAGGCTTTTCCCACAAACAAAATAAGCAACGAAACAAACTTAACGGACAAGTATAAAACAGCGTCAGCTTAGTTTTGCTGGAATTCTTTCTTATCCACAAAAAAAACCCATGTTGGTTATGTAAATATTGCTATCTGATATGTTTTACTCTTTTGCAAAACAACGAGTCAGTTCAAGTTTATATTTCTATTTCTTTAAAAAAGGAAAGGGCTTTAACAGATTTCAATGCCTACATATGCTCTTTCTTATTTCAGGGTGAACGTATTTAGATATTTACTTATTCTAAATGTCAAATATTTTGCTGCCATGTCTCTATGTACCTAATATAGCCGTCATGACGATTAAATGGACACGATTATACTACTGTAAAGATATATCATAAAGATATTTTACCAAACATGCTATTGACCTGAATCCGTACTCAAATCTATGCAGAATTTACTTGGTTAACTTTGTTCATATGATTATAGTTGCATTTCAGTCTAGTGAGTAGTCACAGTTACTGTCATTGCATGGATCAATATTAATATAAACTATGTATTTATGTATTCTAACAATATCCATAACGATCCATAATGAAAATATTCTAAATTAATTTAAAAATGGTTGGCTATTTTGTAACTAAAATTGCGTATTAAACAACATATGGCTTTGGTCCCCCTTTTATACTGTTAAAAATATTTTGCTGTGATTATCAGTGGGTAATCATCTGTAGGAAACAAAGCAATTTATACAGCTCAAAGGTGAGAAAATAAGGACAAATAAAAAAAGAAAATTTGGTCGAACTTTCCCTATAACATCAGCAAACCCTTGTATATGCCATCCGCACATGCATAGACTGCCAAAACCTTTTTGTCTCTTACGTTTATATACTTGATTGAAGTTTGCAGACAGAGATGGACCTCTAATCGGATTGATACTGTAATCCAGGTTACATTATTAGTGCAGGTATAGACTCAGATTTCTCTCTGGATAAATCAAATCAGACTTCCAGGAATGTTGTGAATGACAAGTCAATCCCTTAACTTGCAGACACCTCAAATGACGATACAGTATATCTCAATATGTGATTCACAAAAAAACTATGGATTTATCAAGATTAAATGTATTTTTTAACATTAAAACCTTGTCTAGTAAAATTAAAACATTGAACACATTCACTTACCATAAACGCTGCCATTTTAGAAATAATTTTAGAGTTTGTTTGATTGAATGTGGCAATGTGCAAATCGATCATCAAATTACATCAAGGTATTGCGAGATAGAGGCGTATTCAAGTGGTTCTGTAAGCTTTAAATCTCTCTTGCGGTACGATAGGCTGCTATCTCCCTGCCCTCCAGAGTTATGACCAACTCTCTCAGGTGAAGTCTCGGAATTGCAACATCTTGGCACTGGTGTACCTCAGGGCTCAGTTCTAAGACCCCTGCTCCGAGCATTCTAAGACCTATTTACCAAGTGTATAATTGTGTAACGATGATAATAATGTCAAATGTTCTACACTTAACCCTAAAATAAAAAGATTTGCTTACTCGTACTTCAAATCATAGCAACTACTGCGCGCCTCAACTGAAAAACGCTACGCTTTCAAAAACCCTTTTCAAAGGCCTACAACTTGCATTTTCAGTCAGCGTGAAAACGCCTCAATGGACATGCACCCTTCAGCTTGCCCATTAAAATCTATAACTAAGAATTAAGAATACTTAAAAGAACTTTTAAAAGATTTATAAATAAATATTGATTTAATATGTAACTTTAGGCCCTGTCTTTAAGCCTGGACTATGCCTTGCGATAATTGGGATAGTTTAGAATGTTAATGTCACATTTATAAAAATGCTTTAAAAAAATCCTTCCTGGGGTGGATCTTGGAAAAAAATTGAGCAGACTCTTTAAGGACGTGTAAGAGCTAATTATTTTCATGGTCTGGGATGCAAAAAAGTGTGCTGCTATAGGCCCATAATGTCAACAAAAGGAATTTTCTCACAACTATGTATATCTGCAAATGATTTATTTTTCTGAATTGAATTAACAAAAAATGTGTCATTAGAATTAAATCAATACCTAACACAGAAAACAGTAAAAACAACAGATAACATACAACTACAGTGTGTATAAGCAGTTAAACGGATAAAGAAATTCTGCACTTTTCACAGAACTTCTGAGTTTGTGGACGGTGCTTGGCCTTGATGGAGAAGCCATGAGGTCAGGCTAGGTGTTACAAAGCATGCTGTTGCGGTCAGTAAGAGTGGGCAAGTGGATGTCAGCATTCTCAGTATGGACTGGTTGTAGGAGGGCTCTTGTGTTTTAACTCGATAGCGGCTCCCGTCAGACTGCAGGTAGTTTCTATTTATGGAGCTTCCCTCATTGCACAATTTCCTGGGTTATTTGATGCAAAATAAACCAAAGCACAGCCTCATATTACAGTTACCGTAAATACTAGACTGTACACCAAAATGCTGCATTCAGCATTTCACAGAACATTGTTGTAAAATCATTACATAATTATTTAAAGGAATAGGTCACCAAAAATTCTGTCAAACACTACTCAACCTGTATAATTCTCTTTGCTTGGTTGAACGCAAAGAAAGATATTTAGAAGAATGTTAGCAATACTTTTTGGAAACCTTTAACTATCATAGCAGGGAAAATAAAATGGTTGTTAAAGGTTCCCGGTTTGGTTTGATTGTATAAATTCTTCAAAATAATTTTGTGTTCAACAGAACAAAACATTTATAATTTTTCCATACTATGGTAGTTGCCCTCAGTTGCTTACATTCTTTCAAATATATTTCTTTGTGTCCAATTGCTAAAAGGAATGTATACAGGTGTGCAACAACATAGGAGTAATAAATGACAAATTTTCATTTTTGGATTTTTTTCAACCCCCAAACTCCTGGTATTGGTTCTATCAATATATCCTGTTAATCCCAGAATGATGAAGCAGAAATCTGTGATTGTCAATCCCTCAGGAGTCTGTGCACAAATGAAGAAGATGAAGGAAACAACACCCAACCAGATTTCCATTGGGCTTTCTTCTCTCGTTCGTCTTAGGGAATAGAAGATGTGCTATTTCTAGCATGCTTCCTGTATTATTCAGGAAAGGTGTGTGAATATTTTTCAATACACAGTGCTATGTCCTCACTGAAAGGAATGTGATAGAATAAAATGCAAAGCGAATGATTCAGCAAATCTATATTCCATGTCTATATGCACAGAACATCGGCCCTGAGAATTTGTTTATTGAGTAATAGGATTATTCCTCTAGGATTCAAATACAAACACAACACCAGAAATGTTTCTGTTATCAGCATCCTTTCAGAGCACAAAAAATTCTATTCCTCCCTCTCAGGGATTCAACTCAGTTATTTTTCCGTTATTTTTTGATCTACTGGATAAAGATATTTTATCGGGAACACAAGGGTTCTACAGCTTCATAAGACAGGGACTTGACAATGTGCACTAAGTAGGTACGAATGTGTGTGTGCGGTTTGGATGATTGCACATGTATCTATTTGTGTGTGTGTGTGTGTGTGTGTGTGTGTGTGTGTGTGTGTGTGTGTGTGTGTGTGTGTGTGTGTGTGTGTGTGTGTGTGTGTGTGTGTGTGTGTGTGTGTGTGTGTGTGTGTGTGTGTGTGTGTGTGCACCCACTGCATTGTTTCTTGGTCATTTTGCTGAAAGTCATCTTTTGTTGGCTTATCACATCCATGAAGGGTAAATGTTCTCCTTTCTTGTCCCACGAGAGGGTCAATTTGTTGACATAGACATCGCCGATGTGGTGGCACGCCAGAGCGCTCTCACCTGATGAAGGACTCAGTTTTGGATTGGTTTGTTGAATCACACGACTGAAGAGATCCACCCACAGAGTAATCTAACTTTGGGAACAGAAATAATGTGCTCTCTTTGTTGGTCTTGGTATCTGAAATTGTATACTTAAAAAATACGCGAAATGTCTATAAAGAATCACTTTAAACTTGGGTTTTGGTCACATTATTCATATTTGTAGGTTTAAAATCGAGAGAGAGAGAGAGAGAGAGAGAGAGAGAGAGAGAGAGAGAGAGAGAGAGAGAGAGAGAGAGAGAGAGAGAGAGAGAGAGCTGCTGATGCATTGCAGATAAACTGCGTATACTGGGCAACCCCTCCCTTCCTTATCCATGCACCCCCCCACACACACATCAGACCTTTTTTATGACATCACTGCTCTATTCTCCAACCTGAAGATGCCCCTGTGAGGAGGACATGACTCAGCCACCTCCTCTTCATCTCCACTTGAAATGATGCTCCCTGTAACACAACATCACATTGTAATAAATGAGTGTGATGCAATGAGAAAATCAAATCAATCAACAGCTGTGATAGTTAATAACATATTTCTCCTGTCTTGTTAGTCACAAACATATTCTCACCGCTCATGGCCAGACCCCCCACATTGCTGTCGGAGTGCACAGTTTGTTGATTTAATGGCCTCATGTCCTGCAGGCGTGGGGTCAGAGAGTTCGTTCAATAACTGTGAGGAAAACTGCAGCCAGTCATTTAGACGCCGGGGATGAGTCAAACTGCTAAACAGCTTCCCCTGTCACCAGATTTAGCTGCGTTTGGTAAAAGGCGTCTCCATTGCAAACATTAAGATCTGTGCTTGGATTTTTGCTGCCCGAGTGCAAGAGCGAGGGAGATCTATCACCATAAAGTGATACCAGTCAGGACTATTTCAGTAAAATTATTTGTTTTCTGTACTGCACTTTCGAAACAATTTTAAATTAAAAATCTATAGGACTTTTTCGATATAAAACACCAAATGTGACCTATGGGTCATGACTTTACCTTTAGCGACACAATTCGTTTGAAAGCTTCATTATGATTTGAACGTGTTTCTGCATGTATTAATTTGAGAGTAATTGAGGACTAAACCCAAAAATGTAAAACCTGTATGACTTTCTTTTACAGAATTAAAGAGATTATATTTTGAAGAACTTTGATAATATAACAATAATTGTAACAGTTAGTTTTGTGCCCATACAATACTGCTGTTGATTTATTATGAGACTGATATTTATAGCGATAGTTCATCCAAATATGAAAATTCTGTCATGATTTACTCACCTTATTGTCATTGTTAAACCTGCATGGCTTTCATCTGCAGACCACAAAAAAGTATATTCTGAAGAATGTTAATAACCAAACAACAATGGTATCGCTTGGGTTTTGTTAACATGCAATACTGTTGTTGATTTGTTACCAGACCAATTTTTAAAGCCACAAATTTAAATTCTGTCACAGTCCAGTCAACCTTTTGTCATTTCAAACCTGTATGGATTTCTTCTGCAGAACACAAAAGAAGATATTTTGAAGAATGTTGACCAAGACAACAATGGTACCACTTGACTTTGGTTTTGCTTCCAAACACGACTGCTGTGGATTTATAACAATGCATGTAAGTGGTAGATCCCCTAAAATAGAGGTTTGAAATGGCAAGGGGGTATTGAATTGATCAGTGCATTAAACAAACCTACATGATTTCTTTTGGGGTATTTCTATCTTTTCTACAAAGTTTTGTAGTTTATTTTGATTCTATCAGCCCATGGTCACTATCTCTGTTAATGTACAAATGACCCATGTGAGGATAGTTCAGGATCTTTCTGGCCCACATCCGCCATAGAGTCTTACCAAATCTGAGCAATCTCAATAAAAACGGATCTCTACCTTTCTACCTTCTACATTTTATAGCACCTCGAATATGATCCTTAAAAAAACATAAATCACAAAACAAAAGTTTAATCGGACAGGTGCAGAACCTTCGCAGAATAAAGTGGGTTTTGACTTCTTTTTTTCTTTTTAACTCGCCCATTGATTACACAAATGTACACATGTTGTAGGTGTGTGTTACAGCGGCTGGATTTTGTCCATGACAAAGATCGTTAGGCCTCTCTACTCTACAATGCTGCTCTCTGCTTCCACATCGATATGTCAACTAGCAGCATCTTCTTCCCTGGTCCCGTCTCAGAGATGGGGGTGAGGCTGATAAGAAAATGGCTATAAATCACACCTGAGGAGAGACCACCAGAGGTCTCTATGTGTTTTCTCACATTCAAGATTCACCCAACAACATATCCATTAACCCTTTCTATAACTTTTTCTCTGTTATGAATAATACATGGCGGGCATGAGAATACATGGAGGGTGGAGTGCAGAGAGTGGACAATGTTTTTCCCAATGTCAGTTGAGACCTTGAATGAGTCATAAGGTAAAAAACTACTGATGGATTAATGTGTTTCTGCATGGTCTCATAAAGAATCCACTGCTATTTCTGTTAACTGCTGAGTCATTAGGTTTATCTGAGGGGAGGAAAGGAACTGAGCTTAGAATTCCTAAGGGCTGATTTAACAGCAGCAACCTCCAGAGATTTAAATCAGCATCAACTCCATTTCATGCACTGCTGCCCGGCGTTTAAACCAAAGAGCTTATCTTGCAGCACAAATTTCTTGAAAGTATAATTGCATTTTATTTACAATACCTATGCAATACTTTACCTATAACCAATCCCTAAAATACTTTCAGCAGTTTATTACGTATATGTCATTTCTATATTTCTGTTTATATTTATGTAGTTGGCATGCGCCTGCATCCACTAATGCAGAGCATCCTCCCCAAAGAACTGGTTATTAATAAATCAGAGGCTTCTCTCTCTGCGTCTGGGACCGTATGCACGCACATTGCCCGTAATATACTCATAACAGCAGGATCACCAATAATGCATCAGTCTGGGCTGGTACTGGAAGGGCGTTCTCTGCAGCATTACTGCATTGAATTTTAAACCGCATGGCCACATAATCACCTTGAGCGACAAATGCCTTGTTCTTTAGGAATGATTTGCACATTTATAAGGCCTGGTTCTCAGATGACCAGCACTTGGATGAATAAGACAAGGTCTTTGAGTTCATGAGCACTTCTTTTGCTGATATGCATGAGTGCTTGGAGAGCACAGACAGGGAAAATACAATGACTATGCTAATTAAGCCTTTGATTCTCAAATATCCAAAGCGAGGAGGGACTTTTTTAAATGAATGAAAAAATGCTTATGATGATTCATGATTAGACTGTGTGAGTTGGGAAATTTAAGACTTTAACAATTAATGTAGTTAATTTTCCATTAATTCTAAAGAAATTTGTCTAAAATATTTTCAGCTGTGTCTTAATGTCGGTTCAAACATAATATTTAAGTTATATAAGTTGTCAGGTTAAAGAAAAATATATAGTTATATGATTAAATATGGAAAGCTTTGTTTGGTCACAAAAATGTGAAACATCTTAAAATATTAAATGATAAAATAGTGTGATATAAAGTTGCATTATTAAAATAGCCTAAATACAATAAGTGTTGTGTTGTCTGCTTATCACACGATTATAAAAACTATATTTCAAAATGAGACACAGAAAGGTAAAGTTTGTCTAGTCCAATGCCAATAGGGCATGCATCTTTTCATGCATAACGACATTATTATAAATACTTGAACATTTGTAATTCCTTTTGCTGACTTACATTTTTAAGTACATTCAACTTGGCTTTTTATTTATAGAAAATCATTTATTTGCGTACCTTATACGTGTTAAATGTTTTAATGTTAAGCTTGTTTTTTAAAACATATAAATTAAGTTTTAAGTGACAAATTATAATAGCAATGTAAACTGACTTGTAAAGCTTATTGCTCTAAAACATTATCAAGGGTCCAGACCTTTAAAAATGAAAGCAGCAACATTCTTTATAATTACAACACACACACACACACACACACACACACACACACACACACACACACACACACACACACACACACACACACACACACACACACACACACACACACACACACACACACACACACACACACACACACACACACATACATATATATATATATACATTGCAAATTTTAATGTACAATTTTATGCATTTGGCTTTAATACAATTTTTTTACTATACATTAAACTTTACATCTGAATTTCAAAATGTAAAACACAAACAATCATTATAACAACTTAAATCATTTAATGATTTAAGTCCTTCTGAAACTGCAAAGACAGCTCCAGTATGTTGCATTTTCCCTAAATCAAAATAGACACCATTTAATCAACTCTACTAAATAAAAGCCTTTATTAATGAATAAAACGATAAGAATGTTATACAAATGTTAGCCCACCACCCTCCACGCCCTTGAGTTTCTCTAATCCATAGAGGCACTGTCCTTGGTACTGACAGCCAGGATCTGCTCTGTGATTGGACATCTCAACCGGACCCTGTGCCAAGATCCAAAGAAGACCCCTTAAAATAAGTTTGATAAGTTTTTAAACCCACATCTTAATTGCTTCCCTAAGGTTTTTCATATGGGACGGTCTCTCCTCACGTCTGATAGGTGTGACGATGATGAGCACCCTCCCCGAATCAATGGTCCAGTCCTGACACTTTCGGAACAGCGCCTCCAGTATATAAAGAAGGGTGTTCGGGCTACCCGGCGCTGAGATAGCCGCACACCCTTCACCCATCCACAAGTCTTCCTAAATCCGCACTTTCTTTCCGTCCGGATGAGCTACTCCATGGACTCCATAGGAAGTCCCTACCGGAGGGTGATGGAGACCAGGACCAGCTACACCCGCAGCAGCCCAAGCCCGTCCAGCGGCTTCCGCTCGCAGACCTGGTCCAGACCCAGCCCGGGTTCAAGCGCGTACAAGCGGAGCTTCAACGCACCCGTGCCGAGGGCTTACGGGTCCCAGGTTCTGAGCTCGGCCGACGGCCTCGACTTCGGCCAGACCTCCGTCCTCAATGGAGACTTCAAGCGCTCCAATGAAAAGGAGCAGCTCCAGGGACTCAACGACCGGTTCGCCGGGTACATCGACAAGGTCCACTATCTGGAGCAGCAGAACCGACAGATCGAGGCTGAGATCCAGGCACTGCGGCAGAAGCAGGTGTCGCGCTCCCAGATGGGAGATCTTTACGACCAGGAGCTCCAGGAGCTGCGCTCCATGCTGGAGCAGATCCACCACGAGAAGACGCAGATCCAGCTGGACACGGAGCACATCGAGGACGACATCCAGCGCTTTCGGGAGCGCTTTGACGAAGAGGCTCGCATCCGGGAGGAGACCGAGGGCATCATCCGAGCCCTGAAGAAGGACATGGGCGACTCTTCACTCGTGAAGGCGGAGCTGGAGAAGAAGGTCCAGTCTCTCCAGGACGAGATCGCCTTCATCCGCAACAACCATCAGGAGGAGGTGAGCGAGCTCCTGGCGCAGGTTCAAGCATCCCAGATCACCGTGGAGAAGAGGGACTACCAGAAGGTGGACATCACCGAAGCCCTCCGGGAGATCCGCTCCCAGCTTGAGGGCCACTCGACCCAGAACCTGCAGCAGGTGGAGGACTGGTTCATGTGCCGGTACTCCAAACTGACCGAGGCTGCGGAGAGCAACAAAAGCGCCATCAAGTCCGCACGGGATGAGATTGCGGACTACCGACGCCAGCTGCAGTCCAAAACCATCGAGCTCGAGTCCGTCCGAGGAACCAGAGAGTCCCTGGAGAGACAGCTGAGCGACATTGAGGATCGACACAACAATGACCTTGCAAGCCTCCAGGTACATCTTCTTCATTTTGGGGATGAGTTTTGGAAAAGTTACATTAGGGTGATGCTTCATTGGGATCACTTACATTGGTCATAGTATGAGTTTGGAGAGCAGACAGATGGACCGAGTCCTTCAGCCTGGGACTGATCAGGTATTACATCATAGGTGCAGAGGAAGGGGTTTGGAAAGGGTTAAGGAGAAGCAGACATCTATGCGGTCTTTCCCTGCACTTTGCTGAGTCAGAGCAGATGCAGACCTCATTCATTGGATGGGGTGCTGGCATCACCCCATACTGATGAGAGGATGCCCTTGAGTCAAGTATAATGTAATTGAAAACTCATCCGTTTAATTGCACTTGTGATGATTTGTGGTGGATGACAGGACAGTTTTGACCAAGATGACCATTGCTTATCATTGTTGTTAATCGTTCACAGATATGTGAGGGATTTGTGTATTACTGTGTTTTCTTCATTTTAACATTTAGAAGAAAAGAAGCAAATAAAGGAAAATTCAATTTCAATTCAATTTGAATGGAAAAATATTATACATTTTATGTTCTTGGAAAAGAAGGATTCTTCGTGAAGAGGGTTTTTGCATTTTTTCATACACGTGATTTTCTTGGGATTACAATAAATTAGATATTATATATTCATTTGTGTTTATTATATTTAAGCAACGTTTTTAAACTTTTACATAATTTATTACATTTTTGTGTCTCAATAGGAAACCATTCACCAGCTGGAAAATGAACTCAAGAGCACGAAGTGGGAAATGGCTCGGCATCTACGTGAATATCAAGACCTTCTGAATGTCAAGATGGCCCTTGATATAGAGATTGCAGCTTATAGGTACAATACATTTTGCAAATGGGTCCCTTTATTTATATTGTCACCTAGGCATCGAAAAACTTAATTATCGTCATTTTGTTTAATTAACGTATAGATTGTTCTAAATAATACATTTACATTGACAATCTAAATGACAACTCTACCTTATACGCCTGTCTTTGTGTGTACTTAGAAAACTTCTTGAAGGAGAAGAGAGCCACTTTAGCACTTTCCCATATCGCCAGACGGTCACCAAAGGCACCAAGATCAAAAGTGAACCCCCCAAGCTTAAAGTCCAACATAAGTTTGTAGAGGAGATCATTGAGGAGACAAGAGTAGAGGATGAGAAGTCAGAGATGGATGAGGCCTTGGCTGAGATGGCAGAGGAGTTATCGGCTGCCAAACCAGAAGACGAGGGAGAGGATGAAGGAGAAGGTGAAGAAGGTGGAGAGGATGAAGGTGCTGAAGAAGAAGAAGGAGAGAAAGATGAGGAAGGTGAAGAGGAGGGAGAAGGAGAGGAGGAGGTGATCGCCTCCACAGAAGCCAAAGTAGCCTCCAGTGCCCCTGCTGAGGATGAAGAGGAAGGAGAGAAAGAGGAAGGTGATGAGGAAGAGGAAGCTGGAAAGGATGAAGAAGGAGAGAAGGAAGGGGAAGGAGAGGAAGATGAAAACAAAGAGGAGGAAGGTGAGGGAGATGAGGAAGAGCAGGAAGCTGAGGAGACCGCCCTGAGCTCCAAGTCACCCGAAGAAAAGGCCTCGCCTGAAGACGAGAAAGCAGAGGAGAAACAGGGCAGCGGAGGAGAGGAAGAGGGTGAGGAAGAGGGCGATGAAAAAGATGAGGCTGATGCAGGTAGCGATAAAGGATCTACAGATGACAAAGAAGAGGAAAACAAGGAGCAGCCCAAAAAGGCAGAACCAGAGGAAGGAAAAGATGCAAAAAGTGGAAAAGATGATAAAGAGGAACCCAAAGCTGAAAAAGAAAAGTCTGCTTCGACCAAGACGGAGAAAGAATCTCCAAAGAGTGACTCACCAAAGAGTGAGAGTCCAAAGAGTGAAAGCCCTATAGAGAAAGAAGCTCCAAAGAAAGAAACCCCCAAAATTGATTCCCCAAAGAGTGAGAGTCCTAAGAAAGACACATCCAAGTCAGATTCCCCACAAAAAGTCGAGTCACCAAAATCCCCCAAGCCAGAGCCGCCCAAAGCTGATGCTAAAGAAGATTCCCCAAAGGCAGCCGATGAAAAAGACAGTAAAAAAAGTGAACCAGAAAGCGAGGCTGAATCAGAAAAGTCACCCAAAGACGGTACCGTGAACGGAGACACGGACAAGAAAGAAGACAAAAAAGAGGCGGACAAGAAGGAGGTGATCTCCAATGGAGTAGACGAGAGTCCAACCAAAGATGAATCAAGCCAGCGGGTGGTCATCACCAAAACAGTGGAGACAATCACCACTGGAGAAGGTGGAGTCAAGCAAGTTACAAAAACTGTTACCGTAACCGAGAAAGGAGAGGAGGTGAAGGAAGTCCAGGAGAAAGTGATGTCCAAATCTGTCGACAAGCAGGAGGTGAAGGCCACGGAGGCCGAGTAAACCAGAGCGTATTGCCTAGGAGAGAGGAACCGGCCAGAATGCAAATCAAGCAATCGACACAAACTCACATAACAAGTCATAAAGCTCAACAGATATACTTAACTCCATTAACCAGACTGAAAGACAAAACAAAACAAAAGCAAGCTTAGAGAGAAGCCATAAGACGCGGCAAGCTAAAATTTTAAATGCATGTTGAGTGACAGCTTTAAATGGGTTCTGCTCACGCGATCAGGGATGTCGGGAACTCTTTCAATTTCTTTCAAACCGCAATACCTGGGGAGGGGGGGAGGTCACTTGAATGTGGCATCTGCATGCCAGCTCAGGGGGAGTTTGCTCCTCGGGATAGAAAATAACCACTGTATGTATGACAGTAATATAACAATACTCACAGAGTGAAGGGGAGCGATAGGCTTTGAGGGTAATGCGGGAGTTGGGGCTGGAGTGGTCCGACAAAATAGCCTTACAAGCACTTAGAATATGCCGGGAGATCAACTGAGCCAAAAATGAAACTAAGTTAGGAGGCAGGAAGACGATGGTGAAAACAGGCCATGGTCATATACACTCAGTACATAAAGCAAATAAGAAACTCTTAGCCTTAAACATGCTTTTTACCGTCGTCAGTTATGTTTACCTATCGAGCGCATTTGAAAATAAAGCAGTCAATGCGCACATACAGTCTTGTATGCATAGGATTGACTTGAACTAATTACCGTTTATGAGGTGCTACCGTTTGCAGGCTCATGTCTTTATTCATCTGAATGAATTTCTCAGCAGCATTTGCTCAATAAACATCATACTGAAATACACTGCACGCTTTGTGTCGTCTTTTATCATATGTGTGTTTTGCAGGACTTTGTATAAATTACATAGGATTTGTGGAGGTGGAATGAATACAGAGAGTAAATCATGATACAATATAATATACAAATTAAAGATCTATAGAAGTGTGGTTTTGAGTTGGAGCTGCTGGAGTCGCGATGTGAAGAATAAAATCATGAAATTGTAAAAGGGAAAAAACATGCACATCATAAGACTTGGAGGACTTTCTTTTGTTTAAAGAACACGCACTCTAAAATAATAATTAATGTGTGTTTTGAGACATTTTTCCAATCTTATTTTGTTTATCTTATTTTGGATTTTCTTTTAGAGCTACACATTAAACGGTTGAAAATTAACCACAGTTAATTTTTCTTAAATACACAACTTTTGTAACTAAGTTTACATAATAAAAAACTATTTTAGATATATATATATATATTTGAATTATCTAATAGTTCTGGTTTAATGAAATAATCAAACGTACTTATTTTTTACTTACATATATCAAAAGTTTAACATTTTATTATTTTTAATTAATTTCACATTTTTAAATGTACACAAAAATCACTATTTTGTTATCAATGTTATTATCAATGTCTATTTTGCAAGAGTGCAGAAGAAGGTATTTTTAATTGTTTACATTTACATTTAGTCATAAAATAGTTTTTTATGTAATAGTTTTATTTAATAGTAGTATGTTTGATTATTTCAATAAACCAGAACTATTAGATAATTCAAATATATATATATATATATATATATATATATATATATATATATATATATATATATCTAAAATAGTTTTTTATTTAATAGTTTTTTTTAATTGTCTTGTTAACCAAACAATGGTGGACATCATTGACTGGCATTGACTGCAATAGAGATGAATAGGGACCGCTGTTGTTCAGCTACAGACATTCTTCAAAATATCTTTTTGGTTCTGTAGAATAAAAGCAATTCACACAGGTTTCAAAAAGAGGGTGAGTAACGGAAAAATGAATTTTCATTTTTACATCATCACTTTTTTATTTTAATTATTCTAAATAAAGGACAACAACATGATTCATGTTGTCAAATAAACAGAAGATTCATACATCTTCTGTGGAAACTTTGACGGTGATCTACAGGTTACAGAACGTCACAGCACATAGTAATTAAGTGATACTGATGCTTCTGTTTATTTTAAGGCTACATTTCATTAAATTATGCGTTTTACAAAAGATGGATGAAAATTTACATTGTGTAAGGAATATTGAAAAACATATGCTGATGAGTGTTAAATAATGGTAATTGGTAACATCAGGAGCTTTGTCTGACACGTTAATGTAAAAATGTTGAAGCAATGCAGACTGAAACCGCAACATCACAAATAAATGTAATTTTATTACACTAAAAAATGTGACTTCTGCAATATTCATAATAGACTGCTCAGTGGAATTGATCAGTTTAATAGAACATCATTGCATTGAGCGAACACAATTTCAAAGAAAATGATGAAATTTCAGTATGATTTAAAAACCAGCCCAGGGTTTAGTTACATGATACCACTTTACATTTACATTTAGTCATTTAGCAGACGCTTTTATCCAAAGCGACTTACAATAGTCGAGGAGACAATGAAGCGGTAAATGACTCAACCCAAAAACATTACAATCTGTGATCATTTGGTTGTTATTTTGTATTGTTTTGTCCTGTTATGGTTTCTGGTTGCTTTGCTGAACCTTCACTGCAGCACTGAAACATTTTATAGAAAGATACTAAATTATAAGACCATTGATAAACTGTGCATGAACAGTTTATTAAAATAGTTACAGTTGTGTTTCTTATTTTTCATATTAACAATATTCTTACGACATATTCCGTTCTAATTGTTTCTATTTATGGGACACCTTTATCCAAAGCAGTCTAATACAATGTTGCATATAGATATATATTTCCAATGATATATGATTTTGTTTTGACCAATTTTATAATGAAATGGGTTCATGCACATTTTTAGCATTAAACATTTTGGCTGACATGTACATCCGCAATGTGAAACATAATCATGGATTTAGCTTCGTCTTAAGGTTCTAAGGACATACATTTTCATTTATGCATTTGGCAGGTGCTTCTATCCAAGAAGACTTGCATTTTATTAGAGTTGGGGACATACATATGTGTGTGAGTATGTTAACTTCCTGGGATCAAACCCAGTGCCTTGGGCACAAAACCAATGCAAGTCAACTCAGCTACCAACATTCTTTGAAATATCTTCTTTCGCTTTTGTTGGAAAAAGAAAGCAACTAAATTTAAATGACAAGAGTAAATGATAGAATTGTCATTTGAGGGTAAACTATCACTTAAAACTAGATTTTAGAAAACAAACTATACACCAACGAAGACAATGAAATTGCTTTGATCTTCAAGACGTTTGTTTTTATTGCATTGAAAGCATAATTTTACATTTTGCCATACATTGCAAGAAGGTTGATTCATTCAAAAATCTATATGTCACGAGCAGACATTCCTTCTGCATCTCAAATACATTAAACAATCATTTTTAAAGCTGATAGAATTTCAAATATATATATTTTATATATTGCTGTTTGCATTGAGCACCATTTCTCATTGATAAATAACAGACTCAAGGAAAACTGGAGAAGCAGGTCAGGCTACAGGTATTTGTGCTGTTGTACATCATATTCATTACTTCTTTCCTTTGGGTTTATCAGTTTCCTCTTTAACCTTTTCCTGTTTTACACTTTCTTTTTTCTCACTCTTTCCTTTCTCTCCTGCGTCTTTGGCCTTGGCCTTGGCCTTTTCTGGTTCTGGCTTTTCTTTTGCTTTAGGTTTCTCAGGCTCTTCTTCTACTTTCTCTTTGACCGGCTGAGGCTCAGGTACAGACTCAACTTTTTTCTCTGCTTTCTCCTTGGCTGGTTCGGGTTTCTCTTCTTTTTTGGATTTTACCTCATCTTTGGCTTTTACCTCATCTTTGGCTTTTACCTCATCTTTGGCTTTTACCTCATCTTTGGCTTTTACCTCATCTTTGGCTTTTACCTCATCTTTGGCTTTTACCTCATCTTTGGCTTTTACCTCATCTTTGGCTTTTACCTCATCTTTTACTTTCACCTCATCTTTGGCTTGCACATCATCTTTACCTTTTACCTCATCTTTACCTTTCACCTCATCTTTAGCTTTTTCAGTCTTAGGCTCACTTTCGTCTTTCTTTTTTTCAGTCTCTCCCTTGTCTTTAACTGTCTCTGTGTCTTCTTTTTCTGCTACAGCACTTGGGTCAGCTTTGTCTTCCCTTTTTCCTGTTTCAATCTGTTCTTTATCAGCCCCTTCCTCCTCAGCTTTCTCGTCTCCCTCCTCTGCCTCTCCTCCTTCTTCCTCCCCTTCAGCCTCTTCTCCTCCTTCTCCGGCCTCTTCCTCTGCCTTTCCTTGTCCGGCCTCTTCTACATTTTCATCGTCTTGATCACCTCCTGCAGTTTAAGACATTTGTTTAGTGATGATTAATATTTTACAACCAACAATAAATGTCTCAATCATTATGACATCACTTCTGATTCTTACCTTCCTCATCTTCTTTTGTAGCTTCGTCCTCATCTTCCTTTGTAGCTTCGTCCTCTTCTTCCTTTGTAGCTTCTTCCTCTTCTTTTTCCTCCTCCTCCTCCTCCACTTCCACCTTCGCTTCCTCCTCCTGCTCTTCTGCTTCCTCTTCCTCCTTCTCCTCTTCTTCTTCCTGTGTTGGACTGGCTTCATCGGCTGAGAAGGATGTGCCAACCAGGCGAGAACCAAACATGTATGGGGCGCTAGAGCTCAGGGAGAACATGGGCCGCGAATAGACTGGACCAACCGAGTAAGCACCGGCCAAACATCCCATGCCCACATTAAAGCGAGACTCCTCCCCCTCGAGCAGCTTCCTGCAAAAGGTAAATATCATGTGGCTTATCCAAGCAATGAAACTTATACACATGTGTATATAATGATGTCATACTTTTGAAACAATCATACCTGTAAGCAGCTATCTCAATATCAAGGGCCATCTTGACATTAAGAAGATCCTGGTATTCTTTAAGATATCTTGCCATCTCACCCTTAGTTGCTCTAAGTTCATCCTCAAGGTCACTGATGGAGTCCTGTACAGAGAAATTTATGTGAAACTGTGGTGATAGATTTCTACTGTAATCCAGTTTAAGGTAGACAATGTGGTGAACAATCATTAATCAAATGTTTTCTTCAACTCAGTTTTTATAAATCTAGTCCTTACCTGCATGTTTGCAATCTCGGTGCTCTGTTTGTCCTCCACATCTCTGAGCTGCTTTTCCAAAGACTCATTCAGACCCCTGCAGGCGTCGATCTCAAGGACGCACGCCTGGAGCTGACGCCGATACTCCCCAGCTTCATCCTTCGAGTTCCTCACTGCATCAGTATGGTGGGCTACGCTCTCTGTCAAATTGCCCATCTTGCTCCGGAACCATTCTTCGGCCGACTGGATGTTTTTGGCTGCCAGCTTCTCATACTGTGCTCTGATATCCCTCAGGGCACTGGACAAATCGGGCTTGGCGGTCTCTGCTTCAACGGCAATTTGGGCTCCATAATGAATTTGGGCCTGGAGCTCTGAGATCTCCCCCTCGTGGACCTTCTTCAGGAAAGCCAGCTCATTGAGCAACGTATCCACCCTCTTCTCCAGCTCCACCTGAGCCAAAGTGTTATCGTCTGCCTCCTTTCGGGCTTCCAGCAGCCTGCCTTCAGCATCCTCTCTGGCTCCCACCTCTCTTTCATAGCCACCTTGCAGGCTGCGCAAGGCATCATCCATGCTCTCCCTGTGGCTCAGAGCGGCCTGTCTTTCCATACGGGCTTCCTCCACGGCGGCTCTCAGGCTTCGGATTTCTTGCTCGTACAGGCCCCTCAAGCGGGATGGCTCCACGTGTTGCTGTCTCAGCAGGAGCAGCTCAGCTTCCAGAGCACGGTTCTGCTGCTCGAGCTCGTGGACACGTTCTATGTAACCGGCAAAGCGATCGTTGAGGTCTTGCAGCTGGGCTTTCTCCTGAGTCCGGACAGCCCGGAATTCGGAGCTTACCTGGGTGGCATGGCTGAGGTCTATGTCCATGGATCTTCCAGGGCTGCCCATCAGCATGGAAGCAGATGTCCGGCCGGGGGAGGCATAGTGAAGACGGGCCGAGGAGACAGAAGGGGGGTGGGCAGAGAACGTGGTACGGGGACGGCCACGCTGAGATAACCGAGGGCTGCTCTCTACGTACCAGCGCTTGTAAGAGGAGGAGAAGAAAGGGTCAAACCCGACAGCACTCATGGTTCCAAGGACAAGCTGCTCTGTGCCTCGGTACCTGGTCAGCTCGATCAGCCTCCTCAACACTGATCTGGTGGCTCTTGCTGCAGTCGCTTCAGCTTATATAGGCAGAAAAGAGCTCTGACGCAAGTGATTTCTAAACTCTGACAATGCAGTATCAGTGGCAGAGAGAGAGGGAGAGAGAGAGAGAGAGGGAGAAAGAGGAGAGACAGAGAGAGGGGTGAGGGTATGTCGATGCAAGAAAGAAGCAAAATATCACAATGTTGTAAAGATGAAATATAACTTTGGAAAAGCTACTAAATCTATACGTCATGTTTTAGAATACAGCCACCAAGGTCATTTTCATTCTTGAAAACTCATTTGCCTTCATTGCATCACAGAATGTAAGATTTAATGTAATAGATTTTTAAGAGAATAAAATACACATATATCACAAAGTTTCCTATGCAAATATATAAGTTAGAGTTGGTGCATGGGAGAGGTGGGTAAGGGGGATTGAGGGGGGGGGGGGCTGTGCTGCAAAAGAAGTGAGCAATGGTAACTGCCCTTTTTTCAGTGTTTTATCTGAAGAAGAAAACACTGCTTCTTCTGGATGAAAGTGTTACTACATAAAAAATACAAAATACCTTTCATCTACAACAGAGACTATGGGGAGAATGATTGAATGGTTACCCTCATGCATATCCACTTGTCTTTGTTTGAAAACAATACTGTATATTATGTTATGTTTATAGTTCTGTCTATAGTGTACATACACTTGTACATAATGTATAGGATGTTCATAGCACACCTGCCTGTATATCTGCTTGTATATTAACCTGTAAATCTGTCCATAATACTTATCTATATTCATATATTCTGTAAAATTATTGTATATATTACATATATTTCCTGTATTTACTGCTTATTGCACCTTGGTTAGATGCTAACTGCATTTCGTTGCCTTGTATCCTACATGTGCAATGATAATAAAGTTGAATCGAATCGAATCGAAAAACACCATCAATTAAATTAACACACAATTCTATATGTTTAATATTACACTGTATTTGGCCATGTTTTCTCACTTTTGCTGAGCAGCCTGTTAAATACTTTTTGTATACTCTTTTCTACAATCACATGTTTGTGATGGTGTGTATCTACTTATAATATACAAAGACTAAACTATAAGGATCATGTTAAATTAACTTACTAGCAAGCATAATCGCAGAATAAAATCATTTGTGAGACAATATTTCATCAACTTTCATTACTTACTTTCATTAATTAAAATGTGACTGTTCAAGTATTGAACCAATTGACTATCCGTTTTCTTGTAATATATTTGCAGTATAAACAAGAACTTGAAAGTTTACATGGTTACACTTAAATGTATATTTTTATAGAGGTATCAAGTATTACTAACAAAGTACATTCACAAGCAGTACTGTAAAAAATGTAGCACAATAAACTTTATTGATATTAAGCAATGTTCCTTATTGATTTTCACCGCTTCACATTTTTATTTTGAATTTAGCATATATTTTTAAGATATTACCGATTTGAAATCCATTAAATTAAGAGACTTTTTTATTTTACATATCTGTGATTTCAAAAACAGATAAACAGCTGTTAAGAAATAAATAAGAAAAACAAAACCTTTTTATTAATGCAATAGATTGTGCCAATTTTTGTAGATTTTTTACAGTGAAGAGGACTTATATAGATACACTTAACGTATGTTATACCTAATAAAATGCATAGGGTAAATTGGCATTATATCACATTTGATTATCTAACACAAGACTGTTATCTTTTATTACAAAGGTTATAAAGGTTAATGCAGACAAAATGCATTAACCTTTACTGCGAACTTAAAAGGATAGTTTGGCCAAAAATGAATGCTAATTTTGACTTTCTTCTGCAGAACATAAAATATATTGTACAGAATGCTGGTAACTAAACAAACCTGGCTATCATTGACTTCCACTCTGTGGACATTTTGTGTTCCACATAAGAAAGAGTCATATAGAGCAACATTGAATCACATGTATGAAGATAGAATTGTTATTTTAGGTTGCACAATCCCTTAATGTTTATGCACAAATGGCTAAATTCACACCCTATTTTCTGCATTGCTGAGTCTTTATGAGCCACAACTTGACCACCTCTTTTCTTATCCACTGAGATCCTAATAGGCTAACTTTGATCTTTGTACACCTCTTGGTTTAAAAGTCATGTTGCTATTCTGATTCCGCTTTTGACCTCTGCCCTTTGAACAGCAGTTAGATATCCGGCCTGCCCTCTCTTACGTACTTGTTAATAGGTGAATTGAGCTGTCAATCCAACGATGGAACATCACGATTGGTTTAAACAGGGTATATGTATGACATTTATGAGGGCCACATTCCAGAATGCTATAAAAAGAGCATGGTTTAGGCATGCAGGGCTCACTGTTTGTCAGAGAGTGTATGTGTCCACATCAAGAAGGCTGTGCTTGGTGAGTTTAGTAGAAATATTGTAATAAAGACCAAATTCTATCAAAATGACTGCTGTTCATCGCCTAGTGATCGTACGTCATGGTGAGAGCTCATGGAACCAGGAGAACAGATTCTGCGGCTGGTTCGATGCTGATCTCAGTGAGAAGGGTCTGGAGGAAGCAAAACGTGGTGCACAGGCCATTAAAGATGCCGGCATGAAGTTTGATGTCTGCTACACCTCCGTTTTAAAGCGTGCTATCAAGACTCTGTGGACCATCATGGAGGGCACAGATCAGATGTGGCTGCCCGTGGTGCGTACTTGGCGTCTGAATGAACGTCATTATGGGGGTCTTACCGGTCTGAATAAAGCAGAGACTGCGGCCAAACATGGAGAGGAGCAGGTTAAGATCTGGCGTAGGTCTTTTGATATTCCTCCTCCTCCGATGGATAAAGATCATCCATACCACAAAATTATCAGTGAGGTGAGAAAAGATGAGCTGTCTTCTTTATTATTCTCTGGATGTGAATCAGAAAGAAATACTCTATTGTACATCAAAAGTGTTGCTAGAATCAATAAGCACAACTTTATACATTATATGGACCAATACAACAGGTTTCTTATACACTGTGTCATCTGTCATTAGGTCGGAGGAACAGAACAATGTTTTGAAAGCGTTAACAATAAACTGCAAATAATTGCTAAAGATTTATTTGAATATAAACGACAAAAATATTTCATTGGCATATTTATTGTTTGCCAAAAGAATTTAAGATATTATAAAACTGATGCTGAATTGAGTCTTCATTATTCCCTTTCTGTCTTTCACCAGTCAAGACGTTACAAGGGTCTTAAAGAGGGGGAACTCCCAACTTGTGAGAGTTTGAAGGACACCATTGCGCGAGCTCTGCCCTTCTGGAACGATGTCATTGCTCCAGAGATAAAAGCCGGTAAAAATGTCATAATTGCTGCTCACGGCAACAGCCTCCGTGGTATTGTCAAGCACTTAGAGGGTGAGCATCCATTCTTAACAAATCTAAAAAATGATGAACCCCATATTTGGAGTGTGTCTATTATCCTAAATTGGTTACATGTTTACTCTGTGTTTTTAAAGTTTAACATATCATAGATCTCTGCTACACGACCTAGACACCCAGAACGTGTCTGACCACCAGAACTCAATGGTCCCAGATGACACAGAGCCTATATATAGAACTCATTCTCACACAGAGAAGGGCATGGGTTAGGTTCTTGTTACAGCCACAACCTTTCTACCGAGGGGTTCTGCATTCTTAACAGAGTTAGAGATACACTGTAAAGGTCACAAAGGTCAAGGAAAGGCGAAGGATACCTTAGTCTCTCCTCTTTAGTAAAAAACTGTGTAACTATGGTAACACTGAGTAGTAGTAGATGGTAATATCATGGAAATTGAATATACCATTCATTTATTTCTATTCTTTGTGACCCTTCCTGTGAAAACCTGTGTAAAGTTTTCCTGTTTTCTACCTAAAATCTTAAAATTTAAAGAACATTCTGTGAAAATATAATCTTGATAAATTTAATAAAGTAAAGACTAAAGACTAAATAAAGACATGACAAAGATTAAATTAGAGTCAATGTAATGGGTGAAATCAAACTTTGATTCTCATTATCTCAGAATTAGATTTTCCGACTTTAACCTAGCTTTCACAGGCAGGGTCACATTTACATACCATATACATTTGGAAATAAATGTACACTACCGGTCAAAAGTTTTAGGACACAAGTTGAAATGTTCATCATTTTTTTAAACTTTTTAATCTGAAGCCTAAATGTCTGAAATGTTTGTAAGGGAAAAAATTATTTATCAAACATGCACTTTTGTCATGACAAAACTTAACATTTTTAATATTGTTTTTTAAATGGATGACTTTGACTAAATATGGAAGAAAGAACAGCTAGTAAGAGTGCAGAATAGATGGGATGACCCTTAACATTCTTTAAAAAGCACCTTATTAAGCTGCTTAATGAAATAAAAAGATAACGTTTTTGCAAATTCTAGTTTAATGGCGACTACACTAAATATGTTTTATTTTATGTATATGTTTTTTTTATAACAGAATAAATTCCCTTAGTTCCTTTTCATAATTTTTTTATAAACTTTATTATAACTATAAAATGTAAAACAAATATGAATGCATAAGTGAGTGTCCCAAAACGTTAGACCAGTTGTGTACTACATATAAAATGTGCTACTATAAGTAAGCATAAAGCTTACTGTAACCTTTTCTGAGCTCATATGATACACTGTGTTTCTGCTTTCACAGGCATGTCAGATGCAGCTATCATGGAGCTGAACTTGCCCACTGGCATTCCTATTGTTTATGAGCTGGATAAGGACCTGAAGCCTGTCAAACCCATGCAGTTTTTGGGTGATGAGGAAACCGTGCGCAAAGCCATGGAAGCCGTAGCCGCCCAGGGCAAGGTCAAAAAATGAAGAGCCGACAGACCCAGAGACTAAAACACACTTAATCAGCACCCTTATCTTTACTTAAAGCTCAAAGGTGTCATTGGTTCCTATGCCACCCGATATAATTGCAATGTATTCTTCCTGAGTAATCCCCTGGTGTGCCGTTGGTCAAAAACAGCTACCAATAATAAATACAATGGAACTATGATTAGAAAAATGACACACTTCTGCTTTAAGGTCATCCCACACCCAAAGAATCATATAGCACGGGTGCATTACAATTTAAACCGCAGTACAAATGAACGAACATGGCATGGACCTGCAAGCACTCTTGCATTACACCACAAAAGCACAGCCGCTCTTGATTTGTAAACCTCTTGTGCAGGACTGCCCCTATCTGACGAAGCAAATAAAAGTGACCACCATTTTGTGTACCTCCATTTTTGCTTGAGTCATTCCACCCCCTTTCTTCTTTGCATTAATTCGAGGATTTCAGCAGAACGTTGCGCTGCTGTGTAAGCTGACCCAAAGGGCACACCAAAGAGGTTGCTGAGTTCTGTTTGGCAGACGGCCCACACTGTGGTGCAGTGGCATCTCATCTAGCCGTAGTTCTCAATACAGACAGCCCATTATGGCTATGGCAAACAGCCAGCACTACAATTAGAATCATCTCAGGTGTTCTGGTGACAAAAGGACGTACCGTGTGTGTGTGTGCGTGTGTGTGTGTGTGTGTGTGTGTGTGTGTGTGTGTGTGTGTGTGTCTGTGTGTGTGTGTGTGTGTGTGTGTGTGTGTGTGTGTGTGTGTGTGTGTGTGTGTGTGTGTGTCTGCGTATGTGTGTGTGTGTGTGTGTGTGTGTGTGTGTGTGTGTGTGTGTGTGTGTGTGTGTGTGTGTGTGTGTGTCTGCGTATGTGTGTGTGTGTGTGTGTGTCTGTCTGTGTCTGTGTCTGTGTGTGTGTGTGTGTGTGTGTGTGTGTGTGTGTGTGTGTGTGTGTGTCTGCGTGTGTGTGTGTGTGTGTGTGTGTGTGTGTGTGTGTGTGTCTGTCTGTCTGTGTGTCTGTCTGTGTGTGTGTGTGTGTGTGTGTGTGTGTGTTCAGTGTGTGTGTGTGTGTGTGTGTGTGTGTGTGTGTGTGTGTGTGTGTGTGTGTGTGTGTGTGTGTGTGTGTGTGTGTGTGTGTGTGTGTGTGTGTGTGTGTGTGTGTGTGTGTGTGTGTGTGTGTGTGTGTGTGTGTGTGTGTGTGAGTTCATCAGGGTCTTATTTATTATGTAGGAAGGCCAATTCTAGCTTGGTCATCCCTGGTTGTAAGGTATTATATTAAGCATCT
>CM065666.1:3839674-3849674 GCA_033220385.1 Triplophysa yarkandensis
GCCACAATCATCTATTGACACTAGTACTGCAATTTTACAGATTTCAAGTTATCATGGCACAAATAAAAAGGCTACAGTAGACTAGTCCAAAACGTTCTACTAGTTGAGGAAAAACTGCCGAATCTCTTCAAATGGGTCGTTCAGAAGTGGAGCAGTTGTTTCTACTCTAAAGACCGGGCACAGTAAAACTCTTGACTCTCACATCTGGTATATCCAGGGATGTTATATCAGTATCACTAAGAGTATGTAACAACAAGACAAAAAAAAATGAGGGAAAATGTATTTAACAGGTAAACAGTTGGCAATCAAACCAGGGGTGTGATCTGCAGTTCCTGCAGTTTCAATTCCCTTTGACGGACATATTTCGCTTGAAAAGCCAACGCTAAAGGCAGAAAACCGTTGGGGGCTCATTTCTCCCTCGGCACATGTACTAATGGCATGGACAAAGAGAACATTGAGGGCAGACACAAAAAATACTGATTCGCCTGCAGCCAGGTGAGAGGGATTAAGAACCCGTTGATTTCGGAGCTGTAAACAGTCAGAAGCCGCGCAAATGGTTTGCTTGAGAGATGCGCCACGGCTGTGTCCCAAGGCAAGCGCAATACCGATGGTGACTGGATGGGACTGCCAGCGAGTCGACAGGGTGTTGACGCAGCAAGGCCCAGGTCATTCGCTCTCGTCAGGGTTTTGGGCATCCAATATTTTCACATGAGTGAAGGGAAATAAACCTCTCCTGCCGTTTACCTCGCCTTCCCACTGGCCGCTGATGTTCATCCTAGTTACTTTCACAATGTCTCCCACCTATGGAGTAAAGACAATTAGTGAGTTTGAAAATATGTTTTTAACTATTTAGTATGCAACCATAACTTATACTACAAAGTCAAAAACAGGCATGAAAACTGTGATATTCACATTGTCAAAGAGGTGAAGTCCCCCAATCCATCAAGAATAATACGTAGAATAAGGCATTTTTTACCTTTAATGAAGTAGTTTATATCGTTTCACTTAATAACATTTGAGCCCTTTAAAATCTTCATCCTTATCATATTTCAATTAAATTGTAATTTTGATTAAATATTTTACAGTTGTGATAAGACCATTATGCTTTAGGCCATGACATTATACATCATAATTCTTGATCCATAACTCATACAGATAAAAATACATCAAACTATGCAAAAACACACGTGACCTTACTCATGAGTTGCTCTCCTCTTTTCTTTCTCCTAACTGACTCAACAGGCACATTCAGAGGATGACTAAAAAAAAGGTTATGTAATGTTTCTTACAAATGGACAAGGCCTTGCATGTAGACACGGATGGAGGAGTGTTAGAACTTGCCAGGTGTGATGACTTTAAACATGGAATTCAATTCTAATCCTGAACAAACCGATTCAGAACTATACACTGCATTACACACCTTAGGAAAAAGAGTACATTTCATAATGTAAATAAGAAAGTGAGTTAAAAGTATAAGGACTGAGAAACAAATTAAATAAAGAGGTGGGGTTTACACAGAGTAAAGTATTAAATTTAACAGTCACATTGAAAAGAGGCAGCAAGTTAATAATCTCATTGACAGCCATGTTTCGAACACTTTAATTTTATTCCGACATATAAATGTAAAAGCTTTCCTCATACAGCCAAAGGCGTTTTCACATATAGGAGTTGATAGGTTTGCTTCAAGGAAAAAGTCCCTCAGGAACGCAGAACTAAGCACTAAGGGCATGAACTGACGCGTCAGAAGATATTGCTCATTGGGCTTTTCCACACTATCATCACCATCTGACCATATGTAATGAATGACAATGTAATGAAAGGTAACATACATAACTGTGTGCTGCACCCAATGATGAAAATTATATGAACCATAGAGAATCTATGCAAGTGCTTCAATCTAGATTTCACGTAATCAACCAGAAGGTCAGCAAAAAAAAGATCTATGGTTTTAACCTCAACAAGCCTTCCGTTTCATCGTTAACTGAATGAAACGAAAAACATCCTCCTAGGTTAAAAACAGCTCATCTAATGCCACGTGCATTTCTGATGTATACCCACTGAACATGAAGTTCCTAAGTAACTGTACCGCTTTAACAGTAGACAACTACTCCCTGTGAATCCACCACACCTCTACATACCAAATCAACCAAAAAACCTGGAAAGTTCACTTATGTTTCTCATGGAGCAACCAGCACAGTTTACCTCACAAACCCACATTAAGTCTGTGGACCCGCGGTTTTCCAATCAATCACAGAACCTACCTCAAGCGCCAGGGCAGTCTTGTCATACGCGCACGGCACCCGTTTCTGGATAGCCTTGGCCATTACTGGGCCATTCTGCATGGATGGCAGCGGGTTGATGACGGCGCCGGGCGTGACGGGAGGAAGAGGCGACGGAGTCTGCGGCTGGGCATAGGCGTGTGCGGGTTCCGGGATGCCGTAGCTATTGGAATTGCGCGAACCGTGGCCGGGCTGACCAGGCCTCATCAGCTTTTCTACGTAGGGAACCGGAATCATCCCCACTCTTCCTTCTTTGTTCTTGGCGCTCCACCACTGCTCCTCGGGCTTGTCCAGAATAACCAGGACTTCCCCCTTCTTGAAAGGAAGGTCTTCAGCGTCGCTTCCAGTGAAGTCATACAGAGTCCGCACGTACTCCTGGTTCTCCTCTCCGTGTCCGCCGGCCGTCTGAATAGAGCTGTTCAGAGAGGTACTGGAATACCTGTTGTGCAAAATGACACGAGAAGCAAAGCAATGGTTAGGCAACTGATGTTCTCCACCCCTGCACTTTCGCATGAACAGTTGACTTCCTGATGTCGTTCATGGCTGCCATTTCTACGTATTGCACGGAAGCACACAGGAAGCGTATCGCTACGGGTGACACTCAGGTTTGACAGCTAGGCCTTGTCTACATACAAATGCATGTGATGGAATGCAAGTCTGTGCACTTTCTTTACCTGGGTGCCGGCTCTATCAAGGTGGTCGTGTCCAGATAATGTATCTTATAAAACTCCAAAAGGGAAGGAAGATTGTCGAACTCTTGGTCCCCGATCTTGAATCTCTTGTTGGGCAAGGAGTTGATGATATAATGGGAAACTTTGGAGTTCTCGGACACAGACAGCACGTAGTCACCGGGGCACGTGGACGAATCTCGGACCAGGAACATGCCATGCCTCTGACCCTGTAACCTATTCTGAGCTTCCTGTCTCGACACCTGTCCGAAATACCAGCTGGCTCGATCCGACGAGTCGAACCGTGCGGACGACATGCTCGACCAATTACAAACGCGTATGCAAATACGTTTGAAATAAAGCCACCCTATAGGCTGAAACGGCGCGCGTTAGTCTAATTGACGGACGGATCTTACTGGACCGCGACCTGACGTTTCGGCGGACAGGCGGCGGGTGACGTCATCCAACGGTGATGCATCACTCGATACAAGCCAACGGGAGAATTTGGGAAGGTCGCGCGCCCCTCAAACCGGCCCAACGTGGACAAAACCAAAAAAAGTTCCCCTTTTACGTTCCCTCTTCCGCACTTATGAAACAATATAGCGCATTAGCATGCTAGCCGTGTCCATTCACCGTCCACTCAACATGATTGTCAACCGCCGTTCACGAGCACAAACCGCGTTACGTCACGAACGAACGCGGCGCGTGACACCCGCACGAGCGTTTGTAACGCACGCACGCACGCGCGCGCCCAACCGGGACGCAAAAATGTAACAAAAATGGCGGCGCGCGACACGTATCGCGCCAAACGAGCCGACGTTCGCCGTTAATAATCGTTAAACCGAACGCGGGGTGTTCGCGGTTTCGTCACGCCGACCCAGGAACGGTTCTGCGTTCGGTCCCGGTGCTGCGAGAGAGCGGCTGCAGCTGCACGCGCCGTCCGAGAAATGGCGTCCGGAGGGCGGATCTGATGCGCGCTCCCGCTCCGTCTGATCAGCTGTTGCTGAAACGGAAGAGCACAAAGTGTCGCGGTTCCGATCGCCTCGAGCGTCATAAACTTGCTCAATAAGGAGGGGGGCTGGTTCTGGTGTGGGCTCGCGGGTCCAATTTAATGTTCTGTGAAGAATCCACGAGAGAAATATTGGAGACACGTGGGCAATAATTTGAAAATGTCAACCTTGCATGAGTAACAAGTGCTTATCAATGTTGCACTGAATTATAAAGATAAATAAACTTGCGTGTTTGGAAGATGTCAAATATTCACAAAACTAAAATATTCAAACCAGCAGCAATAATGTCCAAGGGGACATGATGTTACAGAACATAAAAACTGTTTATTCCAATAAATGTCTTAGAGAAATGTTATATTAATAGTAATATTATAGTAGATTTACTCAGTTCTATCACTGCTGAAAACTAGTAAAGAATGATGGTATAAAAAAGTACAGATATTAGATAATTATTAAAAATATTAACCAGGGATGATAGCACTGTGTCACAATATAATGTAAACACATGTTTGTGTTGTGTTTTGCTTTACAATAAACTAATATTATGTTTATTCCAATAAATGTCTTAGAGAAATGTTTTATTAATAGTAATATTATAGTAGATTTACTCAGTTATATCACTGCTGAAAACTAGTAAAGAAAGATGGTATAAAAAAACAAATATTAGATAATTATTAAAAATATTAACCAGGGATTTATGATAGCACTGTGTCACAATATAATGTAAACACATGTTTGTGTTGTTTTGCTACACAATAAACTAATATTATGTTTATTCCAGTAAATCTCTTAGAGAAATGATATATTAATAGTAATATTATAGTAGATTTACTCAGTTCTATCACTGCTGAAATTTAGTGAAGAATGATGATATAAAAAAATACAAATATTAGATAATTATTAAAAATATTAACCAGGGATTTATGATAGCACTGTGTCACAATATAATGTAAACACTTGTTTGTGTTGTGTTTTGCTACACAATAAACTAATATTATGTTTATTCCAATAAATCTCTTAGAGAAATTTGATATTACTGTAGATTTACTCAGTTCTATCACTGCTGAAAACTAGTAAAGAATGATGATATAAAAAAACAAATATTAGATAATTATTAAAAATATTAACCAGGGATTTATGATAGCACTGTGTCACAATATTGTCTCCTCGACTATTGTAAGTCTCTTTGGATAAAAGCGTCTGCTAAATGACTAAATGTAAATGTAATGTCCAAGGGGTTGCTCTTTACAGAACATAAAAACTGTTTATTCCAATAAATCTCTTAGAGAAATGTTTTATTAATAGTAATATTATAGTAGATTTACTCAGTTCTATCACTGCTGTAAACTAGTAAAGAATGATGATATAAAAAATACAAATATTATATAATTATTAAAAAATATTAACCAGGGATGTATGATAGCAATTTGTCACAATATGTTAAGTAAGGGCTGTGTACTAGATGCTCACATCCATAATGTGACACAAACAGACACATGAAAAGAGTATTAGTTTATTGTGTAGCAAAACACAACACAAACATGTGTTTACATTATATTGTGACACAGTGCTATCATCCCTGGTTAATATTTTTAATAATTATCTAATATTTGTATTTTTTATACCATCATTCTTTACTAGTTTGCAGCAGTGATAGAACTGAGTAGATCTACTATAATATTACTATTAATATAACATTTCTCTAAGAGATTTATTGGAATAAACAGTTTTTATGTTCTGTAAAGAGCAACCCCTTGGACATTATTGCTGCTGGGTTGAATATTTTAGTTTTTTGAATATTTGACATCTTCCAAACATGCAAGTTTATCCTTTATAATATAGCACAATATATATAGTACATTTGCGTATTTAAAACGCCTGTAGATTTTCTATAGCAATACTGTTGTGTGCAGTATAGCACCTTATAACTTGTATATTTATAATCATCTGTAACAATGTATATCCCATCTTTTCCGCTTGCACCTAACCAACAAATAAACCTACAACTAGTAAACCTCCATTAACATCCTCACTCTTCTTAATATAAAAAAGCACTTGGTATGTTTGTTGTGTTATTCTTGCTATAGGACTGGCATCGATTTAGCTTACGTTTGCTCTGTTATCGCCTCTAGTATTTGCTTCTTTTGTAAACCTCATTTGTAAGTCGCTTTGGATAAAAGCATCGGCTAAATTACAAAATGTACATTTATTGCCACCATTGTGTGGATAACTTGCATATTTATTTTACTTTTAATTTTTTCCTTCCCTTTGTTACTTGTCTTGTCACCTTAAATTGGAAGCTTGTGTAACCAAAACAAATTCCTTGTGTGTGTATGCACACTTGGCTATAAAGCTCGTTCTGATTCTGAAATAGAACATTTGTGCATAGACTGATATTTTTCTGACGTTTAAACACTATCAACAAGAGTTTTGAAAGTGTTGAAAAGTTTGTTCAGTTTACTGGACACAATTTTATTATAAGAGCGTTCTTATGTCATATTCACAATGCAGGATTTGCAAATGTTTTTGACACAAATCTTCAATGTATCATCCTAAACCTTAAACACAAATAATAGAAAGTTATTTACTACAATAATCTAATACAAATGCTTTTTTCTAAAAGCATAATTTGCCAGCTTATCTTAAAGAAAAGCTTTGCACTTGAGAAAAACCGCAACTGGCCCAATGCCTGGTTACCAGTCCCCTCAAGTCTTGAATGTTAATAGATTCAATGTGTACCAGTATTTTAATTTTCAGATCCTTTCTTGGATCAATGGTGCAACAAATTGAAATGACGTTATCAAAATAGAAAATTTGTATTATTACCGCAAGGTGAGAATTTGGTATGGCAAAACGTCTTTTTTGCCCGCATGCACACACGCACGCACGCACACACACATGCACGCACAGATAGAAAAAAGAAGAAAGTAGGTCAGATGGCCTTGTCATAAAGTTTTTATGATCTGTTTCTTTACCAGGGCTAGTTAAGATCAAACAAAATCATAATATCTAAACAAACTACACATGAAAGCTAACCTGATTGTTCCCTTCACATAACTTGTGGATCCCTGTCTACCTACATTTTGTTATACACTAATCATTGAAATTTTTTTTCAAATTTGAATTTTGTAATTACTTATTAAAAGCAATAACTGTATGATCAGAGGTGTGTTTTGACCCCTGAAGCTGTTAGAAACCAGAAGTTATTTGTCATAACAAATGAGAAAGTTGCCATTTATAGCTTTTTGCAATGGGCTTTTATTTAAGAACCGCAGGGTCTATTACTCTATACAAAATGTAAATAGTTGATACTGGAATTAAATTGCTCCGGATTTGTAAGTGAAAAGGATCTATTTGTCAGATATAGTGACCCATAATGTGACCTCAACATTTAACCCATCCATCGAGGGGTGAACACTCACACTCAGAGTAGTGGCCAGATATCACTCCAACATCCGGAGAGAAAAGAGGGCGTCCTGCCCAAGGGTAAGTGTGTCTCATCGGCTTAGAAATAACTACATGCTCAAACTACTTGGGATCTTCACACCCACTAAATAAGAACCCTTGGGCCCAAACATGAAAGTTGTTTAGAGCAAAGACTGCAAGTGTGGATATTTGGACAAAACTTCTTCATCGTCTGTTGTAAGGGCAAAAGATGATAAATACATAATAAATGGTGATGTGGTTTGGATAATAACAATATAACGTTTTCATTTTTCCACTAATTTAAATACTTTGCTTTACTAATGTTTTCTAAAAGAGGACAGAAACATTTTGCCTTCGGATCTTCTTGCCAAGCATTTATTTTAAGAATTTGTTCGAAACTTGTGCTCATATCGCATGTTGTATTCATGTTATGTCATTTAAGACAGGTTAAATACAGACATATAATTACTTCTGTAATCATATCACTATTAAAAAATATGTTTTATTTTATTACCTTACCTTGATGTTTTGTGAGATGACTCAAAGAAATCTCTGAAATTATCAAAGAAAATAAGATTTCTTTACTTATATTGTAAAAGTAAGCACTCATTATAGTTACAATTATTTATTTATTGTTTTGATGATTTTGTATTAACAACGACAGGCTCAGAACGAAGCTGTATCTGAGACTAAGCATGTGCAGCGACACGAGAAGCATGTGCCCATGCATGGGTCAAGAGAAAATAGGTCCATTTATCTCATCATGTAGTTTTATTGACTATTTCTTAACAAATGGGATCAAACAAAGCAAAATTTTATTAAACTAAAACTATAACCTACATATAGTATGTTTGGCATAAAGTATATTCATACTACACATATCTATAGCACTATATGTGTTTATCTTTTCCGTGGTTTCCTTTACTCTAGTCCTACTTGTCAACACAATTTTTTAGACTACTTAGAATGTTTTATTTTTAAAGCTAATGCAAACTAAGTATTTGCATGTATTATCTTTTGCTCACACAAGCGATTTTTTCTGCCTGAAAATCTGATTCCTCTTTTTTATTTTGCAGAATAAAGGCCTTCATGAGTCCGGTCAGAGGGAAGTTCTGCAGAATGAATAATGTCTCGTGTTATTAGGTAGACTTCCTTGGAGCTGTATATAAGAATGAAATAAATTTTGGGGTGATATAAATAAGAAATGTTTTGTGGAGAATTGAGGGGTGTAATAAACAAATTCAAAGAATTGTTGCACTCCTTACACACTGATCATTATCATACGGTATTGAGTTGATCCGGCTTGCAAGATATGAAAACATTCAAGTTTTATTTTAATTTCTCAGTACATTTCATTACAACACTTACACTTATTGCTGGCAAATGAAAAATGTTCCTTTTTGTCAATTTGGTTATAAAAGGATCTACTGAAACGTGTTGTATTTCACTTCTTATGTACTTAATGCTAAATGTATGTGCATTCCCATTTCATGATGTTCATTATATATATGTTTAACACATTGGAATACGATTCCCAATTTTTAATTTATTTTAATATTGTAGTTTTATATAATCAGATTGATTGATTGATTGATTAGTCTTAATGTTTTTACAACAAAATCCACAAAACAGCATTGTTAAGCACGTACAGTCTTTGTTTGGTATCACACATGATGAATCTATTTCTAAGCATTAAAACACAACTTTGATCAGTAAATAAACTTAAAGTTATTCTATCAAAGTTTGCCTTCTCTTTCTATTTAAGTCCCCAGTTAACCTGAGTTTTAAAGGAATACCCGGCAATACATGAACAATCTTATATCATTTCATGTACAAATATATATATACATCATAATCTGTGTGTGTGTGTGTCTGTGCGCGTGCGTGTGTTTGTCTGTGTGTGTATGTGCGTGCGTGCGTCCGTGTGTGTGTGTCTGTCTGTCTGTGTCTGTCTGTGTGTCTGTGTGTGTGTGTGTGTGTGTGTGTGTGTGTGCGTACGTGCTTGAGCGTCTGTCTGTGTGTGTGTGTGTGTCTGTCTGTCTGTGTGTGTGTCTGTCTTTCTGTGTGTGTGTGTGTGTGTGTGTGTGTGTGTGTGTGTGTGTGTGCGTGCGTGTGTCTGTCTGTCTGTGTGTCTGTGCGTACGTGCTTGTGTGTCTGTGAGTGTGTGTCTGTCTGTCTGTCTGTGTGTGTATGTGCGTGCGTCCGTGTGTGTGTGTGTGTCTGTCTGTCTGTGTGTGTCTGTCTGTGTGTGTCTGTGTGTGTGTGTCTGTGTGCGTACGTACGTGCTTGAGCGTCTGTCTGTCTGTGTGTGTGTGTCTGTCTTTCTGTGTGTGTGTGTGTGTGTGTGTCTGTCTGTGTGTGTGTCTGTGTGCCTGCGTGTGTGTCTGTCTGTGTGTGTGTGTGTGTCTGTCTGTCTGTGTATGTGTGTGTGTGTCTGTGTGCGTACGTGCTTGTGTGTCTGTGTGTGTGTCTGTCTGTCTGTGTGTGTGTGTGTGCGTGTCTGTGTGCGTACGTGCTTGTGTGTGTCTGTCTGTCTGTGTGTGTGTGTGTGTGTCTGTCTGTCTGTCTGTGTCTCTGTGTGTGTGTGTGTGTGTGCTCACTGCTGTGTGTGTGTGTG
>CM065666.1:3852174-3885204 GCA_033220385.1 Triplophysa yarkandensis
TTGAAAGAAATTGTATACATATAGAATAAGAATATATATATATATATATATATATATATATATATATATATATATATATATATATATATATATATTGAGGTCAACATATGTGTGTATGTATATATTTAACTAGTACAACTTTTAGATTTTTTGTGTGAAATATATATATTTATATACATAAATACATACATACATAATATGTATATACATCAGAATTTCTTTTCAGAAGTTAACTTAAACTTGTATAATTTATACATCCACTCCAGACAGTTTGATATATTTCAAGTATTAATTTTATTCATTTTTATCATTAAGTATAACTTGAGTCTGACAACTAATGAAACCACAAATCCAGTATTTAAAAAAATTATAATATTACTTAAGATAAATAAAATGAAATGATTTTTTGAAATCTTGGCAACCTGAATGGTACTTTAAGTAAAATTCTAATGTTGATGTTTTGCCAGGAATAATAATAAAAAAAAAAAAAAAAAAAAAAACTTGAAATATATATCATTTGTAAGTCATTTTGGATAAAAGTGTCATGACTAAATGTAAAGGTAAATATCAGTCTGTATGGAAGGAATGTATACATTTTACAGGTTTCACTTCTTGAATTGTATTAGTGAAATAAATAAATGAAGGTGTGTGTGCGTTCACTAAGGTTACACAACAAAAATGAAAATTCTGTTATAATTCACTCTCCCTATCAGATATTTTGACGAAAAGTTAGTTACAGAACAGCAGTGGCACCCACTGACATCTATTGCATAGGCATAAAACAATGCAAATGAATAGATGCCTGTTACAAACATTCTTCAAAATATCATCTTTTGTGTTATAAAAAAGGTTTAAAATTCAATGCGTAAGATTAAATGGTGACACAATCTTTAATGTATCAATTATCCCTTTCAAAAGCTCAGTCTGGGAGAAGCCTTATACCCTAGTAAAAATATTTGTATAAAATATTTGTAAAATATATTTAAATATCAGATAAAATAAAGAGTAATTCCATCCTTTTACTTTTTTTTAAAAGCATAAACTATTTTTTTTCAGTGGAAAATGTTGAAATTATTGAGGAAAAATCCAACAGTTAATTTATCTAAAATTACAAGTTAAAGTCAAATTAAAGTTTAAAAAGTATTAAAGCTTTTATGTAACATATTTTGGCTTAAATCTTATAATAATTTTAGTTTATCAAGTACTATGTTTCAGTTTATAACTATGTTAATATAACCCCAACTTCTGTTTTGTGTTAAAGAGAGGAAGCTATGAGGAAAGCAGGAACTGCTCATAACAAGTCCAGCAATGACATGGAAAACCATGTGTATATCAAGGCAAAGACCAGAGTAAGTACTGATTTTTCGTTTGTTTGTTATGTATAGCATCAAGTATAATAAACAGATATATAAATTACTCTTTTAAACAGGAGGAGTACTTGTCCTTGGTTGCGAGGCTAATCATTCATTTCAGAGACATTCGTGAGTTCATTATTTTATGTTTTTTATATTGTAACATTTTACATTCTTGGATATGACTTTAAATTTAACATTACGTTTCCTCTGCAGATAAAAAGACACAAGGGGGACCTGGTAAGCGTTTCTTAAAACATAGTTTTTGCATTAAAATATAAAACATGATTTTAAATGCATCACATTGTTTTCATTTTAGACCCCATGAATGCCCTTCAGAATTTGACCGGAGTGGGTGGAGGGGGGCCGGGTGTCATTGGCATGGGGGCGCGTCCACCTGGCGCACCTATGAGCAGTATGGGGGGAATAGGTCAAATGCAAATGGGTCAACACGCCATGCAGGGAGTAGTAGGCGGCCAGCAAGCGGGTACGATTTACACCTATAGAATTCAAGAAAATTAAGATCTAATGCCTAAAATGTTTCCTCACATTTACATATTTTTATGCATTTAATCCAAACTCATATAGTGGGAATTAGCATGAACGTTGAAATCCATTAGAATATGTTGCCATGACATCTGATTCACTATATTCGCACCAGCAGGGTCTGCCGGACAGATGCAGATGATGCAGCAGTCCATTCAGTTTCAGCAGTTCCAGCCACAGCAGCAGGCAGCCATGCAGCCTCAGCAGCAAGCCGCCATGCAGCAAAATATGCAACAGTTTCAACAGATGAAGCAACTCCAACAGCAGCAGCAGCAGCATCATCAGCAGCATCATCAGAATCAGCAACAGCAGCAGCAGCAGCAACAGCAGCAGCAGCAGGCACAGAATCAGCAGCAACAACAGAACCAGGTAGCTGACAGAATTGAAAAGAAAGATGCAGAATGTATCAAAAGAAATGCAGAAGGGACAGCCGAAATTGATTTTGAGCTTTAAAGAACACTTGATCCTTAATTGCTTCTTGAAATGACTTTTTTTACAGTTGCATCAAACTAGTATCCAACATCAGCAACAGCACTTGGTACAATTGCAGCAACAACAACAATTGCTACAACAACAGCAACTACGACAACAGCAGCAATTGCAACAACAACAGCAACTTCAGGCTCATATCCAGGCCCAGGCCCAGGCTCAGGCTCAAATCCAAGCCCAGGCTCAAGGTCAAGCCCAAGCTCAAGGAGTGGCAGGTCAGATGCCCCCCCACTCGCAGCAGCAGCAGCAGGTTATGGTGCAACAGTCTTTAGCACAAATGGCCACAGGACAGCATCAATCAATCAACTCGCTTGGTCAACAGCAGCATCAGCTCAAGCAACCTTTACAGGTAAAGATCAGCGGTAGGAACATATCATGAGGGATAAATGAACAGAAAGCATTATGATTTTTATAGTTCCTGATTGTGTGTGTGAATCCAATCAGGTAAGAGTTTTGCAACAACAGCAACTTCAGCAGCAACAACAACAACAACAACAACAACAACAACAACAACAACAACAACAACAACAGCAGCAACAACAACAACAACAGCAGCAGCAACAACAACAACAACAGCAGCTCCAGCAATCGGGTCAGCTTACAGCAGTCCCCGGTCAGGTAAGCACTGCGCAAACTGTGGGGGGAATTGAATTGAGTGGTGTCGATGCATGCTGCACAAATCAACACTTGTTTGAGTGAACGTCTGAATGTGAATGTCAGAACTACCTATCCCTTGCCTGTTGGTGGAACGTAGTAATGCACAATGACAAAATAACAGAAAGGGTTATGCGTTTTTGGTTTATGAAGGAGGTTTAGTGCAATGCCATGGTTTAGACTGCTTGTTTCGAACTACTGATGTCTTCACTAATATATAACTACCCTGCAACCACCCAGCACGCTGTAAGAACCATAGATATGCCTACCTAGATGCCACATTCCACCACATTAAACATGTTAATGCGTCTGCCATGTTGGAATATGTTCGGATATTCAATTACATTATGTTGTGAAATTCAACATTTTAATTTATGTTTTAACCTGGGCTGGGAGGTTATGAAGGTACAGATTACATGAACATATACAATATATACATATTTATATTTTCAAAAATCTCACAAGGTTTCTTTTACTTTAACTTACTTGGAATATATTGTTTATTTTTAACTATTGATAAAACTATGCTGGATGATGAGACATTTTTTTAAGAGGGACAATAACAGGCAACCTGTGTGCAGGTTTTGGTTTTTATGGTAACAGATAGTTTTGGCAATTGTGGTGGCTTTATTATCATTGTTGTAACACATTGGCAAATAAATTTTCGCCAAAATTAGATTTTGGAAATCCATTACGGCAGACGACTTTCATATAGTCTTATATAAACGAATGAGGCATCCATGTGTACAGTAGCTATGGTTACATCTACAGAGTACCCAGCACCTAACTGCATAGCAGTGGCCTGGCAACCAATGCCCTAGCATGGTGGTAGAAAGTTTTCCACGATTTTACATTAGTTTAAAATTGAATAACAAACTACATTTAAACTCATAAAATATTAAAAATGTCCCTTTTAAACCTTAACTAATACATTAACGATCTGTTACTGGGTTACACTGCAAATCTTAGACTTGACGCAACGCCCATCTCCAAGCATTTAGTGGAAATCATTTTGCTTCATGCTGCTTTCATTCACTTTGTCCCATACTTGTGGCCCTTCATTATGCCAAACCCAATACTGGAATGGTGTTAACCAGTGAAATCTCTTTGCAATTGCAAAGTTAATAGAACACAGAGCAGACAGTTTAAGTTCGGAGAGCTTAAATTTCAGTCTCATTTGCATTTTGCATGTGTGTGCAGTTGCATGCTTGCTATCTTAAACCCACAAGCCCTTTCTGCATGCACCTGAAATAAGGTTCTGTTTAGGTAAGTCCTTACAAGGATATTGTGATATTTTTTGTGCATTTCTCAGGAATATTTTCAGGAAGGGCTTACTGTTCCATTGCATCTTAAATGGAATCATTCCCCTCACCTTTGAAAAGCCGTTTATAATCAGATGGCAAACGCAGCTAGAGCTTCACCTAAAGGAAAAAGCTTGTCGGAGACATGGATATACCCATTGCATTTCTGCTCGCCTTGCATTGTTCCTAGTACATTAAAACAGAGCATGAAATCCATTTGCCAGGGCTCTTTGAATGACAGAAGTATATTTCACTTCCCAGTTGGCACGTCATTTTGTTTTTAGAAAGTTTTGTTTTGCATATTTGACCGTGTGTTATGCACCCGAGCCTGCAGATAAGCCACATTTGTTTCTGTTTGCATTGTTGCATGTGCTTCCTCTCATGTCTGCTAATGCACTGCATTTATTGTTTTGCTTGTGACATGTCTGTTGTCCCCTCTGTCCTCCTCAAAGATGATGCCCCGTCCTGGGATGCAAATTCCACCCCGGTTGCCTCGCGCCAACCCGAACTCTGCCATACCTCAAAACCCTGTTGCCATGGGAGGACAGCAAATGCCACAGGTATTTACAGCAGGTCTGAGCGCTGGGTCGCCATACTGCAACCCAGAGAGCGCAAACGTCTGTGGCTTTACGTTAGAGCACGCCCACACGAATGCCGTCCAGTATCTCACTCGCCTAAGTCTCTTTCCACTATCCACCCCAACCAGTTTCTCTATAAGTAACATGTAGAAATTACCCAGAAGCACCTTGGGGTAGTGTATCCGAAATACAATGTGTGGCACAGGTAAGTTACTGTACTGTTATGTTTATATAGATAAGAATTGAGCCACTTGATGCAAGGCTAAATCTACCATGGCGGGATTAGTTAATGGCAATATAGGGCCTCTACTGCTGCTTTATAGTGCAAAGAAGTTGATCTGATTGGTGCAACTTTAACTTGTTATTGACTTTACTAAATCTTCTTGGAGCTATTTATGATTTTTGGTCTCTCTTTTTGTCTTTTTCCAAGATTCAGCAAATGATGTCATCACCCTCTCCAGTTCAGGTGCAGACGCCCCAGTCGATGCCGCCTCCTCCACAGCCTCAACCTTCCCCCCAACCCCCCTCCTCTCAACCAAACTCTGTCAGGTATAAACCTCTGCAAAGTCCTTTGGACCTTTGAGGCTTCTGATACATTTTTCATGTAACAATATAAACCTGTAACAAGTTTCCATTATTAAACAAATACTCTACCCAAAAAAGATAATCGTTTGTATCATTACGTCATTTAGGTCACGATTGACTTTCATAGAAGGACAAAAACCTATATGAAAGTCAATTGCGACCCAAACAGCATAGTCATAAACTTTAATTTCAAAAATCTTCATTATTTCTTTAACCAAGAGAACTGCAGTAAATTAAGTCAAGGGTTTATTTTTTCAATGCAGCTCTGGTCCAACCCCATCTCCTGGAGGTTTCCAGCCCAGTCCCTCTCCACAACCATCCCAGAGTCCAGCTTCTGCCCGAACCCCACAGAGTTATCCCCTCCAGGTGCCTTCACCGGGACCACTCAACACCCCAGGTACTTATAATACTAATGAAAGATTTTCCCTTTAAAGGCAGGGTAACCATTTTCTTTAACCACTTTAGAAAACTCAAAACAAACTTGTAGCCAATCAGCAGTAAGCGGCAGGAAGAGAACAAGGGACAATTAAAAGACTAAGAAGAGTGAAACACACTTGAGGGGGAGCATTGCAAGTAGTGTGGTTGTCGATTTCAAATAATAACAACTGAATCAGAAATCACTAACCTCCTCCGTCATTTAAGATAAGAAACGTGTGGGGAAAAGTTACGCATATTATATAACATGTTCAGAGAAGCTCCTTTCATTTTAAGATTGTAATAATGAATAATTTTAAATAAAATGTGCTTTTAATATTCAATAGCAGTATATGCTTTCTATTTTGTTATGGTGTTTGTAATAAATCTGAAACCTTGTTTTTTAAACTACAGGCAATCCAAGCTCTGTAATGAGTCCAGCAGGCACCTCACAGTCTGAAGATCAGCTATATATGGACAAACTAAAGCAGCTGTCCAAATATATTGAGCCTCTACGCCGGATGATCAACAAAATTGACAAAAATGAAGGTAATATGTTTTCCCCATACTCTTTCACTTACTTTCACTTTACTTCAAAATTTGTGTTTACATTATGTATTACAGATAGGAAGAAGGATCTAAGCAAAATGAAAAGTTTGCTTAATATTCTGACTGACCCCAACACAAGGTAGGACAACAGTCCTGTTCCTCACATTGGCATTTGCTACCATCTCTTGGTTAACTTTGCATTCCCTTTGCCATCCACTAGATGTCCCCTTAAGACCTTGGAGAAGTGTGAAATAGCTTTGGAGAAACTGAAGAATGACATGGCTGTGGTAAGTTATCTGTGTCACATACGATACATTTACATACTAATTTTGTCGTTAACAACGTTTGTGTTACTTCCAGCCAACTCCACCCCCAGTGACCTGTACCAAAAAACAGTACCTGTGCCAGCCGTTGTTGGATGCTGTTATGGCAAACATCCGCTCACCTGTTTTAAACCACTCACTTTACCGCACCTTTGCTCCTGCTATGACCGCAATTCATGGGCCGCCTATAACGTACGTTCCCTTTCTTAATCAACCCAGTAAATAAACTAAATTTAAATATTTATAAAATGCCTTGTATATATTAAAAATGATACTGTTAACTTTCACAGCGGACCTTCAATTCCATCCCGTAAACGGAAACTTGAGGACGACGACAGGCAGACAATCCCTAACATACTTCAAGGGGAGGTGGCTCGGCTCAATTCAGTGTTCATGGTCAATCTGGATCCGTCCTATTGCAGCAACAATGGAACTGTTCATCTTATTTGCAAACTAGGTGAGTTTTAAACCTGATGTCATACTGTGTTTTTACTTTTTGTTCGGACTCATGTACTTTTTCTATCTAGATGACAAAAACCTGCCCAGTGTTCCTCCTCTTCAGTTGAGTATTCCAGCAGATTACCCTGATCAAAGCCCACATTGGGAAGATGATGGTCAACAGTACGGTGAGACTTACTTCTTACACAGCTGTCAACTTAAATGCAAATTCTGCGTTGCACCCTATTTAAATAAAGTCATTGACTACTTAACAAATCTACCTTTTTCCTACCATTTCAGAGGCCAACCCTTTCCTGCAAACTGTTCACAAAAACATGACCTCCAAACTCCTTCAGCTTCCCGATAAGCACTCTGTGACTGCCCTGCTGAACACTTGGGCTCAAAGCGTGAGACAAGCTTGCCTCTCAGCCGCTTAGAGATTTCCACCAGCAGACCGGTTTTATATTTGCACCCCATGGCAAAATGGCAATATGACTTGGTTTTTTTTGCATTTCTTTGTCTTTTTTATTTACATCAACTCATCCAGTACACGAAAGCCTTAACAGTTTGTGCATTGCTTGATCAATAAAATTATTTAGACATTCTGTACAAGATTGTTTAGTTTATGTTTCTCCTAAAGCTTTAGTGCATGGTCCTCTGGAGTCGACGTCTCTGCACAGCCTGAGTCCTCCTGTGTCTTTCTGCTATGTTGTTGTTTTTCAGACTGCGGGTGAGGGCAGGCAGGACCAATTTTTCTGCTTTGCTAGCCTGTGAGACAGGTCTGTTCATACTGGAAGAGAAAAACGTCTTGGCATGGTGTGGAAAAAAATGTCAGGATTTTAAAAGCGACGACTTACAGGCTTCTAGGCAGTGTTTGGAGAGAAAGCTGCGGAAAAGTATCAAAATCCTCAGTTCTGCCAAAAAATGTAAGATGTCTGGGTGAATCATAGGAATGTTTAAAAAAACTACTTAGTACATCAGATCCTTTTCGGTAGTGCATTATACGATTGTATAGAAATTACCGTTTCCCATCAGCAAGAATAGACTTGGTCAGAATAAAATTCTCGGCTGTGATTCTCTTGTTGAAGACAATGTCTTTGAGGATAGCTTTCACATTTAGGATCTGAAACAACCATTTGAATTAAATTAAGTCTTTTTTTTTCAATTTACTAACTATGACCTCACCTCCTGAGACTGCATACTGTTAGCATTGTACAGCTGTCGTATGATGACCTCGCACTCCTTCAGGGTTGGAGCTCGGGGTGGATGCGATTGACTACACTGGATCATTAAAGGCTGAAGAGAAGTGATGAACCCTGCTGTAGCTTCTGAAGGACCTTCTATCTTTCCTGCTGTTGGACCAGCGGAGGAATCCCATCTCATTTCTCTACATTTATTATGATTGCTGGGGGTATAGCAGGGTGTTACATTTTAAATACGAGTGGCTGGGAAGTGATTATGTACAAGCCATAGGCTTTAAAGGAAGTGGCAATAACAGATGTGGCTAATATCTTTATAACCACCTGAGGTCTTCGCCCTGTGGAAAGACCTTGTCATCGAGAGTCTGCTCCAGATAGTTTCCTCTACCTGCCTGAAGTGTGTGGTGGTCTGTTCGATGCCTTTGAAGTTTACATCCGGACCCTGTGAGCTCACAGAATGACGTGGTGTTTCAATATAGAGTGAGGATGAAATGCAATATCATTTCAAATCTGATTGAATTAATTTAGCAGAACACGAGTTATTTTGAAGAAACAGCAACTGCACACTTTAACCACTGTGTACAAACAGAACCAATGCAAGTGAATCGGTGCCAGTCACCAACATTCTTCAAAATACCTTCTTTTGTGTTCTGCAAAAGAAAACCACGCAGGTTAACTTGAACACTTACTGTTTGACCTCGAAGGCTCCATGATCAGCCTGAACTGCAGCTCTGGATGTATTGTGACAGGGGAAAAGCAAATTAAGTATGAGGTCCATGTAAGGAAATCCAGTGTTCAATATAATACATTGGAAACTGTATCTATGATCAAAGTCAGGCCTTTAACAAACTTTTAGATGATATACGCTACAGAAGAATCCACAATTCACTTAGTTTTGTTTTAGAGAGTCGTTGTAAGCATCACAGTTCCCTTTTGACAGTCAGAAACAATCCCCTGGGAGTTTTCTCTATTGTAAACTGATACACTACCACACACAGAGCTTTCATGAAGCATTCATTCATTTTCAGCTTTCAGTCTCCAGGTAACCTGTTCTTTATCATGAGCCCTTATATAACTTTACAGGCATCATCAATCACAAATATGAATGCAGGGACAGTATATGTATTGTATATGTATATTGTATATGGATGCAAACATCTATTCATCATAGACCACACATTTAAAGATCTACTTACCCTAATCTAAATTCTAACATGTTGTACATTATGAATTACTGAAATGGTGTTGATTTGGAATACATTTACCTTTATTTTCCCGCTTTAAACACTCAATTTCATCATGCAGTTTAGCCAGAGTTTCTCCATGCTGCTGTTGCAAGAACTCCACATTCCTCTGCAGTGAGGTCACGCGCCCGTCCATGTGGCTCTGATTCATGTCTCTGACGTCACTATCACACGTGTGACGTTATGACCCTGCAGACAGAGATGTCACTGTCACACACTCCGATCCATGGACTGTGTGTCAGAACACAGAGCCGGATGTTTTCCTCTCCCCTGACTCATATGGGTTACTATGGTTACAATAACAGGACTCCTGCTGGGATATAATCACCCAATGCCATATTCCCAGATTTTTCCTTGACTTTTGCTGACCAATATTGGAAATTCCATATAAATGCAGAACATGTTGTTTTGAGTACAGTACTTTAAATCCTAAGAATTGTATGTTTCTTTACTTGCTCATGTTTTGTTTTTAGTGGAAATCTCTATAAATCAAAAGTTTTGGTTATTAACTTATTAATGATTTGTAACTACACAATATGCTTGCATGCAATAACATCGGAGGGAAACTTTTTTGCAATGTCATCAGTAGATTGGTATGTTTTTCTTTAATGCAGATTAAAGTAAAGCCTTTTTATCATAGTTATGAATTCCTTCCACTGACCTCCAGTCATACATAACTCTATGCTCTGTGATTTGCTTCATGTTTTCAAACTCTTTTTGTCTTTTGAGCAACACCTTGCTCTACAAGTTCTTCATACATCATTTCTCCTGCCTTTGTTTCAGAGAAGGGTATCTATCCAACCTGTGACCGAATTGAGGTCATTGAAATTTGCCCGTCTTCTTGGCATAGACCCACTGATGAACTTCTTGTTTAAGAATATCACTGGAGGAGTCATTTTCATCTACTGGTTAAGTCTAAGTAAACGTTTTGAGGATGCCCCTTGGATTTAGGTAAGCCATGTTGCGCATCGTAGATTTTCTCTGTTGAGAAGACAACAAATATGATGTCAAAACAAATCGTACAAATTTTGAAAACTTCCCTGCTATTCCATGGCTTGATGAACAAATACAAACTTCCCAGACTTTCAATGTCCAGAAAAACTTTTTAAAACTCTGTCACATTCAGGAAATTCCATAAGCCATGGAACCCTCCATAATGTAAAAAATTCCACACAAGAGACATTCAACAAGTCGGTTTATTGAAATGTCTTCAGGAAAGTGCAAATTTCGGATCGTTCTGAGTGACACTGAAAAAATAACACTATATTTGTACTCAATGACCAAAAATCGGAAATTTATCCACCTCAAGTGGCTCAAAACATACTTCATTCAGATTAAACTATTTGTATTGGAAAAGGTAATGTTTTAGTTCTCTGGATTTTTGTCATAAAGAAGTACCAACACATGAGTAGTGAAAATACTGTATAAAAAACAGCAAACCCATTCGACAAAAATAAAAACAGCGCTTAAAAACAAAACTGATTATACAACTATTGAGTCTTTAGTTTTTTCTTGAGTAGACTTAACAGGAGCTCATAAAGAAAGCTGATAATAAGAATGAGTCCAGTGCTGGACAGGACCCCAAATGAGAGGAGAGCCAGCATCATGTAGAGCATGAGGAGCATTAGAAGGGTACGATAGCTGGCCATGGCCCGCAGGCTGAGACGGGCTCGCTGCTGATGCTCTCCTGTCCGCCTTGTTGACGGGCTTATTCGCCTTTCCTCCGGGATGACTGAGGAACTCGTCAAGTAGTGTCTTCCTACATGGCCCAGGACATCCTGCCTAGAGCACAGTGCCTCCATGTGGTCTCTCAACTGTATAAAATACAATTAAGTTAACATTGACAATAGATTGTAAAAAATCAGCTTTCATTGATGTCCTTGATGAATGAACAGCTTACCCTTGCATTTATAAAAGAAGAGATCTGAAAAAGCAGTCGCACCAAAAAAGCATTTTCATAGCTCCTGATAGGCTGGAGCTCTGGATCTCCTTGATACTCAATTTCAAATCTGCGAAGGCCATTGATGATCTGCAAATAATTTTGCACTATTTGATTCAGCACTATCATAAATTGCAATTGTGTAGGTCACCAAACTAAAAGCTTACCTGTAATCTTCCCAGGTCTGTTAACACAAGTCCATTCTCGCTCGGGATGCAGTCTGGTAGTAGTTTACTCCCTCCATCATTTTCTGCTGATGCCACATTTACCATCAGCTGAGACAGCTGTCCTGCATTTAACTACAAAAAAGGACGTTAACTTTTATTTCGTGTTTTTATAGATGTCTATTGATTATGGTTGAATACACATATCTTATAGCATCTCATTTAAATGCAAACATATCACCTTGTCTCTGAAAAACAAGCTTAAGTCAGAAAATCACATATTGAAAAAAGGAACATTAAAGTTTGATGTGACCTATTAATTTCACTATGATTATGTATAAGAAAGTTAATCACAAAAATTGACTTTGGCTGGGTTTTCACAGACAGGGTCACGGATAGTCTTTAAAATGATTTAAACTTACCCTGAATATCTGACACAAGTAGTCCAGGGCTTTGTCCAGGAATTCATGAGTCTTCTTTACACCCTCTCCCATATCATCCATCTCTCCCCCTGTAAAGGTATTATTAAGATCTGAGGAGCCAACGCCAAACCAGGAGAGAAAGGAATTATTTGCAGCCATCTCTGCAGAGTGATCCGATATCCGTTTAGCTGTCTGTCTGGCTTGGGCGATAATCTGGATCAGCTTTAACACCTAAAATAATTTTTTTTTTTAAACATTGCAACAAGCAAGCTAAAATCATCCAGTGTGTGATTGCTTACTGTTTGACGCAAATCTGGCCCAAACATCATCTTATATTGACAGTCTTGCCCCTCCAGGCTGTACACGTGACTTTTAACCTTGAAGACACTGTCAGTCCCCATCGGCTGGCGTGAAGAGAGGAAGCTTCCACCATGGGAAGGCGTTAAGAAGACACGGTTCTGCCGCTGCAGGATGCCATGTTCTGGCTCCAAGAACAGCTGCTCTCCTGGAGGCATAAAACCATTCAATAATGATTTGCTCTTAATGAGAGACAAGGGCTCTTAGCAGGATTATTAAGATTTACAAGACTGTTAACAACTGTTCCTCTAAAAAATCCTGAGGAGAAAAAAATCACTGTCACTGTTGTACTTACCAAAGGGCAGAATTCACATAATTCAAAAATACAATGGTAACAAGAGTTTCTTTTGTACCTTTTTGGATCATCTCTGCTAGGTTTGGTTGAGCAAAGACTTTGGCAACTCTGAAAACCATCAATGCGTTTTTAGCATTGACCAAATCGGTGCGCATGGCCCTATTCAAAAAGCTCTGGAAAAGCTTTGTGTACATGAGAAGATTCTCCTGCACAAATGAAGCCCTGTGAATGAAAAAGACTGTTTGGACGAAGTTGATTTGAAGATCAAACCTTTTAAACCAAATACCCAAAACGGGATTTACCATTTATCAGGAACGGATCTGTTCTGGCCATCTGCTTGCGCGTTGCTTTGTTCTCCAGTATATCTCCACGGTTGGATGTAACTCAGCCATGTTTCTAAAACCTAAAAGGTCAAAACAATAAAGTGTACAAGGTTAGATTTCTAAGACAGCATTCGCTATGATTTAAAGTATGTTATGCTGTACAGCTTTGGATTCAAAAATCACTGCAAACATTTACCGCTCTGAATGAGGCGTCCAAAGGCCAGTGACCGAAGCAATGCTGTAGGAAGACATACAGCTTCTGCTGGACAAACCTCTGCACCGCCATCCTGTAGGAGAGAGAGTGGATGCATATTGACAGAGCAGTAAAAGAGAAGACAGCTCAATCAGGCCACCGGTGCCCGATCGGGTGAAACGCTCGTCTTTACGACTTGCCACCTAGGATTTACAGATGTGTTTTAGTAATACAGCATGATCCACGGGATAACTTGATGGATGTGTGCAGGCTGCTGTAAAAAACACACCGTTTGAGCTCTTCCAGGGGGCTGCTGTGGGAGTGAGCGGAGGGCGAGGAGGGTGTTGATTCCTGCTTCAGGCTGTTGGCGAAGGCATGCAGATGTTTGACCACAAGTCGCACAACGAGTACGTGTTCTTCTGAGGGCAGATAGGTCTCCTGAAACATTGTTCACAGACCACAAACACAAAGTGAGAAGGTGCTATGGGTTATTAATGTATATGACCCAGTTTACAAATGGTATTAACGTAACATTATTGTTTCAGCCTATACAACTCAACAGCAGATGCTTAAAAAAAGTAAATGGGGACTGAAACAGTTTGAGTTTGAATCATGCAACCCACATACACAATGCATGTCATTGCATTTGTACGACAAGATTTACCTACCAATCAACATGCAATGAGACATGAACATATATTTAACGTAAGAACATGACTTAAAAAATAATGAGGAATTGATTTGTTCATAGTAAACTATATGTTTTTAATGTATACTTGCAAGCATTTGCTGCCGCTTTATTGCTTCTGTAGTGAGTGATGTATTCAGGTTTCAAATTCAGACACCCTTCATTCTAACTCTGATCACAACTGGTCACAAGAGATGCATGTCATGTCTTGTCTGACAGCATGTCAAATCCCTAGACAAATGACCATGGGACAGCCCAAGACAAATGTTAATACCAGATGTAAACAGAGCATCAAATATGACTGACAACTCCTTATACTGCATCCACAGTGTAATTGCTTTTCCAAAGCCTTCAAAACTGATTCAAAGAAAAGGATATTTTTTGTTGCGTAGTAGTGTGTATATGTTTATAAAAAAAAAATTACACCACCCAGATCAACATCATCACCCAATATTAAATCACATAACTTGCTAGACATACATAAAAACACACACACATTATAATCAGACTAAATCTCCCAACAATGCAACAATTTATCTGGTACTCAAGTGTTAAAACCCCTAATCTTACCCCTGTCTACTCTAAGTTTACCTTCAGGAATCCCATGTAACTGAATGAAAAGGTAAAAGTACTTGGTATGTCTGGAGGGTCCCAGAGCCTGGTGGGGCGGGGGGTTGGCACAGCATGCTGGACATACTGAGGCGGTACTGCAGCAACGCCAGCTGAAGGACCCATCACAAACAGGTGGAGAACAAGGAAAGGGAAAACAGTGGTGGGGTTGGAAAAGAAGAAGGGGATAGTAGCAGGGCAGTGAACATAAGAGAAAGGAAAAAGAACAAGAGTGCAATCCGAGAAAAATAGTTGGACAATCAGGAAAGAAATGGGAAAGAAAAAGAACAAATCGATATTGACCACAGACACACAAATGAAATGAAAATGAAGATGATGCAGTTTTCCTTTTCAACTGGGTTCTGGGTTCAAATTCCCTTAATTTGCTAAAAAGGACTTGCGAATGCAGGACAAACATTAAATAACATCTTTAATAGACTATCAAACAGTGACATTAAAATGGTATTCTTGATTTTCTAACTATATTCATGACTATATTAAGGCACTGTTGACAAATGGTGTACAACTAAGAAGATAAGTGTAATTTGAATTTCTATCTCCTTTCTCTGACCGTCATTTGCCCAGAAGGCAAAACAAGTTTGAGATTGATGCTGCTAACTTGCAAAAGTATGTTCAATCTATATTGCTTGCCCTCAGGAATTCTGGCAAATCGAGTCAAGGGAACCGAGAAACATTATTTGTAATGTGGGCCTTGATTCTAAATAGAAGTGCCTGTTTAACAAAGTAGGTTAAATTGCCTTGGGGTGTAAAGTTCCATCTAATCTCTATATTGTTTTTAATGAAACCAAAAATATTTCAATAGCTTATGAAAGAAAAGGAGACACTGCATCTTTTCACATCACAAGTTTTAACCATGAAATATACTGGAAGTCATCACCAATTTACTTTTAGTTTTAAATAAAGTTTCATGTCTTACTTAATTCATACACATGTTATCCTTTATTTACAAGGTGGATATTCATCACTAGAATGTAATCCAGTCAGTAAAATGGTGACTTCTATTCTTTATCTCGAGCACATAGCAAGATACATATATGGCCACACTTAAGATAATCAGTGCTGATTGGGAAGCTGGCATTGATACTGGCTGTGAATAACTCACAGACAGAGAGATAGACTCTGAAGCCACAGACGCCAAAAGCTTACATACACCAGACAGCCAAATAACAAAGACGTGTAAAAGAGCCACCAGGCTGCATCATTCACAATGAAACATAGAGGAAAGCTCAAGCACGACTACCTAAGCCACATGCCATACTGATGCATTTGCGCTTTTGCCTGAAAAAAATTGTGTTCAAGTCACATTCTGCAACCATAGACTTCCAGAAGGTGGCATTAGATGACCAGAAGACTAACAAAATGGTAAAAATCAATATCACTGGATTAAGAGAGCGCTCACCATCAGCTATGCAAGAAGTAAATAACCAGCTTACCTTTATTATGCTAAAATAAATCAATATTAAATTGTATAGATATTGAAAGTGTTTCAGCAGTAAAACATATGCAACATATTCATTAACATAGATTGAATTCCAACAGAAAAGTTTAAGCCTGACACTTCCCAGTCACAACAACACTAAACATTCCAAAAAAACCACACTGGATAGAGTAAACAGAGGAAGTGTCTGTGTGTCATCCACAGAGAGAGCAGGGATCGTGCGGCAGCCCCTATGCAGCACAGGGTTGGAGGGTGGTGGTGCTCAGCCAGCCGTGCAGTTGAGAAAGAGAGTGTGAGGTTCAAAAGACCCTGGCATATTCTTACCTTCACCTGAGGGGACTGAAGCTTCTGGTACATCTCAAGAGAATAGTGATGGAGCCACATTTCCACAAACACCTATGTGGAACACACACAACCAGGAATATTATTTCACCAAAGGGTCACCATACACATCCTCTTTTGTCTCTTTTGAATATAAAACCTGTGTAAAATACTTTTTGTCAGACCGCAAAAGAAGATATTTTGAAGAATGTTGGGAACTGCACTGGCTTTGTGTCCATGAAATGGAAACAAATGGATGCCACTGTTGTTTGGTTACAACTTTCTTTAAAATATCTGTGGTCTGGAGAAGAATAGTCAAGCTGACCAATGACACATTTCTTTTTGGGTGAACTTTCACTTTAAGAGACAGTTAACTCTCTTTTTAAGCGTACATGAATTATTACATCAGTTGAGCAATACAACTTTACATTTCAGCTGATTCTGAACAAGACTCAAATGATCAAGCATGTTAATCTATTGCATCAGAATAAAATATTAACACATTAATCCTTCAAGAAAGTGTTAGGATCTTTATAATTTGTAAAAAACCTAAAGAACGAGTGAATTTAAAAGAGTACTTCTCATTTTTCCCACCCTAAGGAGAGTAAAAGTGATTGAGATAGCATGAACAAAGAAAGTCAGATGGGTGCGAAACATTATGAGGGTAACTAAATAAAGACATATTTTTAATTTCTGGGTGAACTATGCCTTTAAGCCATTTCAAGATAAAACATGATCTACTTCCCAAACACAAATAATTTAATTTGATTTGTGATTTAATTTAGTTCTAACCTGAAATAAATGACATACTAACATGTGGTGAGCAAGCCCTTAAGAATTGTTTTACCTGCAAAAGCGTCTCTGACCTCCAGATCTCCTGAGCAGTGGGGTCAGCATTGACTGAGGGCTGATGGGTAATATGACGCTTCAAAAGACTAGTGCTGTGACTACCATACCCCACATAAGGCACATTGGCAGACCTGCGAGAGAAGATGATGTGGGCTCATACAAATTTCATGGAAGGTAAATCTTGGATTAAATTATTCTTTTATAGGATTTATTAGCTTCCACTGAAAAAGTAATTTCTCAAATTACACTTTGATACCTTGGAGCAGGAGCAGCCACAGAGCCCCTGTTGTCTGAGAAAGGAGACGGAGGCACATTCCCTTCTGTTGGGAGGAAATACTTAAGGTAGGTGTCAACTAGCACAAAGTATGCGCTCTCCGAACAACTCCCATGCTGCCCTGGGGGGTAGTTCTGAAAGGATGATTAAATATTTCAACAAAGAGGCAATAAAATTCTGTAATGCTTAAACCACAGCCCAGGATCGAAAACCAGATAACAACCGTATTATTTGTTCTTGAAAAACAAATTCCCCGGTGTTGAGCTTTTACCTTTGGTGCAATGAGACTGGAAGCAAAGTTGAACATATAGTATTCAAAAGGATCTGAGAAAGATTAAGAACAGATAATTATGTGAGCAAAAAGATGCATCAAGTGATGAAACAGGCCTGTAACAGTTATAATACGTTATATAATACATTAAAAAGGGAGTGATTTTGAGAGTTAAGGGAGCTAGAGACATACTGAGTAATAGAAGGCCTGACATGGGGAACTGGATCTTATTATGAAACAGGGGGCAATCCGGCAGAACTCCTGTCTGAATGGATGACTTTATAGGGCCCTGTGTGGGAAAGTAAAGAATAAATGTCAGCTTTGGATAATGTATTTTTAATTGGGAGTTAAACACACAAAACATGCCCACCAATAGTTAAATGTTTGTTGAAACCTTAAAATCTTTTTAAAGTGATCCAAAAATGAAAATTCTGTCATGAATTGCTCTCTATCTAGATGTTCCTATAAATTTCTTTGGTTGAATCCAGAGAAAGATATTTTGAAAGAATGCTTGTAACCAATCCCAATGACATTAAGTAGGAAAAAGGACATTTTTAATTTTCATTCTCCGCTGTCTATGGAACTCAGTGGGTTTGGGAACTGTTTGGCTAATAGAATTCTTCTAGATATCTGCCTTTGTGTTCATCTGAAGAATTTTTACACCATGTGTTGCATCTGAAACTTACTGGCAGAAAATTGACAGGAAACTCATACTTGTATTCTTCAGCTTGTAATTTGTACACCAATTTCATCATAGAACCACTGTTGAAAAACACAATAGTCCCGGAACAAATAGTTAAGCCAAATAGTGGAAGATATTTAAATATTAGAATGAAATATTACTGTGGTCACTGTCTTTATAAAAAAAGACACAGAAACCAACACAAGAAACCCACCTTGGGTGCAGGATGTCCATGACAACATTGTACTCATTTGATCGTGCCAGCAAAAATCGCAAGTTCCAGCCAGAAAGGATTCCATCCGGGCTCCCGAACACACTTTCAACCAGCCAGGGAAATAGTCCATGCAGCTCCTAATCGAATGACATCAACACAAATCAGTATTCTTATCACAAAAGGCATGTTCTTCAAATAAAACTGGGACCACAAAGTGTACACAGAAAATAGACAAGAAGCATGTTTACAAGGATCTGAATGAGGATTTCAACACAGAACCGAACATAACGTCATGCATTCAGCACACAGGACAGCAGCTGGGCCTGTGGCACAAGACCATTCACTTTTTGCTTACCAGTGCAGCTGTCACAGTGGCTTTCGCTTCACCTTTGACTTAAATAAACTTTCAAAATCTGCAATTGATCCTTTATCTCAGGGTTTAAAAATATATATCCTTAACTTTCATTGCTGACTGTTGTTCAATCAAAAAGCCTTGCAGTTATTTGAACTCCCATAAGTCAAACAGAGAAGTGTACGTTACCTTTGCAGGGTATTCATCTATCATTTTCACCAGATCATGACATCTGTGTTGAAGAGGTTTATTGCTCCAATCTGCCTTTAGATTGGACTGCAAACAACAAGTTTCAAATGTAAAACAATAAGAGTGATTCATAAGAGTATTGATACCATTTGTATCTTCATACCAGGAGAAAACTGGGCTGTTGTAGAGCAGGTGCAGCCATGAAAACTCCTCTGCTCTCAAACTCTTCACCTCAAAAGTCAACAAACCTAAAAAAAAGAAAACAAACATCAGAAATGCTGATAAAATCCCATTCCACACGAGTTCTACTGAGACATACAATAACATATGAATTAAAAACAATAACATATGAATTAAAAACAATAACATATGAATTAAAAACAATAAATGAATTAAAAACAATAACATATAATTTAAAAACAATAACATATTAATTAAAAACAATAACATATGAATTAAAAACAATAACATATGAATTAAAAACAAATGAATTAAAAACAATAAATGAATTAAAAACAATAACATATGAATTAAAAACAATAACATATGAATTAAAAACAATAACATATGAATTAAAAACAATAACATATAATTTAAAAACAATAACATATTAATTAAAAACAAATGAATTAAAAACAATAACATATTAATTAAAAACAAATGAATTAAAAACAATAACATATAATTTAAAAACAATAACATATTAATTAAAAACAAATGAATTAAAAACAATAACATATTAATTAAAAACAAATGAATTAAAAACAATAACATATGAATTAAAAACAAATTAATTAAAAACAATAACATATGAATTAAAAACAAATGAATTAAAAACAATAACATATGAATTAAAAACAAATGAATTAAAAACAAATACATATTAATTAAAAACAAATGAATTAAAAACAATAACATATGAATTAAAAACAAATGAATTAAAAACAAATGAATTAAAAACAATAACATATGAATTAAAAACAATAACATATGAATTAAAAACAAATGAATTAAAAACAATAACATATGAATTAAAAACAAATGAATTAAAAACAAATGAATTAAAAACAATAACATATGAATTAAAAACATATGAATTAAAAACAAATGAATTAAAAACAAAAACATATTAATTAAAAATTATGTATTTTGTCTTGCTTTGCTTGTCTTTGATAAACACATTACTTTAATTGGACTTGTTATGGATTTTATTTAGAGTTGTACACATGTTAGCCGGCTAGCTCCACTGTCAGCTAACTGACTAGCATCAGTGAGCTTGCAAAAGATAAAGGTTCAGCAGTGAAATGTTCACACAAGGCAGATATTTTTATTGATTAAACCCATTTTAAGAGCACAATACCTCACACAAAAGGGAAAGCAGGCAGTTTTAAAGAAGTTCCAAAAGACCGCGCTCACATCCAACAGTCACATATGCAGAAAGTGGAAACATCAACTTCCGCCAACGTACGTAACAGCGCCTCCTATTGGCTTAGCGCAGGTGTGTGACGTCACGAGCTTATGACAAACCTCCTTTTCAAAAATCTCCTTTCAATCATAAACAAAAATCTCGTTTAGGATTTTTCTTCCTTGAATAAAAATGTATAATATGCATAGAAATAATAAATTAAAGTTTATTCACACGTACTATAATTTTCGGTTTTATATTAATACATTAAACTTTTTTCATAAGTTAATTTTTTATTTTTTTTGTATACTTTTAATCAAATTTTCCGGTCAATATTTGTATTTAAATAAATCTCATATTTTAATGTATGTGGCTTAATCCTTAAATACACAATTTATTTAATTTTTTTGATTTTATTATATACAGCTTATATATATATATATATATATATATATATATATATATATATATATATATATATATATATATATAATAAGAAGTCTTTAAATTGTTGATAACGTACCCTCTACTCCTTTTTACTTTGTCGATGTATATTTTATTTGTTGTAAATATGACATTAAAAAAAATATATATTTTATTTAATATAAAAAATTTTATATTTCAGGGGCTCTTGCACTTATCTACACAAGTGTAAATATAACTTGTATGTATTATATGGGACCTCATTATTATTTCACAATACACATCATATTTCTATTACAGTCTTCACATTGTCCAAGATATACTGAGAAATGTCAAATGCCAACATTGGATTCTCAGATTTTAAGATTAGTAGTGGATCTGCTGCAAACTAAACCTAATCCATATGATGATTTGAAATGCAGAGAGGAATAAAGGCACATTTGTCAACTTTGATTCTCCAAACACTGCTTACGGCAGCCCAGCATATCCATTGTACATTAAAACAAATAGAAACAAATAAGACGTGTTTTGATCTTTTTCTATCATAGTATGTCTGTGAATGTCACATCATACTTAATCAATTCCTTAAACATTACAGAGCAACGTCCAAACCAACATGAAAATAAATGGTCTCAATTTCCTTTTTCATGTTTATACCCCAAATTTCCGAACAACCCTCAATGCAATGATGTATGGATATTGTTTTCCTTTCCTTAAGGTTCCATTAGCGAGAAATAACTTGGTTTCTACATTGTCTCAGAACTGACATCCTGCGGACACCATTGAGAATCATTGCTTCATGCTCCCCTTCTGCTATTATTTGTGTGTTCCTTTAAGAGCTATTCTGAAGAAAATCTTAGCCAACAAGACACATGACAGCTCTGTCTCGGATGCCAAAATACTGCACTATAACTTTCCTTTCACTGACTCTTTACATCATTTTTCTCTCTTTTTCTTGCTTTTTCCTTACTCTAAATGGTGAAGGAGACAAAGGAAGGCAACTACTGCAGTATCATCGCCATTGCCCCTAAGGTAAATTGGCCCTTTATCAAAGGCAGGCCTCATCTATCAGTGCAAAGACGGGTATTGAAATTGCTCTGCTGGCCACAAATCAGGCCAATGGATCGGGCCCTTATCTGGAACAAGGCCGTCATCACTCTCCAGTGAGAAGGAGAGGAAGAACCTGGCACAAGGACCTTTTGGTTTCTGGGCTGATGGATATGACCCGCCTTGACCCTTGGATGACCAGATCACCTAGTGTGAAGTCACATCAAGAGCTGGTAATCAGGGCCATTCTCCATCACTTTCAACTCAGTCTTCCTTAGGTCAAATCAAACAAATAAAGAGAACCATTTAGAAGGAAAGAAAGAAGCCAATCAATGCAGGAAAGTGACTAGTGTTTCAATCAAACTGCATCGATTTTATGGTTTATGAATTGTTTTTTTTTTTACATCATCTACAGGAGTATACATTAACAAACATGGGAAATTATTTTCATTGACTTGTGATTGTTGTGAATAATGCCCTAATACAATATACAGAAAAGTTAAACAACGTGTTCAATGACCTAAAATGCAAAATTAAGATATTATGTATTGCTAGTCCCAGGTTATCTTTGGCATTAACACATTGAAAGTCATTCTGTGTTAACATTGACTCCCATAGTTACAAACCGTATTTAAATTATCTTTATTTGTGTTCAGCAAAACAAAGAAATATATACAGGTTTGTAACAACTGGGGGATGACCACATTATTACACTATTTCTAAATGAAAAATGACATTATAATCTGACAGGCCAGCAAGACTGTTATAGGAGCAACTTTAATTTTTACAGATCTATTTTCAGAATGGCCTTGTGTTAAACAGCAATTTTACCAAGCTTACCACTAGAGCAAAAAGACTTCTGAAAATACCATATAAATAAAAATAGGCAATTCTTGTGAAGCTTGAGTTCAGTTTTATTTGGTGGCATTCCAAGATTGAAGGAGAAACCTTCCTGTTCAGCTTGAACAAAATGCATGAGCTAGATTTAGACTGGCAGCAGATGCCCGCAGAGAGTTAACCGGGAATTGACTCAGAAGGAGAGCTCTTAAATGAGAGCACAGACCAAAATATATCTATTTTTTTATTATCTTATCAGAGCGAGCAGGATGCGGTTGAAATAATCTGAAAAGAGCCTGAAAAATGGTTCTGTTCTGAGGTTGAAAAGTTTCAAAAGGGCCACAAAGTCAAACAATTCGGATGGCACAAAGTGGACAAAGGGGTGGTTGTAATTACTTAATTTTATCATGTACATCAGTTCCAAATGATCAAAATCTTAAAACAACCTAATTTTACTTAATTTAAATGTGGAAGCTAAGTACATGATACAATTTAAGTAATCCAAACAACACATTTTTTACATTTTTCCATGAATGTACTATTGGGATCCTTAAATTATGTTTTCCTTGCTTATCACACTGCATTCTCTGGTGCATCTAAAAATAGTTCATGATGTGATTTGTGTTTGATGAATGAGCAGTCGACCATATTTATCTGTCCTATCATGCTTGACCGGATTAACGGCATCAAAATGTAATGTCACCACCTATTCTCAACAGTCATGACAGGGCATCAATGAAATGAATGTTTTACTACATTTTGCAGAGTTCTGAACACAATAAACAATAAAATAATTCGATGCTAGGAGTTGTTTTACAAACTTAGAACAAATTTATTCAAGCAGCAAAACATGAAAAATATTTTAGTTTAAATCAGGTATTAATCGCATCCAAAATAAATGTTGTGTTTACATAATAAATGTCTTTGTACTGTGCGTATTAATTTTTAAATTACTAACACAAATACATACACATGGATGTGTGTATAATAAAGAAATATTAAGAATAATTTATTTATACTTACCAGTTATTGAATTTATATAATTATTTAATAATGTTTATATTGGACACTTCTCTGTTATATGTATATTCATATAAATGTATTTATAAAAACAACATTTCTATGTACAGTACACAAAACTATATTATGTAAGTACAAAGTTTTATTCTTAATACGATTAATTGTTTGACAGCTCTAATTTAAAGTAAATAAATCAACGCAAATGGTGTATTCAGGTACCGCTGGGAGCTTTTTTGACAGTTATCTCAATTTTCCAAAAAGTGCTAAAATTAACCGAATTTAACAAAGATGCTAAATTAACACAATAGTTCAAATCACTTCCCAAGAGACAGTTATTCTTTCTTCATCTCTGTTCCTTATTTATAGGGGTGGAAGATTGGTAATACTGGACCTCTACTGGGACAGAGGTCTGGGACAGACTAGGCAGTCCATCTTCTTTTCTAATGATTAGTTTAGCTGAGTGCTGGAATGGGGTCGGACATCACAGTATGCTTGATTTGTGTCTTTGGCCCTTGCTGTAAGAGGGCAGGACTGTACGTTTGATGAAAACCAACTTCAGTCGAATATACGGTTTGACGGTTAAACCAAGAGTGGAAGAATGATCTGACATCAAAAATTCAAAGTAAAAATACCATTCTATTTTTTTTATCTACATTTGAAATACGACAAGTTTCACGTTGCCAACGCTGACAAAATGAGGGCCTCAGTAAAACCGAGTGAGGAAATTAACTTTTGGAGTTTTAGAAGGTCATCTCATCACCTTTGAATCTCTGGACAGGCAAACAAAGCACGGCCAGCCCTAAGGGACATTATGAGTAAACAGTCCCTGTAATGGGCTCTTAATCGGACCAGGCAATCTAGAGAGAGGGACCCGGGGCTGTGGCAGAACGACAGCGGGAAGGAGGTGACTATGTGGCAGTTATTATTAGTGCTATCATTGATCAGAAAGGGAGTGTGCTGCAGATGATGTGGAATGATGGATTTTATGGCCCCAGCCCACTCTTTCTGCCCATGCTGGTAAAAATGGCAAAGAGGAAAGGAATTATGAAGATGGCGGGGACAAAAGACGATTGAGACAATTCTCTCCTTAGGAAAATGTGGCAAATAGAAAATTGGACTTTAAAAGCTTTACACAAATAAAAGCCTGAAAATAAATGTTACTTATGTTGTTATAAATTCAGAAAAAACACTCTGCCTTTAAATGATTAAAGTCGAAGTGCTAATTCTGTCAGGATTACTCACACTCAAATTCAGTATTTAAAGTAAAATATAGTATCAAAGATACTTTAGAACGGTTTTCTAAAGTCTTCAAAACGTCTTAATTAAAAACACAATAATCGTTCCTACTATGGTAGTCAACGGTACATTCTTCCAAATATCTTTCTTTGTGTTTTACCAAACAAAGAATATAGGACATGACTTTGAGTAATTCATGACAAACATTTTCAATCGTGGTCTATACCTTTAAGTACTTTTTGGTCAATCTTACATGTTTACAGGCACTTTTTTTATGTATTTTATTAGCTATTCATCAAACCCAGTGACAAATATATTACAGTTTATTCATAATATAAAATTATGATATATATAAATAATAAATGACCATGGCACAAAATTAAAAGCACTAATTATGATGATATAAGGTTACAAAGTTACTTATAATAACACCCTGTTTGATTCCTCCATCAATATTTTTTTCTTATTCTGAACATTTTAAACCTATGTGAGTCAATAATAATATTATTCCAAACATCAAGAACCTCTACAAGTTGATCATCAAGAACTTAATCACCAAGATATAAGATTCCATCAGACAGATATTGTGAACCCTTCAAACTATTCATTGCAAGGATCCAACACAATGAACTCTACCAATGCATTTCCGAAGAGACGTGATGACTTTGAAGTTTTTTCTTAAGTCCCTCTTCTGATCCCTGTGTCTCTGTATGATAATAAAATGACAGACAGGATTATTGCCAGATAAGATGAACCCATAACATATAAAAAATGATTAATTTGCTCTTCCTTTAAATTTCAACTCAAACTCTTGTCCAATGAACACACTGTTAAAACATGATAGAGACATTAAATGTACATCATAATAATACATCAATACCATCTGATCCTAGCTGTAACACATCATACCTCAAATACAAACCCTTTTTCATCTCTAAATTCAATTTGCTCAGAAACATAAGCATAAAATGTATTTAATGTATTTGTTCAATCTGTACTCCAGTGATGTTTTAGGCCAAAGCTTTTACATCTCAATGTGTTAGTGAATGTTACCTCCATTTGTGGAATCAAAGGATTTTTTTTCCACAACTTAACTCACCTTTAATCTGTCCATTAAGTGTGTAAGATGAAGAGGCCGTATAAAGACAGCGCCATCCGTTTAACATTTATGACTTCAAACTGCTGTTGCATCACACTGAAGCCACAGGCGTGGATTACTTCATATTAACTCAGTAGTCTGATACCCTAGGTCTGAATATGGACCTAACAGGATTTATTGCAGGACCATTTAGTTTAGTGAAATCGAAAGTTTTATCCCAAGTGTAATTACAGACTACACTGGAATCCTTTGAACATTTGCATTATTTGTGCTTTCCATAAACTTAATAAAACATGAACTCAATTTCTAAAAATTGATCAGACCTTATGCTGCTTTGCAAAAGGCCTGAGGCAAAGCGGTTTCCATCGTAGATCCATCCAGTAATAATTCCTCTCTCTTCGAGGAATATTGCTTAGTGACTCATCAGAGTTCCCCCGGTTATAAAAAACTGTGTCCATTGACACTGATGCAGACATAGACTTCAAGGAAAAATAAAACACTTTAAAGGGCCAGGGCAATGTAAAGACAAAGCAATAAAAGACTGATTATATTAGCGCGCAATCTCCATTTCAAAGGATGTATTATTATTTTTCTCCGGGTCTCAATGTTGTCATAAAGGGACAGGGGTGTTTCCTGTGATGAATTAGAAACTTAATTACGCACGATGTAATGAAACAAATTCATCATAAGCTGCAGTAAATCAAGCATTGAGTGGACATCTGTGGACACAATATAAGCAGTTTCTAAAAGGATAAGGCCATTATTGGTGCACATGAGCATAATGTCAAATGTAATCAAAACCTAATGTACGCCGTGAGAAACGGACATTTATGGGTGTTATAAGCTGACAAATATACAAAACAAACAGTTTTTGTTAATCATCCCCAATTCGTTTTCTTAAGCCTAAAAATCGGAGGAACAGCAACGTCGCTATGTTATCCAATTCAATGCAATAGCACCAGGGAACTGTAAGCAATCTATTAAAATTGGCTAAATTGTTTGGAAAACCAGCAAGATGTTGCATTGTGCAATCAGGTGAATTGGATTGCAGCAATAACTCTCAATAAAGCTGCTGAGAAATAAAGAAAAGCACACATCTCTGTTTCTTGAAGACTTGAAGGATGGTATTTTCTGTGCGGATTTGATTAGCCAGGCATGAGTTTATTACCCTCTGTAAAACATTCAGTCGCCTAATATGCAGTAGACTTCCTGCTATATGCTCTCCTGCAGTTTTCTCCACCGATTACAAACATGCAAACCCTGCAATTCAACACCCGTTGGGTTCCCTGCAGGTCCCTCAGCTCACAAGGGTTAAGCACTTTCATATTTCACCCTGACAGTGGCCAGGACCAATGGGTAATCACTTAATTTACACTGTTCTTCTTATGTCAGACAAATAATTCTAATGAAGTTTTGGTCGGATTTTATTCATATTCTAGGTAAAACAACAAAGGTAGGTCATCCATGAAGAATTGGTTAGTCTGATCATAGGCTCTGCGTTGTAAAATACTTTTGAAATCAAATGTATAACAATATTTAACACTTTCTTTATTTAGTGTCAATGTCAATGTCACCTTTATTTATATAGCGCTTTAGACAAAATACATTGCATCATAGTGTGACTCCATGTATTCAACAATGGAAGGTTTTATAGTAGACACTTTTAGAAATATCTTGTATTTATGTTGTTTTGTTACAAACATTCTTCAAAATATCTTCTTTTGTGTAACCGTGTAACTTTATGTCAGAATATTTGTGTATTATTTATTCTACATCTTAATTTTGTACATATTCAATATTATTCTAAGTTGCAGAGTTTTTGGAGTAAGCCAGACATGTTACAAATGCAAGTGACAAATAAAGAAATATAGAATATCTGGCCTTCTCAATGAACTTTAATTAATGTGTAACATTGTGTAACTGACATCAACTGAAACGATCAAAATTAGCTTCAAAAGCTGCCTTAAGATTTCCAAGAAGATCCAAACAAATTTGCTTTCAGTAACTTAACTTTAAATGAAATATATTAAATGAACTGGAGATAATTTAAAAAAAATTGCATTGGTTTTGTGTCCACACAGTGAAAGTGAATGGGTTTCGCTATTGTTTAATTACCAACATTTAATATCGAACCTGTGTTAGTCATACAGCTTTGAAATGATAAGGATGAGCAAACGATGAAGGAAATGTCCCTTTTAGGTGAAATAATTCATCAAGTCATACGAAACAGATTTTCCCCGAGAGTTTAATAATTGCATTTTATTGCGTAGCCAATTTGATAGAAATAAGAAGAAATAGGTAGAAATAGGTTTTTAAGGTAAAAATACTTTCCAATTCAGATATGTATTGTCTAACCTTCCGTATCACGGATTAGGTTGTGGCACAGACTGTAGATGTGGGCCAGGGGAACACAGGGAACAAAGCAATCTATTTGTGTCTATCTTGCTTACTTTTGAGAAGAACTGTGTATGTCATGGGTAATCCCTTACTTTTTAACACAGCACTAAAATGAATGCGTGCTGTTCACACTGCAGGTGAAAAGACCATATGTCTTCTGTCCATCACGAGCAAATCAAGCTTTGCACTATCATGCATTTTTGGGTAAGCTGAAACATAAACATATTATACATGCTAAAGGACTCACATCAAGAAATTCTCCAATGTTTTGACTTGTTTCTGTGTTTTGATGTTACAGGAGACACTGGATTTTCGAATTATTAACATGCAATGCAGCCTAATGATAAACAGAGAACATAAACTTCTCTGAACTGTTAATTATTATGGTATGTGTCTTGTAATTTGGGTCTTAAATGTGTCCCAGAGGCATCCTTTTTAATTGCTTGTACATCTTCTGCGACAAAATGAGGGTCTTTAGGCAGTCGTGTGTGCATTAAACCTTCGAATAAACGACCACATTAATTAGCTTGTGTCATCAAGGTTATCTATTTTTACATGACACTAATAAAATAAACAGATTTTAATACTAGCCAACACTGTGATCTCAATTAATTCTTCGAGCTTCATTTCATCAAAATGAACTGACGCCCAGGGGACATTTGACTGATGGGCTGTAGCCGTAAAAAATGATGGCTCACGCATGACAAGAAACAAGTGTTATAATTATGATATAATAATGACTCAGATGGTTTTTCAATCACATTGCAGCTGGATAGAGACACGGACAACAGTCCTTACACTACCTGCACATTTTAAGCATGACGGTTACAATTATTTTAACTCAAATTCACAGTGATATTAAAAAAATAGTTGGGACTCTTTTTGATCCAATCATGTGATAAATATAAACCAGAATTTTTTAGGGTATGTACACAAACAATGCATTATTAATGATAAAGTGGTATTTCACCCCAAAATAAAATGTGCCATCAGTTACTTGCGAGTTTATCATTTTGATCCGGTTTGCCTATTTTTGTACAACACAAATAATATATTTTAAAGAGAGTTGTTGACCTCACATTGATTTACAATAAATGTCAAAAGGTGAATACTGCACCCAACATTCTTCAAAATATATTTTTTTGTCTTTGCATTACAAATACTTGCAAATAATGTGGCGCTTACCTTTTTATTGACTAAAACATACTAGCCTGATTGGCATAACAAAGTTATTCTGACCATTGATATCTTTCTTAAAATTCGATAAAAAAATTACATCAATGTCCATTCATTCTGTGTGTTTGCCACTTTAAGGGGGTCGAATTGCCAAGCTAAAATGAATACTACTGTTTGTGTAATGCAATAGAAATGCTTGGTTTTAAAGATCAAAAACACATTATTTTTCACAAAATTGAATCTCGTTACTAAAACGCTAGTTACTACATTACTGTTTTCAAAGTTCAGCGCTCTGAAAAGCGGCGTGTGCTCTGATTGGCCAGTTAACCAATATCGTTGTGATAGGCCAAATCCGCAAGCTTAGGACAGAATTTAAGCCAACATAATCATAAACTTAATATTAAAAAAAAAGAGCAAAACTAGATTGTATCTACAGGAAACTGTGAATCATCTTTGTTTGGGATATGAAGGTCACAATAGCTTGATTTCAATGACTTACCTTACTTCAATAAAAAACTAATGTATTCAGATTTTAAACAACTCAAATTTAAGTAAAATAATGATATATTTTTTAATTGTGGGATGTTGTTATTGTATTTTTTATATTCCTCAACTTCCTTTCCCAGTCTCTGACATCTACACTTGGTGTTAAGACAGTCATGAAATTATTAAACGGCACAAAAGCATTTTATTTTTGGTTAATTATGTTAACTTCACTTTCAGATGTGGATTTCAAATAACTGGCAATTATTATTCACTATACGGTACATCCCAAAACTCCACAGTATTTTCCAGCTTTAGTTTATTATGGTAGCTTATGTCAAGATTTAAGGCTGCATTACATACAGCAGCAGAGCATCAATTGAAATTTGGTTCAGTTTGGATTTCATGGTTGTAGCCTTACACAGCACCTAATCCCATCAAACTCACACACTGTCACCAGATGAAGTTGTGTGCTGCTTTTATCCCAGTGGAGAAGACACACACAATTGTCTATCCGAATAATAAGCTACAGCAGGCGTCACTGACTAAATCAACCCTGCCATCCAGTTTCCCATATATGTGTATGATACAGAAAACCGCTCTCCTCAGCAGGGCCGAGACCATTAATGAGAGAGACATTGTCAGGAGCTGCTGGAAAAGAGCAGGCCAGTTGAAACATCTCCTGAGGAGAAAGGTCTCGCCCTGCAACTGATAAATGTTAATCACCTGACATTAGAGGTAAGAAACAGGTCATGGCAATCAACCTGGTGAGATGACGTCTAAGATATGGCACTGGGCACGAATGGAGACGGGATGAGAAAATGTCTGACTTTAAATGGGGTCAAAAGTAAGTTAATTTCTCATCAAAAGCACTCCATGTAAATGTCTTATGCAATGAGAATGTGCTTTTCTTTACAACAAGTTACGAAAGCCTATTCTTGAGCATGATGGGAAAACTCTCAACATCCTGCTTAGAATTTGGTTTTGCAATTAATGTGTTTGCTAATTTGGATGCTGGACCACGTGGGTCTAAAAACCTCTTTCTTCCCAAATCAACGCCCATCTCCCCTCTGTGAACTGACAGTAATTGCTGACTTTAGCAGTAGGGGAGTCATCGGCTCCTCACACTGTCGATATCTCTATCAGCATGGTGTGCGCGACTACAAGGTTAAAGCCACGTTTAGCAAAAGCACCCGACGGACAAACGGTAGAACCGCTTTTCATTGGCCAGACGAGAAACGTTTAATTTTCGTTAAGTACAAACGAGGGCATGTCATTGTCAGAATATAGATATATGGTCGCTGATGAGATTTTCAGCGACCAATTTTTACATTTCTTTACATCGTCTGCGTACTTAGTATTTGGCTATGCTTTGCAAAACAAAGATTACAAAATATCAATTTAAATGTCATCAAATGTCTTGGATTCAAATGGCATTTCAATGGGTCTTTCACACAAAAATGAAATATGTATCATGTTTCCAACTTGGATCAATCTCTTTGTTCTGCTGGACAAAATTAAAGATATTTAGAACAATGTTGGCACCTGAGTGAATTCTGGGGCATGCCATTATTTCGCACAACTCTTTAAAATCACAGTCTACTTTTCTGGTGCCAAAGAAATCTCACTTGCTAACAATCTCCCAAAGATCCTTCCCACAGAACCTGTGTTTAGTTCATTACACAATTTCACCGCACCGTGGTTCAAGTAAACACAAGTTATGCATTAAAACTATAGCAATGCAAATGAAAATCAATCTACTATGATACACAGTTGTGGTCTAGTTGTTTGATAGTTGCGGGTTCTAATCCCAGGGCCAGCAGACAATTACTGAAGTGTCCTTCAGCAAGACACCAACCCCTTGTTTGCTCTGCAGTGATGATTGACTACTGCATAATACTGTAAGTCGCTTTGGATAAAAGCAGCTGCCAAATGAATAAATGTAAATGTAAATGTACACCCATGCTGAGCCATCATGCTGCTTCTGAATTGCAAGCTGTAACAATGTTTCTCAATGTCGGTAAGCTTGTATCAAACCTACTCACTTATGAAACTCTGTTTAGCGAACTTGTGTGCTCTTTAAACTTATCATTGCAATCAAAGTCGTGGGCTCAGTCGTGGGCTCAGTTGTGGTCTGGTGCTTAAAGAGTTGGACTTGTATGAGGAAGGTTGTGGGTTTGAATCCCAGCGTCAGCAGACAATAACTGAAGTGTCCTTGAGCAACTCACCTTCCCCCTATTTGCTCTGCAGTCATGTTTGACTACTGCATAAGTCGCTTTGGATAAAAGCATCTGCCAAACGAATAACTGTAAATGCAAACATGTGTTCACGTACATCAAGATGTGCTTATCCTCCTAGGAAACAGCGACATACACGTACCCTAAATGTATAAAGTGACAATTGAGGGGGCTTCTTCTTATGCACTTGTTCAGTAAGAACAGACTGTGTGGTGTTGCAAAAGTTGTGGTGTCTACTCCATGTATGGGAAACATAATAAACTACCCCAGTAGAGGGCAATGTCGACACTTGGTGGCATCAGTCCATACTAGTGGGGTTTCATCTTCATAAAACACTCACAGGGTGGCATTATTTATAAATTGTATTTAAATATTGTATCCAAATACCCTTTCCATA
>CM065666.1:5093204-5185704 GCA_033220385.1 Triplophysa yarkandensis
TTGTAGAGAGTCATGTGTTTGACTTTTATGATGTTGTAAAGGATGATAAACAATTAAAAAAACTTTCCCAGAACTGATAACATGTTGGGTTGTGTTGGTTTCAGGGAAATCAGAATAAGTCCTAATTAAATTAAAGTTAAAACACTTTACAAGAGGGGTTAATTGGGTAACATGTTTTTCATTATGCAATAAGTGCTATTAAAGTGTATTTATTTGTTGATGATTTATACATTTATATATTCTTCAACCTGTAATTTCCACAATCACCAAAATAAAATTCATCTTATAAAAACATAAATAAATGCAATATTTAGAGTTTGCCACATGTTGTTATGCCCTTTATGTTAGGATGTTAATATTACATCATCATTTACATTCACATGTATTTAATTTGCAGGTGCTTTTATCCATGTATTCAAACCTTACAGTGCCAGGGACCCCCAAACATGATGGATTATTTATGATGACCCCTTTTCTATAATTCATATTCAACCATATACAATATAGACCATTATATTTCATAAAGAAGCATTTAAACTGTGTTTGATAAATGGTAGGTGTGAAAATATGATAAGATATATTAAACGTAATGTTAAATAGTTGTATATGATATTAATAATGTTAATTGAATGTACACAAAGAGAACAATTCCAATAGTTTTTAATTAAACAGCATTTATTTTATTTTCAAAACATAGTGCCTATGCGTGAAACATGTACGGATGAATATAATTTTTTAGATTTAAAAGAAATCTAATGTGTATATTTACAATTCAAAGATTTTCTGGGGACCCCCTTGAGTTTTTTGGGTATGATGCTCAAGGACACTGAAGTCATTGTCTGCTGGCACTGGGATTCAAACTTGCAACCTTCTGCTTACAAGTCCAACTCTCTAACCACCAGACCATGACTGATCCTTCCAAAAGAAACTTTCCAAAAGACCTTTACTGTAATTTAAAAAAAAAACGTTTTCCTAGAAGCCTCTCCTCTAAACATTCAATAAGAATAGGATCTGTGTTTAAGTCCACTTTGTTAGCAAACCAGTGCCCATTGATTAGAAGCCATTTGAGCTCGGCAGCACCGTATACACACACAGACCGTATGTTTCTCCCGGTGCATGGTGGGTAAAGAATATTTTCAAAAGCACGCCACTTCACCAGACGGGATTTACTTGTCAGCTCTGTGATGTCAGGGGCAGATCTTGGCACCTCTCCTGGTACCCCTGGCATACGAACCAGTGTCGCCCAAAAATGTTCATCCGGTGAGTACGTGTCCTCAGACCAAACCAAGAAATCTCGGACAAGAGAACTCCACTGAACAAAAAGTGCAAACTCTCGTGAGAGTGTAAAGTAAGCACTGCCAACAAACATTTCGATATTGTGAGGCGGTGGAAGTTTTTTTTTCCTAGTTTTGTGAGGATACTTAAAGTATTCAGATTTGTTATTTCTTAGGACATGGTGAAAACTCCAGCGCTGATTCTTATTACCCGGCTGTCTTGTTTCCACCATGTTCATGCCTTTCAGCATCTTGAGATCCGACACCAGCTCCGCATTGGTCCTCAGTGGAAAGTCCTGACCGCACAGGTTGATGACATACTTCCACTTGACTTCAGACTCCAGAAGATCAGACAGACAGTTGAGATCTGCTTTGAGACGTGTGATGCCTGCATACTGAACCCACTCTATTTTTGAAGCGATGAATACGTTGGGAAGACAGCGGGCCAGGCCTTGCATGGCTGATTTAAAGTCATCTGAAGACTTCTGGTCATAATGTATACAATAAACATTATGTGGCATATAAACCGCCCTCAGTAACCTCTCCACTAGATCAGCGTTCTTGTGAACAACCAAAGAGTACGCCAGAGGAAATTCACGCTCAATCTCAGAGCCTCGGATTACATCAAAACCTTCTGAAGCAACAAACCGATCACAGTCAAAAGTGGCGTTCACAATATGTTTGTCAGACGGCCCCATGTAGCTTTTGTTTTTACGGACAATTAACGATTTTCCCACTTCAACAGGTTCCATATCATACACTGCTGAGCAATTGATGCCATATTTTACAGTCAGCCATGGTCTGTGTAACATTGGTCCACGACCGTCATCTTCATTTTCAACTTCAAATATTCTCGAAATGTAAAATATGGCAATAAGGGTTATGACGAGAAATCTGATTCTTTTTGTTTTGTGATGAAGACACAATCTTCTCACTCTGTGAAAAAACAAGCATATGCATATTGTCATGTCTTTATTTAAATTTTGTGTAAATATGTTTGGTGTATTTTTCACACCAATGGCCCCTTTTGCTTTTTTTACATGTGTATTGTTTTATTGTTAGTTCATGTACATAAAGTACACAGAGTGTTTATTGATAGGCTTACCTCATGATGATGGTTGGGATTGGCTGAATGTTCTCCTGGGTGGGGTTTAGGATTCATAGGTTCTGAGGGAGATGGAAAGAAGTTTGAGATTATTCTGGGCCAAACTGACAAGAATGAACAACAATATCAAAAATGAAAATGAAAACAACAGTGAAATAATTCAGTGAAATAAGACATTATTTATGATTACACTTACTTTATAATAATAAGTTAACTAATAATACATTTAGCAGGTTAGTCTGAGACATTTTTTCCTGATATATTGAGATATTGTTGCTCACAGTACAAAATGTCTGTCATCAAATTCTTATTTTATTGAGATTAAAAAAACTATAAACTTCCAAAGCTATAAAGCTTCAACAGTCCAATACACCTATAAAAAATAAAACATTTTCAGTAAAGCAGTTACAAATTCAAAGTGTCAACAGAAGTTAAAGAAATAAACTAAAGAGAAAAGCATCCACTTGAAATATACTTTACAGTATCCAAACGTCTGGCAAATAATAAACTTAACTCTTAAACTCTTAAAATATTAAATAAATTCTAGTTTCGGACACAACTTTAATGCAATTTTGTGCTCATGAGATGAAGACTTTAAGGTGGGGTTTGTCTGAGCCCATGTAAAAATTGAAAAGGCCATGGTATTCAGTTTCCATCATGAAATTTTTTATGTCAAACAAGAAATGTGTCTGACAGCTACAGAGTTTGTATTAGGATATGTTAAATGAAGTTAACTGCAGTTAATTGAAGTCTATTTGTATACTTATTTTACACTTAAAATAGGATGGTATGCTTTTACAAAGTGTCCGAATTTAATCCCAAGCGCCATTAGTAACACTAATAGTACATAGATATTAGTATCTCTGCGCTCCACAAATGAGCCGAGACTTGTGGTACCAACTCAAAAGGGTAAGAAATCTCTCTCTCGAACGTTCTCTGCTTCAGTTCCTCGATGGTGGAACGATCTGCCTCTGGCTTCACGCTTGTCAGACTCGGTCTCTATCTTCAAAAAACACCTAAAAACTCATCTTTTCAGGCTACACCTAACTCACTAGGAGCACCTTCTTTTCTAACCTACTCACTCTATCTAAAAAAAACAAAAATCTTTTCTAACTTCTCTCTCTGTGTAACTTGGTAGCATTGTTGTAGCACTTGTTCACCTATTGTTGTATCGGCTATTTACCGCTTCATTGTCTCCTCGACTATTGTAAGTCGCTTTGGATAAAAGCGTCTGCTAAATGCCTAAATGTAAATGTAAATGTAGTATATTTACTAAATAAAGTAAACTTTTACCTATACTTTTCTTTTACTTAAGTTAACAAGTTCAAAAGGATTCTAAGAATGAAAATCTTCTTATAAACATTGGGACGTGACAGCTCTGTCTGTATCAGATTTTTCTTACTTGTGTAATCAAGATGTCAATGTTGGGAATAAGATCTCTGACCACCATCAATTAATGTAATATTAAAATAAATGAAAGCATTCTTTATGATAAATATGAATATTTTATGAAAAATAAAGGATAAACCCAAACAAACAATTAGACACTTATCATGGTTACAGTTTAAAATTTCTATACAAGCGGTGTCAAACAAATTAAATTATAGGATGCACAAGACAGGATACTAATGATAAGGAAAAGCTCTCCTGTGAACACATTAACTAAATCTAAAGAAAATATTGAGTGTGTGTTAAAAAATATAAATATAAAGTATATTATTTCATTTATTATTGGTTGATTTTAGAAAGTGACTGATATAATTCAATTGTTTTAAATGTTGTCCATTGATATTATTTCTATACAGCAGAGGGCAACAGAGAATAACATTCAGCATTTGAAGTGACATGTTTTTTGTTATTATATAATAAACTTTATGATCTGAAGGTGTATGCCTTAATTTATGAAATAAGTTTAATAGACAAACCTGTTATTTAGCAAACATACATTTAATTAAATGACAAAACTTTTAAAATTAAGAATAACATATTAAAATAAAAACATGTTTTATTAGATATTTTTAGTTATAACATAATTCGCGTAATTCAATTCAATTTAATTTATTTCATGATTTTGATGAGTTGATTATCATCCAAAAATGGATTAATTGATTAACTGCCCTAAAAATGTTGACCTCTAGTAAATTATACTTATTGCAGACTTGCAGAATAGTAAAGTGAAATAAATGTTAAAATATGTTGAAAAACAATGGCAGATTAAAATCATCAGTGTATTTGTATTGAGGTCATAAATTGGTCATATGTCGAGTCACGGTTAAAGGTGGAGTTTACTTTTGAATAAGATAGGGATTGATTGAATTATTTATGTACACAAAGGACTGAGAAAAAAGGGTGTGGATCACACATCGACTGTTTTTTATGAACGAATGAAACATCTGCACACAAACGCAGGAACATATGAGCAATATTTTAATTCTTTTGTGAACGCAAGAAAATTCTTTCACACCCAGTCCATTATAACAAGTTTCATATTGTATTTTATAAGAACAGTGGGAGAAGAATGATTCCAAGAAATCGTTCAAATACAATCATTTTATTGTTTTGTTTGACTCTGCTTTTCTAACAACTTCTCCTCTAGACATTCAATTATAATAGGATCAACATTTGGGTCCACTTTATTTGCAAACCAGTGACCATACTCCAGAAGCCATCTGAGCTCAGCCGCACCATAAACACACACCGATCGAACATGCCCCCCAGTGCATGGTGGGTAAAGATTCTCTTCTAAATATGCCCACTTCACCAGACGTGTTTTACTTGTCAGTTCTGAGATATCGGGGTCAGATCTCGGTACCTCTCCCGGTACTCCCGGCACACGAACCAGAGTCGCCCAAAAATGTTCATCCGGTGAATACGTGTCCTCAGACCACACCAAGAAATCACTAGCGAGGTGACTGCCTAGAAAGAGGACGAATTCTCGTGAGAGTGTAAAATATGCACTGCCCACAAACATTTCTGTGTTGTGAGGTGGTGGAAGTTTCTTCTCATCAGTAGTTTTAGGCAACTCATAGTTGTCAGAGGGATCATTTGTTATTTCATGATGATAAGTCCAGCGCCATTCTTTTCCTCCAGGACGTTTGCTCTCCACCATGTTCATGCCTTTCAGCATCTTGAGATCCGACACCAGCTCCGCATTGGTCCTCAGTGGAAAGTCCTGACCGCACAGGTTGATGACATACTTCCACTTGACCTCAGACTCCAGAAGATCAGACAGACAGTTGAGATCTGCTTTGAGACGTGTGATGCTTGCATACTGAACCTTCTCTAGTTTTGAAGCGATGAAGACGTTGGGGATGCAGTGGGCCAGGCCTTGCATGGCTGATTTAAAGTCATGGGAAGACTTCTGGTCATAATGTATACAATAAACATTATGTGGCATATAAACGGCCCTCAGTAACCTCTCCACTACATCAGCGTTCTTGTGAACAACCAATGAGTACGCAAGAGGAAATTCACGCTCAAACTTAGAGCCTTGCATCGCATCGTAACCCTTCGAGGCAACAAACCAACTGCAGTCAGAGGTGGTGTTCATTACATTCCTGTCTGATGGCCCCACATATTTGTTTCTTCGGGCAACCAAAGATTTGCCCACCTCAACAGGTTCCATGTCATAAATTCCTGAGCAACTTAGGCCATGTTCTACTATGAACCGAGGCCTCTCCGAAACGTGTACTGGACCCAAAGTAAAAACATATAGGAATATCAGTGCTACCAAGAATAACAAGACGACCTTTTGCAGTTTGTACAGACGCCACAATCTTTTCATTCTGTAGGAAGAAATAGAAAAGCATGTTATTTAGGTAGTAAAATTCACATCACTTGCATGCATTCGAAGGTGTCGTCAAAAAAGCAGGTTGGGTCTTGCCTGACAAGTTTGGGAATGTGAAAATGGTGAAGATGTTTGCTTTCTCGAAACTTCTTGGAAATTTCTCATAAACTTAAGAAGGGGCTACAGTGTTTTTTGCTAAGCAACATTCTTTAAAACACCTTCTATTGTGTTCTGCCGTCATACAGGTTTGGAATAACATGGGGGTAAAGTATAAAATGACTTTTTGTGTGAACTATCCTCTTACCAGCCATTGTTTATAGTCTTAAAGTGAAAAAATTGTGCCATTATTAACTTTCCTTCTTGTCAGAATGGCTTGCTTTCTTCTGTAGAATGTGTTACCCATTCACAGTTACTATGTTGAAAAATAAACATGCAAGTAAATGGGTTCCATTAGTGACATTCTCCAAAATATCTGTCTTCTTCTATAGAACGAAAGTGATACTAAAATGACAGGAGAGAGAGAGTAAACGATGACACAATTTTATTTTTGTGTAAACTTCTAACATGTTCTAACATGTTTGTTATCTATCAAAAGCCAAATTAAGATGATTCCCTACATAACGTATTTAAAGAATGTGGTTCTGAACATATGAAGAAATAAATCTATATTTTATAAACCGATACAAACAAATGAAAAAAACTCTAAAAACAACATACATTTTTCTACTCACCTACTTGACTTTTGACATTGCTGTCTATAGAGACCACCGAGATGTTCCCAACTCCAAAAAGAGCCGACTGAGAAAGCCTGCTCGACGAGGCAAGTCCAGAAAACTTTTCAGGTGTACATATTAAGTCTACCTGTCATGTTGACATCACCCACCTAAACACGAACATGTCATTTTTAACGCCGGCAACATGTGACTGCATGGACAACTGTCATTCTAAAGCAATACTGAGTGGTTGATGCATGGCAGATTTTTGACCCACGTCCGGCTCACCTTTGCTTACACTGCAGTCAATTTCGAGGAATGTAACAACACCCCGTTTATCAAAGAAGTGTCAAAAGCCAGTTACTGGGTTAGGTTGTATAAACAAAAAACCCTGCGTGACTTTTCTTGACAAGAAACTTGAAAGACAGTATAATGGGCTTTTGTAAGTGATCATTTGCAAAGCATTTTAAAATATGTCTGTGCATAATAAACACATACAAAGAAAAAAGGTGTTCCTGAAATGCTTTGGAGTGGCTTTGCATGAATATGTCTTTCAATGCATGTGTGTGCGTGTATCTCAAGGGGTGTGTAAGCCATCTTAAAACCTATTTACATGACCCATCTCGAACAGGTTGCCATACAACACGTCCAGCAAATAATTTTCAACAGTTCCCATAAACACAATGCATTACAATGTAAAACAGCTCTTACATTTGGGTAGAAATACTTTACATTGTGTCCCATTACTTTTTACGGTTATAATAAAGTCCCAAGATCTTAAAGGTTAAGAGTCAAACTAAATGTAAAACCACTCACCCACTGATATCAGCACGCTGTGAAAAAGTCAGTGTGTAAAATCCAAGTCTCTTCTCTATTTTCTCTTGTGAGCACCCACAACCAAAATTGCTGTGTGACTGCTTTTTAATGTACATTCCAGTTTTGGTCATATCTTAAGGCAGAAGGTACCCTTGAGGGAAAAGGTTATAATTTAATGCTTAGTTAAAGGGTGAATTCCAGATAAAAGTGTTCATAACTCATATTTCAGTGGCTTAGTTAACTACACAAAATGAACAGATCATTTTACGGATTCTCATAAGTTTAAAAAGAATGTTAAAAATCCAATTTCAACATTTTTTATTTGAATAAAAAAACATTTTTGTAAGTCAATTAACAACTTATGTTTACAATAAAATATTTGGGGGGGATTTCTAATATATAATATTAAATATTTTATTTGATGAAAATGGAAACATTGTTTGTTCTGTCATAATTTAAACAGTATATTTCATTGATTTCTTTGGTTTCAGCCACAGTAAAAGTACAAACAGTTTGTCTACATTTTTGTGAAGGTAATGAACATGTAGATAAAAGATGAATATAATGAGAGAAATGTTGTTTTAGATTTACTTGCAACTAAAATCTATCTCTAACTAAATTTCTGAATATTAAAATAGTACAAAACCCCACTGTACAAAACACAACGATAAATAATTCAACAAAATAAATATATTGCTTTCTATTTTTACAGAAAATACGACCTATAATATCGAAAACTTTTTACATATTTATAAAGAGAACATCTTAATTTAAGTGTATACTTACAGTACAACATAGAACAGAATACACAGACAACTTTAACCATAAAGAAGATCAACATGAATAATCACATTAAAAGAATCGTATTTTCATGAGATCTTACTAAGTCCAAGAGGTAGTTTGTTTGACAGTTTGAGAACCTATTTTTTCCCTTTTACATTTACTGAACATGTTTCAAAGTCTATTTGACATCAGCCTTTTTTCTAAAAGCTTGTCCTCTAAACATTCAATAAGAATAGGGTCCACGTTTGGATCCACTTTATTTGCAAACCAGTGCCCATAGTTGAGAAGCCATCTGAGTTCACCAACACCAAAAATACACACAGCCCGTATATGCTCACCAGTGCAAGGTGGATAGAGATTCTCTTCTAAATATGCCCACTTCACCAGATGGGTTTTACTATGCAGTTCTGTGATATCGGGGTCAGATCTTGACACCTCTCCTGGTACCCCTGGCATACGAACCAAGGTCGCCCAAAAATGTTCATCCGGTGAGTACGTGTCCTCAGACCAAACCAAGAAATCTCGGACAAGAGAACTCCACTTTACAAAAAGTGCAAACTCTCGTGAGAGTGTAAAGTAAGCACTCCCAACAAACATTTCGATATTGTGAGGCGGTGGAGATTTTTCCGTAAAGGTGATAACAGGTGACTCATAATATTCAGATAAGTCATCTTTTAAGATATGGTGGTAACCCCAGCGCCATGTTTTTGCTCCAGGACGTTTGCTCTCCGCCATGTTCATGCCTTTCAGCATCTTGAGATCCGAAACCAGCTCCGCATTGGTCCTCAGTGGAAAGTCCTGACCGCACAGGTTGATGACATACTTCCACTTGACTTCAGACTCCAGAAGATCAGACAGACAGTTGAGATCTGCTTTGAGACGTGTTATGCCTGCGTACTGAACCCACTCTATTTTCGAAGCGATGAAGACGTTGGGAAGACAGCGGGCCAGGCCTTGCATGGCTGATTTAAAGTCATCTGAAGATTTCTGGTCATAATGTATACAATAAACATTATGTGGCATATAAACGGCCCTCAGTAACCTCTCCACTAGATCAGCGTTCTTGTGTACAACCAAAGAGTACGCCAGAGGAAATTCACGCTCAAACTTCGATCCTTGTATCGCATCGTAACCCTCCGTAGCAACAAACCGACCGCAGTCAGAGGTGATCTTCATAATAGTATTGTCTGATGGCCCCGCACATTTTTGGTTTCGGATAACCAAAGATTTTCCCACTTCAACAGGTTCCATGTCATATATTGCTGAGCAATTTATGTCATGGATTTCTGTGAGTCGCTGTCTACCATTTGTTTCTTTTGAACTAGAGGTTTTAAGAGATAAATCTTCTTCATTTACCCTTGAAAAAAGTATGGTAAAAACATATAAAACCAGGATCAGTGAAAACAGGAAACGTATACTTTTTTTCAGCCCACGCTTGAGACACAATCTTTTCATTCTGTAGGAGGAAAAAAACAAATGGTTTAAGACTCATTTCTATATATAAAACTGTATGAAGAAACATGTTAATAAATACAAAGCTATATAACTCTATGATTAATAAAAATACTCACTTGGGATTATAATAGCAGAGATTATGTAGACACTATCCTCTCTTTTGAGAACCAACTGAAAAACAACCATGACTTCTAACCAGCTTCAATTTATGCCTTCATACCTGGGAATGCTTCTCTTTTCTTAAGGTTTGGGTGGGGTGCAGAACATTTATTTACGTGGTTGGATAGATGAACTTTCAATGGTATTAAACAATTTGATTCATAGCTCGTAACTACACAGCATGTATCCTTTATTCTATTGTTTTTCAGGGATGGTGTGAACTATAACCTTGCGTCATGTATGTGGAATGTGGTCATGATCTCCTTTTATATTACAAAATCCTGTGTTCCTCCAATCATGCAGCTTGTGTTTGTCTATCATTGATATCCTAAACTGACAAAATGCTCTGCTGAAATGTACTTATCTGAGAAGTTTTGTCTGAGTGAGAGGAATGAGTTGGACAGAAAAGTCAGCAAAAGTATATGTTTTTGATTCCGTTTCATAGGATTTAACTGCTTCAACTGCTGCCAATTACACACACACCCCTTAAACTTTGTAAGACAATAAAAAAATATGACGCATCTGCACATAATATGTCATGTACTATTAGAAAAGAGAACGTTGGTTGTTGTAAAGAACAAGTGTGACGTGTTCACACAAAACCTGCCCATATAAAAGTCTGAATCCTTTTAAACAATAAGGTTTCAAGCTCATTTGCAGAATTAAATTATACAACATAAGAGAATAAAATAAAATAAAGAAATTGAATTTAATAAAATACATAAAATAAAATAAAATTAAATAAAATTAAATAAAATTAATTTAAATTAAATTAAGTTAAGTTAAGTTAAGTTAAGTTAAGTTAAGTTAAGTTAAGTTAAATTAAAGTAAACATTTCTCAAGCTAAATCTAAAATCATTAGATTTAGCTCAGGAATGTGCAACAATTATATTTACATAATCATAGGTGAAAAATATATGTGGATAGATGTTTCAGAAATGGGATTTCAAGCAAGGCCTCTCCTCGCATTTCTAGGCAAGGTCACATATAGAAATGCTGTTTCTTTATTTTATAAATTTGTAAATACTTGTAAATACTGCTTTTTTTTTGTTACAGTGAGTATTTTTTTTTTTACAGAAAGAACACTATCTGTCTGCAATGGCAAAATATACATTTTGAGCTATAGCATGCTGTAAGTCTGGATTTACCAGTTGGTGGGAAAGATCAGCATGTGTTATTTTATCTTTAACTGGAACACAGAGGGATAGCTGATAGCTGAAGTATTTCAATATGGCTTCCAGCAGCAATTTTGGGCCAAGCCTAGCAAAATCACAATCGCTATCTGGAGCCACGCCAAAAAAGACCAAATTATGCCACGTGACCTGCTTGACGTTTAGGCTCTTTGAGATGCGAGAAAAGGCCTTGCTTGAAATCCCATTTCTGTCACATCTATTCACATATATCTTTCACCCAGACTTTAAATTCAACTCGGATTCTGCCTCTTTTGCTTCTCTAACGATGTCTAGGCCAATGACGCTTTGCCCGGTGCCCTATTGTCATCGGGTTGATAATAAAACCATTGACTTTATCTGCAAGTCACAAATTAAATCAACATGATTTATTAAATAGCATTTGGAGGGAACCAAACCCCCAACCCCACACACACAAGAATTTGTATTTCTTATGTTTTTAATGTTGTACTTAATAGTCATTTCCTCATTCTAAAAAATAAGAGAAACTGGAAGAATTGTTTTTGAGACCAGCAATTGAGAAAACACAACCAAGAGGTGGAGAGTGATGAACTAAACATAGCAGAAAGTCAAACAGGTTTAAAATCACAAAGTAAAAAGACTATTTCAAGCATTTATTTGTGGGTGAACTATTCTTTTGAAAAATACACAGACAAAGATGGTAGATAAAAGCGAAGACAAAAGGGAACGAAGCTATATAGAAATTGGACATGAAAAGTTAAGAAACAGAAAGATAAAGATCGAAGGCATGACAAGAAAGCAGTTTTGATTATCAAGATTTAGAGAACACAAGTGAGAAAAAAAAAACAAGGCGAACAGGATTCTCATAGATCTAAATGTTTTGTCAGTGTTTTTAATTCTGCACTATGTATTTTTTATTTCAGATCCAGAATCAGAATGAGCTTTATTGCCAGGTTTGCTTACAAACATGAGGGATTTGATTTTGTTGCAAAACAAACAAGTAACATAATAAAAATAAATGTGTACGTTGAACACACAGTGGTGGAAATGCAATGGTCCAGAGGAGCTGTACGGATGAAATAGCTTATGTAATAATGTTTTATAAATATAAACGTTAAAAGTTATAAGGTGCTATGTGTGAATGTCTATGGTATGGTATTGCACACAACCGTATTGAGATAACTATGTTGATCAAAGACATCAGACAGGGAAAGACACAAACTGTTTTGCTACTTTTGAATCATTGTATTGTTTTGCATCAGCGTCACCTTCTGTATACTAGAGATAACACGGAGCATTTTTATTTTAAGAGTTAAATATTTTAATGAATGTTGTAAAGTGAAAACTAACTTGCCTAATTGTTAGGATCAAGGTGTAGAATTTTAAGGTGTACCACATAAATTTTATTGTACATAATAAATATTTATTAAATTTGATCAAAAACACATCAAACAACCATTTTTTTGTGAAAGGTCGGATGGACTGGTTATTGGTATAAATGGTTTAAAATGACATATTAGGTGTGTAAACTACCCATCAATGGCTTTTATTACAATAAATCTCTGACTTAATTTGTGTTTTTATATTTAAACGAATGTGGGAAATTGCATAACATTCAAAAATAAACTTTAACTGAGTGATGATTTTAAATAAATCTTAAAAAAGTCTATCTATAGAGCTAATATATTAAACTCAACTAATACTAATGTGCACATTTGGCTCAACTTTATTAGTTAACCAGAGTCAAGAAACCATCTATACTAACCAGCAACACAATCGCACACAATCCGGAGGCGTTTCCCGGTGCATGGTGGGTAAAGATCATTTCCAAATATGAAAACTTCATCAGGAGTGTCTTACTCTGCAGTTCCGTCATATCACAGCACCTCTCCTGGTACCCGCTAAAAGTGAGTATGTGTCCTCAAACCTCACAAAGAATTCTCAGACTAAAAAAGTGAAAATTCTTGTGAGATTGTAAAGTACACACTGCTATCAAACATTATAGTAGGGATGCAATTTTTTGTCGTGGTGATCGGGCCTATACAAATGCCAATTCTGATGCTTCAAGTTTATATAACTAATATGTAAGCTCTCTGGTCTGTAACTGTAACTGTGTCATACATTGCGAGTTTATAGAGGCTTCACTCAATTTCTCATCAAAAAACAATTTTACTGAGCTCTCTGTTTCACCTAATATTACTGTAATGGCAGCAATAAACACACACACTATGCATACGGGTGAGCTGAAATGTTGTGAAATGTAATGCAATGTATCTGGGGATCCAGTTGGAGGAAACATGTTCATAGTGTAGCTGCGTTATGTCGGTTATAAAGGACTCTATAAAAAGAAGAAGCGGAAATAATGGAGTAAGAGTAATAGGCAAGAAAATATGCAGAGGCATTGGAGATAAAGCATTGAAGCGGCTCAATGCAAGAGGGCTTAGTGATGCAGACAAATGAAAGCCTGACACCTTGTGGAAATTCTTTGAATGAAAACTAAAGCTAACTGTAAGTTTCTGAATGCACAGGCTTCACTTAATTCTATACAGACTAAAACAAATAAAAAGAATATAACTTTTTGAGCAAAGCCAGAACCAATTCACTAATGAAGATCCAAATGACCGATTAGTAGAGCTTATTACATTTGCATTCAAATGTATTCACTTGGCAGACTTACAGTATTATTCAGTTGTCAATCATCACTGCAGAGCGAACAGGGGTAAGGTGTCTTGCTCAAGGACACTTCAGTCATGTCTGCTGGCCTTGGTTTTCGAACCCGCAACCTTCTGCTTACAAGTCCAAATCTCAATGTCAATGTCACCTTTATTTATATAGCGCCTTTGTGTCCATTGTGTCCAAAATGCAAAATGATAGGGAAAGGCGTTCCATTATTGAATGCGGGAATGTCATCTCTGTTTAAATAGTTTCTGTGCATTCATTTTCAATTCGTTAATGTCATCTTTGTTCACTTTAAATAGTGTCTGTGCATTCATATTAAATCAAGTCAATGATATCGCTGTAAATGAGGTGACCCCAACTAAGCAAGCCAGAGGCGACAGTGGCAAGGAACTTAAACTCCATCGGTGAGAGAATGGAGAACAAACCTTCGGAGAAACCCGGCTGAGTTGGGGGGCCAATTCTCCTCTGACCAGATGAATCCAGCAGTTCAAGTCCAGGCCGCAGCAGAATGTAGAAGAAACATCTGTGTGCTTTGGTCTTGTCCCGATGATCGTCAAAGGCAAGGTCTTTGCAGGGGATTGGTATCCAGGGGGTACTTATCCAGGTCTTTTCTTTGTTTGGGGGTTCTAGAGGGCTTTTCTAGTTCCGGACTCACCATCTGGTCCAGATATGTACTGACTCAATGCAAAGCAACTGGCTCTAATGGCTCGGGGGAAAGCCAGACGCAGTTTTTTCTGATTAGATTTTAAGCAGTAGGTCTATTCTTGGCTAAAGCTAAGTCGAGAAGATTCATCTGTTTCCTGGGGTCCATTCCCGATGGTCGTGTGAGGAAAGGTCTTGCAAGGGATCTGTATCTGGGGTTCTAGTTGTCCTGATGTCCGCTGTCTTTGGTCTTGGTCTGGACACGCACTGGATCCTGGTGACTGCAATGCCCTCTAATCTGGATACAGACTGGATCCGGTGGAGCTCGGAAGAAGAGAGAAACAGACAAATATTAGCGTTTATGCCATTCTTCTAATGATATAGCAAATATATTGTGTGTTGTGGAGAGTGTTCCCGGTTCTCTTAATAAATGCAGCCTAATAATCCTTTAACGGATTTGGATCATAGAAGCATGTTAGTATTTTATGTGTAATCCAGGTTAAAGAGATGGGTTTTTATCTAGATTTAAATTGCAAGATTATATCTGCCTCCCGAATACTATAAGGTAAATTAATCCATAGTTTAGGCCCCAAGTAGGGAAAGGATCAGTTGATTTGATATTCTAGGTATTATCAAATTGCCTGAGTTTTGAGAATGCAGCGAACGTGGAGGATAATAATGTAACAGGAGCTCTTTCAAATACTGAGGTACTAAACCATTCAAGGCTTTATAAGTAATAAGCAAGATTTTAAAATCTATACGATGTTTTATAGGGAACCAGTAAAGTGTTAACAGGACCGGAGTAATATGGACATGCTTCCTGGTTCTTGCAAGAACTCTTGATGCAGCATTTTGGAACATGACAGGTGGGGCGCGAGCTGATGTGAAAAATGGGAGATATATATTTTTGGCACTTTGCGAGGAGATGGGAGCTTACCACACAGATCTACTGTTCCACAGCGAGGCGAGGCGGCTTTCCCGAGGTAAAGTGGTGTCGCACATGTTTGAACTCCGAGTAGAGATCCGCCTCTTCTTGGAGGAAGAGCGCATGCATGAATCTGCAAGCAAGTTCTCTGATGAACATTTCTTAATGAAGCTGGCCTATCTTAACAATATTTTTGGATAGCTCAATGAGTTAAATCTCCAGTAACAAGACAGAGACAAGCACCTGCCTCAACTAGCAGATAAGATCACTGCATCCACCAAAAAACTCAAGATATGGGACAGTATTGATGAGTGAAATCGCTGAAACATTTGATTCGGCAGCTACTGTTGTGAAATCATGTATTAAACAGCACATCACATCCCTGCAAAGTTTATTTCAAAAATATTTCCCAACCAGCATTGATCAGTATGACTGGATTATGGTTCCATTCAATTCAGCAGGTTGATATTTTATTGAATATCGTACAATGCTGTGTTTAACTTGCCACATTATGTTTTTATTTATATTATATTTGTACCAGCTGATTTTAACTCTGCTGAAGAGGAGCAATTTATTGAGCTGACCTCTGACTCAACACTAAGGCCGAGCTTTACATCTCAGTCACAGAGTGAATTCTAGCTTGGAATGGAGAGGGAGAATGCAGTAATAGAGAAGAGAGCTGTGCACATTCTTTCCTCCCTTTGCTACATCTGATCCCTGTGAGATTGGTTTTTCAGCTGTTGCAGTACTGAAAACAAAGTACAGGTGTAAGCTCAACATTGAGCCTTACTTAAGAATGGCATTATCAATCCTCCAACCACGTTTTGAAAAGATGTGTAGTGCAAAACAGGCCCATTGCAGTCACTAAATCGGTAAGGAGGCATAGAGTACATGTGATCATTTACATTGCTAAATGCAGGCCTATGTGTGTTATAAAAGTTCAAAGTTCTATCACATATTTTTTGGAGCAGGTAATTTGTAACTCTGAGCAGAGTGCTCGGTGCTATTATACGATCTAAATCCTGAATGGAAATTCTCACAGATATCATTTTTCTTTAGAAATGAGTACAATTGTGAGGACCTTTTCTAGTTTGAGATTGGTCTATAATTAATTAGATCTTTGGGGTCAAGTTGTGTTTTTTTGATGAGTGGCTTAATAGAAAAAAAGATTTGGAAACATATCCTAAAGACAACAGGGAGTTGATAATAGTCAGATGAGGATCTATGACTTTTGGAAGCACCTCTTTTAGGAGGTTAGATGGAATATCTAACATACATTGTGTTGCTTTAGATGATTTTTGAAGTTTACACAATTCTTTCACTACTATAGTACAGAATGAGTGGAACTGTTCATCAAGGAGTTTAAAGCGCATTGTCTTATGCCATACGGTAGCTGATGGCATTAAGATTTTATCTCTAATAGTGTCGGTTTTAGAATTAAAGTAGGGCATAAAGCCATTACTGCTGTGATGCTGGGAAATGTCAGCACTTGTTTAGGCTATATTTTTCATTAGTTTAAGACTCCGTGTTAAATAAATACCTGGAGTTATGTTTGTTTTCTTCTAAAAGAGTTGAAAAGTAATTTGATCTATCAGTATTTAATGCTTTTGTGAAGGATAGGTTACTTTCCTGCCAAGAAATAAGAAATACCTCTAGTTTTGTTTTCCAAAAACTGCATTCCATTTTCGGGCTGCTCTCTTTAGGCTGCGAGTTTGCTCATTATACCAAGGAGTCAAACTTTTTTCCTTGACCTTCCTTAAGCTTAAGGGAGCAACGGAATTTAAAATGCTAGAAAAGAGAGAATGTTGGATATGCTATGGAATTCAGATACATCAGAAAGATTGCTTACAAAGTAGTATTTTGTGGTAGTAGTGATGGTTCTACCATATTTGTAACAAGAACATTCACAATTCTGGCAATATTAAGTTTGCACAAAACTAAATAATGATTTGAGATATCATCAGTTTACTGCATAACGTCCACATCATCAAGATCGATTTCGATTAAATCTAGAGTAAGATTTCGACAATGGGTAGGTCCTGAAACCTGTTGTCTAACCCCAATAGAGTTCAGAATATCTGTAAAGGCTGATCCAAATGCATCATTTTCACATTGAACATGGATATTCAAATCACCAAACTCTTTAATGAAGTCTGTATGGTGCCCTGGTGGCCTGTATACAGTAGCCAGTACAAACATCAAACAAGGGGATTTATCATACACATTTGTTTCTCTGGGAAGTGTTATATGAAGCACCATTACTTCAAACCAGTTATACTTGAAACCTGCCCTCTGAGAAATTTTTTAATATTGTTATATATTGAAGCAACACCTCCCCCTTTACTCTTTCGACGCGGCTCATGTTTATAACATGAATCTTGTGGGGTGGACTCATTCAAAATAATGTAACCATCAGGTTTTAACCAGGTCTCTGTCAAACAAATCACATCTAAATTATGATCAGTGATCATATTATTTACAAAAAGTGATTTCTTAGAAAGGGATCTGATATTCAATAAGCCAAGCTTTATCATTTGTTTATCATCTTTGCAGCTGTTATTTATTTGTTGGAACTCAATTAGGTTTTTATTTTTGAACGGGTTTGTAAGTTTTTTGTATTTTCTTGTTCGGGGAACAGACAAAGTCTTGATGGAGTGATATCTACTGTAGGTGTAAGACTTTCTATGTGCTGAGAATTAACTGAGAAAGCGGGTTAAGCCAGTTTGTCTGCTTCCTGACCTGGGCTCCAGTTAATCATGTATAAACTTAAAGACAATGTTAAATATTTCTAGACAGAAGAGACGAGGGATGCAGACCATCTGTCAGGGGTTTGTGGTGACAGAACCAAATTGCAGACATCTCTTAACAAAAAGTTTATTAATGCAAAACATACATGACATAAAATCCCTTGAAGGGGTAAACAAGATCAAAACAAACTTTACTTGGCAAAAACTTCAAGACAGACCACAGACAGTGACAAGGTAGGTAGTGATCCAGCACAGGACAGAAAACACAAGGGCTTTAAATAGAGCAAACACAACAAGGGATAACGACACAGGGCAGGTGTGGGGAATGAAACAATGACAGGAAGATAGACAGGATAACAAGAGGGTGGGGTCAAGAGACGAGACAAGAGAGCACGTGGCATGTCATAACAAACAATACCATGTGAACTCCCACAAAACACAGGTCTGCCACGATTCTGCAAAAATCAGGAAAGACATGACCAAGAGAGGCAGAATCATGACAGAACCCCCCCCTTAAGGAACGACATCCTGGCGTTCCTCAAAGGGGCCGACAAACAGAACAGGACATAAACACAACCAGCACACGGACCTGGTGCTGTCACGACCCGGTCCACCAAACTAGAGAATACATGACAAGAAGGACCAGATCATGACAGCACCCACCAACCCCCCCAGGGAATACCTAGTAACCCAGAAGAGGACACAACTGGGGTACACACCAGATAGAAAAAATGACAAGACCAAACACACATCACAAAAAATAAAGGGCATACAGGCAATAACATACAGGAAGGCCCAGAAACACAAACACAATTGAAGGGCCTCGGACAGAAACAGACTCCAGAGGGCCCTCACCCAGCATCCACGAGGGGCCCGCAGACTGGAACATACAGGAAGGCCGAGAGACACGAACACACTTGAGGGGCCTCGGACAGGAACAGATTCCAGAAGACCTTCACCCAGCATCCACCAGGGGGCCCACAGACTGGAACACACAGGAAGGCCCAGAGACACAAACACACTTGAGGGGCCTCTGGCCGATACAGATTCCAGAGGGTCCTCACCAGGCATCCACCAGGGGGGCCAAAGACTGGAACACACAGAAAGGCCCAGAGACACAAACAAACACCAGAGAGCTGTCTGCTGGGTTCTTGAATGGCTGGATCATTCTGTCAGGGGTTTGTGATGACAGAACCCAATTGCAGCCATCTCTTAACAAAAAGTTTATTTATGCAAAACATACATGACATAAGGTCCCTTGAGGGGGTGAACAAGATCACAACCAACTTAACTTGGCAAAAACTTCAAGACAGACAGTGACAAGGTAGGTAGTGATCCAGCCCAGGACAGAAAACTCAAGGGCTTTAAATAGAGCAAACACAACAAGGGATAACGACACAGGGCAGGAGTGGGGAATTAAACAATGACTGGAAGATAAACAGGTTAACAAGGGGGCGGGGTCAAGAGACAAGACAAGAGAGCACATGGCATGTCATAACAAACAATGCCATGTGACACTCACAAAAAACACAGGTCTGACAAAATCAGGAATAACATGACCAAGAGAGGCCGAATCACAGCACCATCTATTTTCAACAGGTCAGGTCTGCCCAAAAAACTGGTTCAGTTGTCAATGTAACCTATATTATTCTGCGGGCACCACTTAGACATCCAGCCATTGAGTGATGACAATCTGCCATGAATCTCATCACCACGGTAAGCAGGGAGAGGACCAGAGCATATTACAGTATCTGACATCATGCTTGCAAGTTCAAACACCTCTTTAAAGTTAATTTTATTTATCTCCGACTGGCAAAGTCAAACATCATTAGTGCCGGCATGAATGATAATCTTACTATACTAACGTTTCAAATTAGCCAGGACTTTTTAAATTGGCTGCGATGTCACGCGCACTGGCTCCTGGTAAACATTTAACTAGGGTGGCAGTTGTCTATATATTCACGTTGCGTACAATAGAATCACCACTAACTAGAGCACTTTCATCAGGTTTCTCAGTGGATGCATCACTAAGTGGGGAGAACCTATTTAATGTTTTCATCTGAAAAGAATAGCGATGTTTCGACCCAGACTATGACGTCTCACAGTCCCCCAGTTGCCCTGCTGCAGGGGCTCTTTTACCGGAACCGAACAATGTGTAAAAAAAACCCAGAGCTAGACAAATCAAAATCTGTAACTTTCAAAGTCTTACTGTTCTCAATAAATGTTTGGACGCAGATGTCTTAATCGGAAATCTTCTCTGTCAGCTTATCTATTTCCCTGCATTTATCACATGTGAATCCCTCATCAGCGACAGAGATAGATAAACTATACATGTGACAACAAGTGCAAATAACAATAGCAGGAGAAGCCACTCACCATGTTTGATGAAGTAATATTAACTGGTGTGATTGAGTGAAAAATTTAAGTAAAACAAATAATTGAATCCTATAACTATAGAAGAAAAATATATATATGTAGAGTAAGTTTCGGCAGAGTTTTGGCGAGACCACAACGTATCCCCTTATTACTTCAAAATGTCTTATTTTGTGGTGTGCTGAAGAAAGATAGTCATACAGGCTTGAAATGACAAGATGAGGAATAAATGATGACAACATTTTCAATTTGGGGTGAAGTTTTACTTTAAGCATATTTCACCATATTTGAAAAAAAGCGTTTCATAAAGAATTACATTTAATATGTGATACTGCAGGACAAACAAAAAACCCAGTGTATGTGTTCAAAAGGTTTAAATGTGAGAAAAAACCTAGTAGTTATAAATTCACAATTTAAATACATGCAGGAGCTCATAAATTAAATACGATTAAATACCAAGTGCTTATAAATAACAATTTCAATTTCCTGTCTTCTGTACATTTCTCTAAGATGAAAACCATATCCTTTTCAGAACCCGAAATTATACATCAAGTCATAAAGAATATTAAAAGAATTAATTAATGTCATAGATGGTTGGTTTTTCCCTTGATCTTCGATAACAAACATATTAGTGTTAAAATCATTAGCAGTTACTCTTAAAACTTGTGTTTTTGTTATGATCTTTTATACAGTCACAAATATAAAGTTGAGATTTAGGAACCATAAACTTGTATTCTTTGGAGAAATCAAGATTACGTTAGTTACAGGGTGCCTTGCCAAGTTGACCATTCTTGATACAAACATGGTTACAAAGATAGATAGGGATGGGAGAGATCAATGAAGCCCAAGATATAGTTGTTGTCATTGTTCAGTTACTGTTTTTACTGTCACTAGTGAGTTTTCAAACAACTTCTCCTCCAAACATTCAATGAGAACAGGGTCCACATCTAGATCAACTTTATTAGCAAACCAGTGACCATACTCTAGAAGCCATCTGAGCTCAGCAGAACCAAAAATACACACAGACCGTACATGCTTCCCAGTGCATGGTGGATAGAGATTATTTTCCAAATACGACCACTTTACCAGGTGCGTTTTACTCTGCAGTTCTGAGATATCGGGGTCAGATCTCGGTACCGCTCCCGGTACTCCTGGCACACGAACTAGAGTCGCCCAAAAATGTTCATCCGGTGAGTACGTGTCCTCAGACCACGACAAGAAATCTCGAACAAAAGAACAAAACTGAACAAAAAGTGCAAACTCTCGTGAGAGTGAGAAGTAAGCACTGCCAACAAACATTTCGATATTGTGAGGCGGTGGAGATTTTTTCTCAGAAGTTTTCACAGGATACTGATAGTATTCAGACTGTTCATTTTTCAAAGTATGATGAACACTCCAGCGCTGCTTCTTTCCTCCAGGACGTTTGCTCTCCACCATGTTCATGCCCTTCAGCATCTTAAGATCCGAAACCAGCTTAGCGTTCGTCCTCAGTGGAAAGTCCTGACCGCACAGGTTGATGACATACTTCCACTTGACCTCAGACTCCAGAAGATCAGACAGACAGTTGAGATCTGCTTTGAGACGTGTTATGCCTGCATACTGAACCCACTCTATTTTCGAAGCGATGAAGACGTTGGGAAGACAGCGGGCCAGGCCTTGCATGGCTGATTTAAAGTCATCTGAAGATTTCTGGTCATAATGTATACAATAAACATTATGTGGCATATAAACGGCCCTCAGTAACCTCTCCACTAGATCAGCGTTCTTGTGAACAACCAAAGAGTACGCCAGAGGAAATTCACGCTCAATCTCAGAGCCTCGGATTACATCAAAACCTTCTGAAGTAATAAACTGATCGCAATCAAAAGTGGAGTTCACAATATGTTTGTCAGACGGCCCCATGTATCTTTTACGAACAGCTAAAGATTTTTCCACTTCCTTGGGTTCCATGTCGTATATTGAGGAACAATTAATCCCATGTTTTACGGTCAGTCGCGTTCTCTCAAACATCTCTGTCGATCCCAAGGTATCTCTGTAACTGGGATCTTGAATACTTCTTAAAAATACAATTGAAGACACATAAAAAAGGACTATCAATGTCAAAACGAAAGGTATTACCTTTCTCATAATGCACTGGAGCCACATTCTCCTCATTCTGTAGGGAAAATACAGCATTTGTTACTATTCACGTATCTGTGTCTTACAGTCAAACAAAAAATATATGAAAAAGACTCTTGAAGCTCAAGGTACAATCAGGCTACCAGATTTTTTTTACTATACAATCTAATTTTAATTGATTGAGTATTAGCATTCCATTGTAATGATTCAAAATGATTGAACATAATTGTTAGGGCCCACAAGGTTTAAAGTCAGAGATGGAGTAGCCATCTGCACTCTTACCCTCAACCTTTATTCACTTCTTTGTTCCGCTGAGGATGTTTAGAAGAATGTCAAAAAACGGACATTTCTGCTGACTGTTGACTACCAAAGTCAATACCAACTCTTCAAAATTTGTATATAAATGAACAGAGCAATTTATGCACGTTTGGAACAAAAATGTATTACTTTATAGTTATTTTGGGTGATTTTTTCCCTTTAACGCTACACATATCGTAAACACAACACAATTGAAAAAAAATAAAAGAAGGAAGTGGATTTGGACCAGGAAAATTGTTTTCTGCTGATAAAACAAAAGGAAAAGTTTACATCTTGCATGGCGTTTTTATATCTGTATAATTACAGCTGTTTTAAAACACATCTCTATATTATTATGTATCTTTTTACTGCTGTCCCTTACATTTATTTGACAGAAAATACAAAATGAGATAAAAATTAATAGATCCTGCTTGTTTTAAGAGTGTAGCTATTTGTACCTTTAATTAAGTAAATAGTGGTAAAAGACTAAAGACAGAAGTTTTTCCTAAATAGCTAAAAAACAAGACATTCATGGTTCTCTCACATTTGATTATAAATGAGGAAGGCACCCAAACAAAACCTCGGCATCACATCCCCCAAACTTCTTGTTTCTTTGTGGAAGTCAATGAAAACTTGCTCCCTAATTTGAACAAAGGACTAGACCTATCAACAAGAACACACCTATCATGTCTCACAGTTTGTGTTAAACAAACAGATTTAATTAAGAATAAACCTATTTATTTTAAAATTAATTCATTTAATAATTATGCATTAGCCAATACTGTTAAATCCATGTGCAACAATATTTATTAAGACCTTTTTCAATTTAAGGACTCCAAAATCATCAAAACATCAAAAGGAAGAAAAAATGAAAGCCTACCTTTATAATGTGTAAGGATGCTTTCCCAAAGCTGATGCACGAGTACTTGAAGTCTCCAGGTGAGAGCGGTTTAAATATTCAACAGCACTGAAACTTCCTTTTATACTGTGATGACAGATATGGAAAACAGATAAGAGATGAAGGGGTGGCCTACGGAGTAACTTGCAGTTGAACCGTTGAAACTGGACGCTTAAATTGTTTCCAATTTAGTGCGTAGTATATAGATTGATGAAGAATAATATACAATGGGTGTCCATGACAGAGGACCACAACTCTATTTCTGTGAACTGTTATACGTGAATTTGAGACGGCTCTAAGCTTCTTTATTGAATACAGGTGTAACAGTATCTGATATATGATAGTATTCACAGCTGTCATGATGTGTTCCCCTAGTATAAATGGAGGTGTTTTTGACACAATTACCTAAAAGCTTGGTTCGTGTATTTTAGCTGTTTATTTTAAGTCAAAGTTACCCTGTGGCAGGAAAACCGAAAGCTATCTATTACATAAAGCCACGAACTAATAAAACCTGATGGGCATGTTTCTCTCCAAACAACCGAAAGATGTCCTGAGGTGTTGAGAAAATGTGTAAGTTCCTTGAAGCTTGTGTTGAATGGTAAAATGAATGTATTTCAATATGCAAAATAATTTTTATAAAGTCAAAATACAAAACAGATTCTTTACTCTTCTTACCTGTTTAAAGGTGGTGTGGCATTTTCTTTACTGTTTTAAAAAGCAGTTTGGATACTTTCAAGGAAATACTTACAACTTCAAAATACAAAACTGAAAAATAAAAACAACAAATAACAAACCAAAAAAATCTCTTTCCTAATCTCCTACGGGTTTATCTTGCCTTGTGCAACTAAGTAAGCTTGTTATAGCACTTATTCATCTATTGTAATCTCTTCTATTTAAGGCTTCATTGTCTCCTCGATCTTTTGTTAGTTGCTTTCGACACAAGCGTCTGCTAAATGCCTAAAAGTAAATGTTCTCAAACATACCTTTTATTTACTTCAATAGCTGAATTCCTGTGATGTCAGTTCCCTTTATACTCCAGAGATGCTGTCATAAAGCAAATAATGGGTGTAAATAATCCTACGGTTAAATGAGACAATAAGCATATACAGCACATCAAAATACATATTACAAAATGAAGTTTAATAAATGTGAACCAACAGATTACAAGGATGTTGTTTAATTGGACTGCAATATTTTATTCGCAATCTTAGCGGATTTGATAAAAAAAGCATTTTTTATCTAAATTTTGGGACCAACAATTGTCTCTTAACATACACAATATTAAAAAAATGGCATTGCACATTATAAATAAGTTGTCACCAAATATGAGAGTCATTACTGTGCTTAACAATTCATAAAAATCCTTTTAACCAAATAAAGTCAAATATATTCACATTTAGTTTTAAGTTGCTGTTATTTTAAATTGTCTCACAAAACTGTTAATGTTGAAAAAAACTTAATGTTAAATGTACCTGTTTGAAAACCATTCCAATACAGTTTCAGTCGGCAGAACTATGGGGTCCAAAGCATAGGAGTTCACTTAACAATCTGAAAAAAGTATTTCAACCTGTACAATTTACTTTTTATAAAGGAATGCAAATGTGACCTGTCCAACCTGCTGTGCATGAGGAGGTGTCTCAAATGATGCAGTTACGCGTTGTAGAAAAAAACAAGAAAATGGAAACTTAACCTTTAAATATAAAAATGAAACCATTTTTAATTATTTTTTTTAATATGCATGATCAGAACAGTTTGGCAAATAAAAGATTATCTACATGAAGCAAGAGTTGCATTGTGTTTGGTTAGCTTTACAATCTTTTAGAATATTTAAGAATTGTTTAGATCTCAGCATGATGGTATTATAAAAGAGATTGGAGACACAACGACTGGGTTGATAAAAAGATAAATAGACCAAGATAAACAGAAGTTGAAACATTTGGAAGTGTTTATTCACTAACTTGTAAAACCAGTTTAAAACCCATTAAAGCTTTTCTGATTCATCAGAAAGGTATCTGCTGGTAGGATTTGTCTAACATGAATTTACCAGTTAATGACAGTATGTCTAAAAGTGCTTGTGTCAAACAACAACACTATTCAAAAATAAACATAATAAAAAGGTTCTTCAGAACAACATCATAGAAGAACATTGTTGGTTACACTAACAATTATTCCGTCAAAGGTCATTTTAGAACCATCTCTTTCTTACCTTTTGAAAAAATGACATCATAAGGCATTATTTTAAGAGTACAGTATTGATCTTATGGACTTTTACTTGTGGGTTTGGATAAAAGTGTCTGTAATGAATGAATGTGATGTAAATATAAAGGTTGCCAGGTCTAGGAGGAATACCACCCAAATACTTAAAATAATAAAGTGAATAATTTGATGCCTGTCTTTATAGCTCAAATATACTGTTTGATGGTTCTTTAGATACAATTTTATGACATGTCTAACCCAAAACTAGTGTATACCAGCATGAACCCAACAAACTTGGTAAATGGCAAGACTTACTTGGTAAGGGTTGCATGCTAAGGCTATGGCTTTACAATCTGCTGGAAATGGACAGATCTCAGTGTAATGGAATGAGAAACAGAGATTCAATGATGGGGTGATGACAAGGCAAAAAAAACATTTAAAGATTGAAGATATCAATCCCCTTCCTTGTATATCCTATTTATGCAAATTTCTGATCATTTTATTAAAGAGTGGTGAGTCACACACATAGAGAAAAAATGTAAAAAGCCTCATTGAATGAAAGAACGAACATCACCCTTTTTTTTTTTAACTCTGCTGTAACCACTTTGCCTAATTGTAGATCACTAGATCAGCATTCTTATGAACAACCAAAAAGCATGCAAGAGGAACAGATTAAAAAACAAAAGAGCTATTTAAAAACAAAAATCTCTCTGAGGGTTTTATCTTGGTATAATAAAAGCTGTTTTTACAATTAGTTTTAAGTTACTGCTAATTTAAATTGTCTCATCAAAACTATGTTTAAGTCCAAAAACAGTCGTGCAGCCCATCAGAAGTAACGCGCGTGTCCTTTCTTGATGTGAAGAGGAACCCCGGCCAAGAGCAACAGATGACGTATGTGCAGGGCTGAGCTATCCATAAACGGCGAATCCCTTTTGATGGGGGCGTTTGGTTTGGTGATTTTGAATGTTAACATTGACAACCAGAAATCCATAAAAATGTTAAAAATAAAAAAAAATGTACCTGTTGACAACCTTTCCTAACCAGTTCCCGTCCACAGTAGCATGGGGTTGCATATCGATATCTAGGAGCTCAAAGAAAAATCTGAAAAAAAATAGTTTAAAACCTGTATAACTGACTTTGCAATAAATGGGCAAATGTCGCATGGCTAACATGCTGCGCATGAGGAAGTGCCCCATCAAGTGATACAACTTGTGACTTCAACAGGCCCTAACCACATTTATTCAGGTTTTGAGCGTGCATACATAAATGAAACAAAACACAAGTCACTAAACAAAACAACAATACTTAGCCAAATTGTGTTTTAACAAAGTGACAACTAACTGAAAAAGAAATACAAAATATTTGTAAATATTTTTCATAAAAATTGTCAAAACCTCACATGCATGGACATTTGGGGTTTTTAACCGGGACAATATGGATGAAAGCATCTGTTAAATGCCTAAATGTAATGTCATGGAAAATACAAGCAAGGTTTATAATCAGGATGGTGTTTTAATATCTATGCACATATGTAGCTATTGTATGACATTGTTTAACCAAACCCAGAAAGGAGGAAATGGTTCCATTCAATGGGTGGACTTCAGACTGAGACATTTTTAAGCGCATTAAAAAAAATGTACTGTATTTTTACATGAAACAATTTCTTTTGAAAAATGAGTCAATTTAAAATCAAGTTAATATACTGTTTTAATTTTGTATACATGCCGGTAAAAAAATTAAGTAAATCTAATTAACTCAAATATTTCTATTAGAGTTCACCCAAAATATTAGTGTATACTACAAAGATATATATTTGTTAAATAAAAACTGTTTTCATTTCATAAACATAAAAACATTGAACATTTTTGAGAACTTAACTATTGGATTTTTACTTACTCATTTTGAAATTTTTGTCACGATTGGTGTGTGGATAGAGAACCCAGATGTAGGCTGTCATGACAGACACGGAGACTCAAGTGCGGGTTAACGGATTTATTGAAACGAAACAAAAATAGGACAGGGCTGGGACACAAAATAAGATACTAGTCCGAAAGAAATCCAAGAGACCTCCTCCCTGGAGGCTGCGGGGAAAAGACAACAAAAATCCTGCGCTGCTCCACCGATCCCGGGGTAATGCCAGCCCTGGGGAATGCCCGGCGCGCAGAGCGTCCTCAGCCCGGGACGATCAGTACCACACGGGGAGAGTTCTCGACCCGTAACGAACGGAAAACAGAAGATGGGTGGATGCTGCAGGTTCCTCGATCCAGGACAGGAAGATCGCACAAACTAAGGGCAAAAAATGATCAAAAACTAAAGAAACAAAAAAAACACAAGAACTCGGCTATCAGGACAAGAGCAAGACACGACAAGACAAGGACTTGACATCAGGGCACCAAGAGGCAACGGACTGACACAAGACAACAGAACAAGAGGGTTTAAATAAGGGAGAAAATAAGTGACAGGATGTGAAACAGGTGAGACGGTGATGACGTAGGCGGTCAGATATTGGGGATGCCGCGAGGGAGACACGGGGCGGGGAGAGTGACGCAGACGGAACACATGACGACACCAACACACGGCCACCGAAAACCCCCAACCGAGCCAGGATATGACAGTACCCCCCTCTCCAGCGGCGCCACCCGGCGCTTAGGGAAGAGGCTTACCTCGTCTCCGAAGGAACTCCTCGATCAGTGACCGGTCCAAGATGTCACGAGCCGGTACCCAACACCTCTCCTCTGTTCCATAAATATGAAAAACAGGGTGAACTCGACAAAGAGCTGGGGGCAATTTGAGCCGGACGGCCACCGGATTAACCACCTTGGTGATACGGTAAGGGCCAATGAACCTGGGTGCCAGTTTGCGGGAAGGCACCCGGAGAGGCAGGTCCTTGGTGGAGAGCCATACCCGTTCATCACATATGAAGGTAGGAGCGCGAATACGACGGCGATCGGCCGCTGCTTTGGTCCTCTGCGAGGAACGAGCGAACAGCTTTCTAGCCCTCGTCCAGGTGCGACGGCAACGTTGGACAAACGCCAGCTCAGAAGGGACCGCAGCATCGAGTTCCTGAGAAGGAAATAAGGGGGGCAGGTAACCCATAGAACATTCAAATGGGGACATACCAGAGGACGAAACCGGGAGAGAGTTGTGGGCGTATTCGATCAAAGAGTGCTGCTGGCTCCAGGAACCGGGAGAATGAGATGCCAGACAGCGGAGTCTCCGCTCGAGATCCTGGTTGGCTCGTTCGCACTGGCCGTTGGTCTGAGGGTGGAAGCCAGAAGACACGCTAGCGTGTCACCGATCTGTCTGCAAAATTCCTTTCAAAACCGAGAAGTGAACTGGGGACCCCTGTCGGAAACAACGTCAGTCGGCAAACCATGGAGACGAAAGATGTGGTCCGTCACCAGTTGAGCTGTCTCTTGGGCCGAGGGGAGTTTAGGAAGGGGAATGAAATGGACTGCCTTGGAGAAGCGATCCACCACCGTGAGGATGACGGTGTTACCACCCGAGGGAGGAAGACCCGTGACAAAATCAAGGGCGATATGTGACCATGGACGAGAGGGGGTGGGCAAGGGACAAAGAAGACCAGCCTGTGGGCGATTGGATTACTTGCTTTGAGCGCATACCGAACAAGCCAACACAAACTGTCTGACATCAGCGCCTTTGGAAGGCCACCAGAAACGTTGGCGGGCGGAAGCCAGCGTACCCCGGATGCCTGGATGGCCGAAAAGCTTGGACGAGTGACACCACTGGAGAACATCAGGACGCAGCGCAACCGGCACGAACAGCCGACCCGCCGGGCACTCCTTCGGCACTTGCACCTCCTCCACTCGCCGTTCCACGTCCCAGGTGCACGCCCCGACCACCATCTGGCTTGGGAGGATGGAATCGGCCGTGAGCATCACCTCGGGGACGCCGAAATGGCGAGAGAGGGCATCGAGTTTGGTATTCTTGGACCCAGGCCGGTACGAGAGGGTGAAGTTAAACAGGTCGAAGAACAGTGCCCAACGAGCCTGGCGAGAGCTCGGCCTCTTGGCCGAACGGATGTACTCAAGATTCTTGTGATCCGTCCAGACCAAGAAGGGCTTCGCTGACCCCTCCAGCCAGTGACGCCACTCACCCAGAGCCAGACGGACCGCCAAAAGCTCTTTGTTACCGATATCGTAATTGCGTTCGGCAGGGCTCAGACGGTGAGAGTAGAAGGCACAAGGGTCTATCTTGCCATCTATCTTCGAGCGCTGAGACAAAACCGCGCCTATCCCGACATCAGAAGCATCGACCTCAACGATGAACTGAAAGGTGGGGTCTGGAAAGCAAAGCACAGGGGCAGATACAAAACAGGACTTAAGATCATCAAAGGCTACCTGTGCTTGAGCATTCCACATAAACGCCACCTTCATGGACGTCAAGGTGGTGAGCGGGGCGGCTATCTGGCCAAAGCCCCGGATGAAGCGCCGGTAGAAGTTAGCGAACCCCAGGAACTGTTGCAGAGCTTTGCGAGAGTCGGGAACTGGCCACTCGGCGACGGATTTGATCTTGGCGCGATCCGCCTCGATTCCCCGAGGGGAAACAACAAAGCCAAGGAACGAAACTGAGTCGACGTGGAATTCGCACTTCTCTGCCTTAACATAAAGCTGATTCTCAAGCAAGCGCTGAAGAACCCGTCGAACATGTTGGGTGTGAGCCTGGAGATAGGGGGAGAAGATTAGAATGTCATCCAGGTACACAAAGACAAAGCGATTAAGCATGTCTCCCAACACATCATTGACTAGATTCTGAAAAATGGCAGGAGTGTTGGTCAGACCAAAAGGAAGCACCAAATACTCGTAATGTCCCGAGGGTGTGTTAAATGCCGTCTTCCATTCATCCCCCTCGCGTATACGGACCAGGTGATAGGCATTGCGTAGGTCTAATTTGGTAAAGACCCGGGCTCCCTGCAATAAATCGAAGGCAGAAGACATGAGAGGAAGGGGGTATTTATTTTTAACAGTGATCTCATTTAAGCCTCGATAATCGATACAAGGGCGCAGAGAGCCATCTTTCTTCTGAACGAAGAAGAAACCTGCACCTGCGGGCGAGGAGGAAGGGCGAATAAGCCCCGCTTGTAGAGACTCGTTAATACACTTATCCATCGCCTCTCTTTCAGGACTGGACAGGGAAAATAAGCGACCCCTGGGCGGAGAAGTGCCTGGGCGAAGTTCTATGGCACAGTTGTAGCGGCTATGCGGAGGGAGCGAGGTGGCCCGCGACTTACTGAACACGGCACGAAGATCCAGGTACTCATTCGGGACCCCGACAAGGTCGGCGGCTTCAGCCTGCAACACAGGAGACAGGAGAGGGAGCAGGACCCAAACAAGACACATGACAAGACGAACTCCAAGATAAAACAGAACTTTTAACCCAATCCACCTGAGGATTGTGCTGTGACAACCAGGGATGCCCTAATATTATAGGTGTATTGGGGGAATCGAGGATGTACAGTTCAATACACTCAGTATGGTTACCTGAAAGTGTTAACGTGACTTGCGGGGTGACGTGAGTGATGTGTGAGAAAGGGGTCCTGCTAGTGGCAAGACGGAGATGGATCTGTCCAGAGGAATAGCAGGAATGCCCCAGCGAAGGGCCGTATCAGAGTCAATGAAGTTTCTTACAGCACCAGAGTCCAAAAGAGCCTTTCCCTCAAACGACCTCTCGTTAAAGCGGATCTGAAACTGAAGGAGCGTGCGGGGCGCCGGAGAGCAGATAGAGATAGCGCCCACCCGGACTCTCCGATCTACGGGTGGGCGTGTGCTTTTAGCGGACAGTGTACCGCTTGATGACCGGGCTTGCCGCAATAGAAGCAGAGGCCCTCTAGGACTCGCTGCTGTTTCTGGTCCGGGGTCAACCGGGATCGCCAAAGCTGCATGGGTGTGACGGCATGTGGGGAGCGCCAGCCTAAGGGTGACAGACGGCGGCGGCGACGAGCACTGAGACGGGTCTCCACCCGCAGGCAGAGGTCGACGAGATCCTCCAGTTCTCGCGGCAGATCGAGTACAGCCACCTCATCCTTTATGGCAGAACTGAGCCCATCAAGAAAACGAGCCCTCAGGGCCCCCGGATTCCATTCGCAGGCGGCCGCCAGTGTCTTGAACCTGATGGAGTAGTCGGTGATGGAGCTCCTCCCCTGTGAGAGTTGAAACAGTTGGGCGGCCGCCTCATCTCCCCGAGCTGACCTGTCAAACAGAACGGTAATCTCCTCCCGAAAAGCCCTGAAGGATTGGCAACATGGGGCCTGGTTCTCCCAGACCGCAACACCCCATTCCCGTGCTCGCCCCGTTAGGAGTGTGAGGACAAACCCGATCTTCACTTCTTCAGATGCGTAGCGACGAGCTTGGAGGGAAAACACGAGCGCACATTGCATTAAAAACGCTCGGCAGGAGTTAGGATCTCCTTCGTAGAGGGGTGGGCTGTTGGCGTGTGGTTCGGGTGCGCCGGGGAGCCAAGGAGGAGAAGAGACCTGACCACTGGCTGACATGCGCAGCTCAGAGACTTGGTGCATGAGATCCGCCACCTGCACGTTGAGCGCCTTTACCTCGCGTCTGGCGGCGTTAAGCTGGGACGCCTGATGTCCCAGCTTAACCTGCTCCCTGCTGCTGGAGGGCTGCTCGTAGGGGATCTGTCCCAGCTGAGTTGGTGGGATGGTCAGTCCGTTCTGTCATGACAAACACAGAGACTCAAGTGCGGGTTAACGGATTTATTGAAACGAAACAAAAATAGGACAGGGCTGGGACACAAAATAAGATACTAGTCCAAAAGAAATCCAAGAGACCTCCTCCCTGGAGGCTGCGGGAAAAAGACAACAAAAATCCTGCGCTGCTCCACCGATCCCAGGGTAATGCCAGCCCTGGGGAATGCCCGGCGTGCAGAGCGTCCTCAGCCCGGGACGATCAGTACCACACGGGGAGAGTTCTCGACCCGTAACGAACGGAAAACAGAAGATGGGTGGATGCTGCAGGTTCCTCGATCCAGGACAGGAAGATCGCACAAACTAAGGGCAAAAAATGATCAAAAACAAAAGAAACAAAAAAACCACAAGAACTCGGCTTTCAGGATAAGAACAAGACACGACAAGACAAGGACTTGACATCAGGGCCCCAAGAGGCAACAGACTGACACAAGACAACAGAACAAGAGGGTTTAAATAGGGGAGAAAATAAGTGACAGGATGTGAAACAGGTGAGACGGTGATGAGGTAGTCAGCCAGATATTGGGGATGCCGCGAGGGAGACACGGGGGCGGGGAGAGTGACGCAGACGGAACACATGACGACACCAACACACGACCACCGAAAACCCCCAACCGAGCCAGGATATGACAGTAGGCAGCCAATTACAAAGCCATATGAATCATGTGCCTGTATACATTGTAGAAATGTAAAGACTGCAGTGCCAGATAAACGTATTTGAATATTACAATACAGATGCTAAATTTTGTCATTATTTGAATAACTGAATATATATTCATGATTGATAATTTAAAGGTGCATATCCTCTATTTCCTGATATTCCCAGAACCTTGACCGAGAGGAGTTTAGTGACGCTTAACTGAATGAATAAATTCTACATTAAATAAGAAATAATGAATTAATACTGCACACTAATGCTGGTAAATAACTGGTTAAGTTGTTCTGTTAAATAGACAAATATTCTTTTCACACGGCATTCTGACATTCATTGGAAAGACAGCGTTTAAACAGCGTTCATAAAGGGTCTAAAAATACCAGTAATATGTTAATTATTACACCGTACACTTGCTCCAAAAGATGCAACAACGATTTGTTAAGGCAATTTTGTGCAGACGGTGCACAAAAAACAGCTCTCTTAAAAATATAGGTCAAAATTAGTGGTGGGCATTTATCGGCATTAACATAGCGAGACTCTTACCGGGCGATAAAAAATCGTTTATATATTCTCAAAGTTGGGTTGGGAGCTGCGCCTATACTACACAAGCTATGATGACTTTCACATTTGATCTTTAAGCGCGGATATGTAGCCAAATTGTCTTCTAACCTGTGTGTATACCTACTGTGAAATGACCTCATCACACGTGACATGCTAACATGATGCACCTGTGAAGCCGCCGGATTTGGTTCAGGGAACATTTATTTTTAAGAAACTTCCCATTGGAAACCTCGACAAGACTGCTGCGTTCACACCAGACGTGAATAGAGTGTCATGCGCGAGTGATTTATATTTTAAGTCGATGCAGAGACGCGAATAGACGCAAGGAGATTTCCTGCAGCGCATTGGACGCGAATAGCGTTATTTGAAAAAATTGGCGAAATTTCACAGCACGTTAACCAATCAAGAGCTTTATGTGGAAACAGAGCTTTATAAATCCACATTTTACTTTAATTATACATTTATTATACTTTAACATAGACAGGAATAAAAGTGATATTTACTGGAAGAAATTTAGTAAAGGAAAAAAATTATCTTTACTCAATTTGAGCTCTATACAAATATTGAGACTATAAATAAAGCCATCACATTAAGTTTAATCACTTTATTTTACAATAAAAGGACTTTTCCTCTGACAAGTTGATGAGTTCCCCTGACAGAAGCCCCTCCCCTTGACAGAAGCCTCTTCCCCCATTGGACGCGAATGAGGTTAATTGTACAAGCAAATTTATTTAAATGTTCAAGCGTCAAAATACACACGTGTGATGTGAACGCGGCATAAGGTTGTTTGCACCTTGTGATTTACTTTCGGTCGTTATTTGGGTAGCCAACATATTCTGAATCCCTTCGACAGAATTCAAATTAGCCATTTTAATCTAGATTAATATAGATTAATTCCAAGTTTACAGTGTGATTCATCCATATTAAAAAAAAATAATCTATGCCCACCACTCGTCAAAATGTTTAAAGTACTCAAAAGATTCTTCAGAGCAATGCCAAATATAAACTTTTTTTGGTTCCACAAAGAACCATTAAGTCTCAACTCTTTCTTTCCTTTTTATAATCTGAAAAATAATTTTCACCTTAACCTTTAAAGGTTTTTAATGAAACCATTTTGAAGCATTATTTTTAATATTCATGATCAGAACAGTTTGGCAAATAAAAGATTAACTGCATGAAGCAAGAGCTGCATTTTGTTTGGTTTGCTTTTAAAATATTTTAGAAACCGACAGATCTCTGCATAATGGGATTAAAAATAGAGATTGAATGAATGATGTCAGGATAGGGATGGAGGTGAAAGGAGAGAGAACCCAAATGCAGGAGAGATTGAGGGGAACAACAGGACTTTAATACAAAAAACACAAAACAAAAACCCACGATGGGGAAAACAGTAACACTAAACACTACAAAAAGGTCAAACAAAAGACTTCCCACGAGGGGGCACAAAACAAGGTAATATTAATGAACTTAAAAAAGGCAAAAGAGGGACCAGGAATAATTCAAACAAAAACATAAAACTGGAAACACTATACAAGACCTTAACACGAACCAGAACACGATTTCACAACACACGAGTCAAACATGTAATGCAACGACACAGGACAGAAAACACAAGGGCTTTATATAGGGAAACATAACAAGGGATAACGACACGAGGCAGGTGTGGGGAATGAAACAATGATGGGAAGATAGACGGGATACCATGGGGGCGGGCGGTCAAGAGACGAGACAAGAGAACACATGGCATGTGAATGTGGCAGTATGGATGTTTGGCTTTGAGCCGCTATTGGTTGCTTCAGCTCAAATTATTGAGCCTATCACCGCAAGAGGCGGTGCATATATATCTGCTTCCATCGAATCACAAGACAGAGCTTCTTTCTTGCGTTTCCGGTTCCGCATGCTGAGCTGTATGCGGGAAATTTGAATGTTGGTCCCTCGTATGGCATGTAGGAGATCGAGTGCTGTTTCCCACGGCTGGTGGTCTTGTTTAGGCTTTTCCCAGAGCGTGCACATTGATTTTGCACTTCGGACCACCGTGACTGGATTCCTTGCACCCCAAGTATGCAGGTTATTTTTAAACGTGTCATGCTCCATGAGAGTTCTTTTTAATTCTAGTTGTCGTTCCAGAAGTGCAGTTACTCTGTAAAGTAGCGGGGAGGATTCCGTTGCTGGGGGTAACCAGTCATCCGCTCGTTCATCACGGAGCACTGCTGTTTTGCTGCTGTATCAATTACATTTTAAAACCAAAGGAATTTCATTCATTCCGTTCTGGCTGCGGCTGAAACGAAACTGAAACTGAAACTGAAAGTGTGTGTGCGTGCGTGAATGTTTACAAGGAGAGTGTTGCGTGAGTTTGGTTATTGTATTGTTCCTTTCCAATGTTTGTTTGGTTAGTTTATTTGGTTTTTGTACTTTCTGTTAACTGTATTTGATTATTGTGTTTTTTTTCTCAATGGTTGTTGTTTAGTTTATTTATTTATTTTCTATTTGTGTATTTAATTCTTTAGTTTATATTCTGTTTTTCATTAGGGATTGAGTGTCCAAAAGCAAAGGGGCGGGGCTTGACCTGATTATTTTTGTGCTGTGTAACTTCCGGCACTGTGTGAAGGTGATACTAATCTTTTTCTTTTCTTATTTTGGTTTTCTGTTGCATTTTGTGTGTTACTTCCTGAGTGTTGTGGTGCTCGTTGAGTCTCCCCCCTGCTGACCACACTCAGTCTTGCCGTATGTCTTGTGGATTGTTGCTCTTCTGTTTAGGTTTATTTTGTACTGATGTTGTGAGTGTGGTGCTTCTCATCGCTGAAGCATTATGTTGAACATCTTCCTTGTATTGTCTTTGTTTGGATTTATTTATTATTATTATTATTGTGACATTTAATAAAATAATTATTTATTTATCCACGTCTCTTGTCCTATTAAGGAACTAAATCTGTGCGTCCTTGTTATTATGCTTGTATTCCTGGGTTGAGAATTCCCAGGTGGCGTAGTCATTACTTATAATATAGCCCCCTTTGCCACATAAGAAAACAATACCTTGTGACTGATGGACCTTGCGAAAAATGTCCTTACGTGTTCAAAAATCGGAGATCAGACTTGTCGAATAAGTTGAAACTTTATCGATCAGAATACAGCGCTGGGTTGTCAGTCCACGACTTCCACACTGACCAACAACTCAGTAACAGCATCACACAATATTTATAGTATGTATCGTCGGCCTATCTTCTAGGCCGGAAGGGATCATCAACCGCTTCCATAAAAGGTAGATCTGGTTCATTTTTCGCTTTCGATTTCTCGTGCGTCAGATGACTTCAGTTTCTGTAGAAAAATATATCAAAGAGACAAAAAAACACGGCACAGAAGAACACTACCTCCTTTTCTTCTTTTAATTAGGATACAACAGTAACTCTTAGTTTTTCTGGCATTTGGGAATGTGTTTTACTTCTCGTGCTTAACAACCTCCGCATGAGAGGCCTTGTACTGGCGGATGGGAGTAAGGTCAGATGACTCTTCTCCTGCAGCGGTTCTGTTCCCATCACTTCTCCCTTTCTTGCACGTACACTTTTCCTGTCTTGCAAGCATATTGTTAACAAAAGCACATTCCAAAGCAATCCTTTATATGGTTACTTATTCTCAATATACTTTAGTAGAACTTGTAAAAGAATATGGTTATTTTAATTATTAATAAAACTTCAATCAATAAATATAAGAGTATATAATTGTATAAGAAAGATGATTAATACAGCATTGGTTAATAAAACATAAAATCATAAAGATGATTAATACAAACATTGATTAATAAAACATATATCATAAAAGCTGTTAAATGCAACATAAGATTGTATCATTTTCCACATGACCCTCACAAAAAACACAGGTCAGCCTAAAATAGGAAAAACATGACCAAGAGAGGCAGAATCATGACAGAACCCCCCCTTAAGGAACGACATCCTGGCGTTCCTCAAGGGAGCCGACAAACAGAACAGGACATAAACACAACCAGCACAAGGACCTGGTGCTGTCACGACCTGGTCCACCAAACTAGAGAATACATGACAAGAAGGACCAGATCATGACAGCACACCCCCCCAGGGAACACATAGCAACCCTGAAGGGGACACAACAGACAAAAACCATGACAAGACCAGAAACACATTACAAGAAAAAAAACAAGGGGCATACAGACAAAACAAAACACACGGACATGGTATTGTCATGATCCGGTCCACAAGACTACAGGATCTTTCACAAAAAGAACCAGATCATGACAATACCCACCCTTAGGGAGCGCCACCTGGCGACCCTAAGGGGAACATATATTAGGGTACACAGCAGACAATGACAAGGACAAAGACATTAACCACACACACATAACAGAACAAATCCTAGGCACAACAGACATTACAATAAAAGGGTTGGGGTGACATAATAAAAATAACATAGACGGGATGGGAGGGGGTGAACAAAATGTCCAAACTCAGGGGGACGAGACAAGGGTGTGACAGGGGGAGTCCTTGGGGCTTGAGTCCGTGCGGGCTTAGGGCTGGGTTTGGGCAACCGAGTTCTTGCCCGCACTGATGCCCCAGAGGGCGCTGAAGCCGCGTGGAATGCCTGCTGTACCGGCGCTGAAGCCGTGTGGAATGCCGGCTGTACCGGCGCTGAAGCCGCGTGGAATGCCGGCTATACCGGCGGTCAAGCCGCGTGGAATGCCGGCTGTTCCGGCGCTCAAGCCGCGTGGAATGCCGGCTGTTCCGGCGCTCAAGCCGCGTGGAATGCCGGCTGTACCGGCGCTGAAGCTGCGGGGAATGCCGGCTGTACCGGCGCTGAAGCCGCGGGGAATGCCGGCTGTACCGGCGCTGAAGCCGCGGGGAATGCCGGCTGTACCGGCGCTGAAGCCACGGGGAATGCCGGCTGTACCGGCGGTGAAGCAGGACTTGGATCCGGGACAGGACTTGGATCCGGGACAGGACTTGGATCCGACGTCGGGACAGGACTTGGATCCGGGACAGGACTTTGATCCGATGTCGGGACAGGACTTGGATCCGACGTCGGGACAGGACTTGGATCCGACGTCGGGACAGGACTTGGATCCGACGTTGGGACAGGACTTGGATCCGGGACAGGACTTGGATACGGGACAGGACTTGGATACGGGACAGGACTTGGAACCGACCCCGGGACAGGACTTGCATCCGGGACCGGCGCTGCAACCTGGACCCGCCGCTTCTTCTCCTTTGAGCGACGGGTGAGAGTAGAGGTTGCAGGAGGGAGCGGAACCATCTCTGGACCCGAGGAATCCGATGGGGAGTCCCAGGACTTCCTCCTGGCTCTTCTCCCTCGGACGGTGACAGGGGGACCGGCCGGACTGGGAACGGGGAGTAGGGAGCTAGCGATGCTGGAGCTGGGAGGAGCTGAGTCCCCCAATGTGGCCGTGGCCAGGACGCAATCCTCCGGGACCGTGGCCAGCGGGCTGGAACCCCAGGTTGGAGCCGCTGGCCACGGATCATCCCGGTTGATCACGTACCTGGCCACGTCTGAGAAAGGGAGGGGACTCAGCATTGTCATCTTCCTGGGCTTGAGGGGCTTGGTCAGGCAGCTGTTAAATATCACCGCCTTCTCCCTTTCCCCAAACTCGGTCTCCGCCGCCACCGTCTGGAAGGCCTGGGCAAAGGCTCGGATCCCTCGGTCTCCCTGGCGAAACCCGAACAACAAACGGGACTCCGCATTCCGCAGCCATGTGTTCTCGCCTGCTGGGTTCAGTTGTCTTCGTGGCATTCTGTCAGGATAGGGATGGAGGTAAAAGGAGAGAGAACCCAAATGCAGGCGAGATTGACGGGAACAACACGACTTTAATACAAAAAACACAAAACAAAAACCCACGATGGGGAAAACAGTAACACTAAACACTACAAAAAGGTCAAACAAAAGACTTCCCATGAGGGGGCACAAAACAAGGTAATATTAATGAACTTAAAAAAGGCAAAACAGGGACCAGGAACAATTCAAACAAAAACATAAAACTTGAAACACTATACAAGACCTTAACACGAACCAGTACATGAACCAGAACACGAACCAGAGCACGAACCAGAACACGAAGGGATAACGACACGAGGCAGGTGTGGGCAATGAAACAATGATGGGAAGATAGACGGGATACCAAGGGGGCGGGGTCAAGAGACGAGACAAGAGAGTACATGGCATGTAAGAAAACAATACCATTTGACCCTCACAAAAAACACAGGTCTGCCATGATTCTGCCTAAAACAGGAAAAACATGACCAAGAGAGGCAGAATCATGACAGAATGATGGGTGGAGTGATGACAAGGCCAATAACAGTTGGAACATTTGTAAATGTTATTTCACTTTATTGACAAACCAGTCTAAAACACATTAGAGCTTTTCAGATTTTTTTTAGAAAGGTATCTGTTAGGGTGCTATTCCGAAACCACCTTAACGCTGTGTCGTCTTTAACTTATACCTCAAGAAGAACCTTATCGTGAAGAAATTTTTCCGAAGATTCTGTAAGGCATACTTTCGTCAAGTTGGTCTGGAGCACTCTTAGCTATATCTCATTGTATAAAAAGTTTTACATTATATTTTTACTTTAAAGTTTTACAGATAAAATACATAAGTTGTTATAGACTACACTCAGTGATTGGAAGTGATTTCACTAATAAAGTTTTCATAAACTAATGCTTGTTAGCCTTTTTAATTACTATTAAGGCACATTAGCTGGCGAACTATGTTCCGAGAGCGAGAACGTTCCGAGAACACAAATAGGAAAGGTACACCTGTAGTTAAGCTGGACATTTTTAGTCTTCGTATTGTTGCTTGAATGATGTTAATGCAATAAGCATTTAGATAACATGAGGCTAATGCAATTAGCACTTTGCTAGCATGATGCTAACTTTATTAGAACTTTGCTAGCAACATGTTAATGTGATTAGCACTTCGCTAGCATGATGCTTACTGCGATCATTTTGTTGGGGGCAGCGTGGCTTGCTGGTTCGAGTGTAGGACTCATGATCCTAAGGCACCGTTCCCTTCATTATCATCAAAGCATAGTAAATGGATACATAAAATGGCACAAAAGGAGGTAATAGTAATAAACTAAAACAGGAAACAGGCACAATCCATACAAATACACGAAAACTTGAAACGCTGACAAGACAAGACAAGACAAGACAAGACAAGACAAGACAAGACAAGACAAGACAAGACAAGACAAGACAAGACAAGACAAGACAAGACAAGACAAGACAAGACAAGACAAGACCATGATTTCTGGAACACAAAGTAATTCATGTAGTACAACCGCGCAGGACAGAAAACACAAGGACTTTATATAGGGAAAACATAACAAGGGATAACGACACGAGGCAGGTGTGGGGAATGAAACAATGATGGGAAAATAGACAGGATAATAAGGGGGCGGGGTCAAGAGACGAGACAAGAGAGCACATGGCATGTCATAACAAACAATGCCATGTGACACTCACAAAGAACACAGGTCTGCCAATCATGACAGAACCCCCCTTGATGAACGACATCCTGGCGTTCCTTAAGGGGGCCGAAAGACAGAACAGGACATAAATACCACCAGCTCAAAGACCTGGTACTGTCACAACCTGGTCCTCAAAACTAGAAAATACATGACAAGAAGGACAAGATCATGAAAGCACAATCCCTCATTACTACTCATGTGGTGAACAAAAGGCAATTAATATTGACCACATAGAAAGATTTTTAAAATTGTATTAAAAATATTTCACAAAATTACAAATCGCATCGTTTCCTATTGACCTTCATGCATTTGGCAGAAGCTTTTATCCAGAGTGACTCACCTTGCATTACAGTTTTACATTGGATTCAGAGAATGGTAATCCCTTGGATTGAGCCCATGTCTCAAGAAGATGCAGAGAATATATCCAAGAACATCCAAATTGTAACTAATATAAGCCTACACACATTTCTTTTCATTTATTTACATTTATGGAAGGTAGCAGACTCTTCCAAAGCGACCTATAAAGAATCAAGTTGACAATAAGGAGGAAAATCACAAAGATGACAATAGGCAAGAATGTGCTACAACAAGTTACCAAGTTACGCAGGGTAAGACCAAACCTGCTAGGAGAGAAAAGGAAGGTTAAGGGCTTTTTTGTTTCTTTATTTTTATTGTTAATAACATATTTAAATACAATACTCGGCATGATAATGTTATGCTCTTTTCCTTCATTCTTAATGCAAACATAAACAGTATAAAATACATTTGTTCTTCAAATAAATAAACAAGTTGTGTGTTTTCACAGCATGGGGCATAAACAACTTGTACAGACCTACCTCAATATTTAGTGTTAATAGAATCCATGATCCACATAAATTATATTTCGGAATACATACAACAAAAAAACCTACACAGATGGGAGCTAACTCAATTAGTCATGTAGAATCCTATCTATGATAGAAGACTCGATGGTCCTCTTAAATAAAAGCCCTTCAGTGTTTTTTAGATTTTTTGGCATTACCTTTTTTTCAGCTTCTCCTCTAAACATTCAATAATAACAGGATCCACGTTTGTGTCCACTTTATTAGCAAACCAGTGACCATACTCTAGAAGCCATCTGAGCTCAGCAGCACCATAAACACAAACATTGTGTACATACATCCCAGTGCATGGTGGGTAAAGAACATTTTCAAAAGCATGCCACTTCACCAGACGGGATTTACTTGTCATCTCTGTGATGTCAGGGGCAGATCTTGGCACCTCTCCTGGTACTCCCGGCATACGAACCACAGTCGCCCAAAAATGTTCATCCGGTGAGTACGTGTCCTCAGACCAAACCAAGAAATCTCTGACTAGAGGACTCCACCGAACAATAAGTGCAAACTCTCGTGAGAGTGTAAAGTAAGCACTCCCAACAAACATTTCGATATTGTGAGGCGGTGGAAGTTTCCTCTCAGGAGTGGTGCGAGGTGAACTATAGTATTCAGAGTTGTTATTTTTCACAGCATGGCGATGATTCCAACGCCACATCTTTCCACCCGGCTTTCTTGTTTCCACCTCATTCATGCCTTTTAGAATCTGTAGATCCGACACCAGCTCGGCCTTCGTCCTCAGTGGAAAGTCCTGACCGCACAGGTTGATGACATACTTCCACTTGACTTCAGACTCCAGAAGATCAGACAGACAGTTGAGATCTGCTTTGAGACGTGTGATGCTTGCATACTGAACCCTCTCTATTTTTGAAGCGATGAAGACGTTGGGAAGACAGCGGGCCAGGCCTTGCATGGCTGATTTAAAGTCATCTGAAGACTTCTGGTCATAATGTATACAATAAACATTATGTGGCATATAAATGGCCCTCAGTAACCTCTCCACTAGATCAGCGTTCTTGTGAACAACCAAAGAGTACGCCAGAGGAAATTCACGTTCCGACTTAGTTCCTCGTATAGCATCAAAACCCTCTGAAGCAACAAACCGATCGCAGTGAAATGTAGCGTTCACGATATGTTTGTCAGATGGCCCCACGTAGCTTTTGTCCTTTTGGATCATCAAAGATTTTCCCAGTTCAACAGGTTCCATGTCATATATTGCAGAACAGTTAATCCCATGTTCCACCGCCAGTCGTGTTCTCTCAAACATCGGTGAGTCCAAGTCATACCGACGACGGCTGTCTTCATTCGGTCTTGACAGTACAAGAGTACAAACATATATAAATACTGTAAGTGTTAAAGAGATAGGTACGACCCTTGTCACGGTGCGCTGAAGCCACAATCTTTTCATTCTGTGGGAAAAAATAAAGGCATTGTTATTTAGTTAGCAATTTGTGTATGTTTATGTTGTTTAGAAGTTTTAAATCTCAGAAATCATGATAAAGTGAGTTATTACTTTTAACAGGAATCAGATGTCCCGGACTACAGCAAGCGCAAGAATTGTAGTCACCAGTTACTCAGTAACTGACATCTGAGTTAACCAATAACAGTAGGCTAGGCCATTTGACCATGAACACTGGGAGATGGGTCTTTCAGAGTCAGGAACTAATGGCAAGTGTTTTTCAGATATGAGGAAAGACGCAAATCAAAAATTTAAATAATAAAGTTAGTAATGCATTATTTATAAATTTAGTGGCATTTATGAATACATGAGGATTAAAACAAAACCATTATTAGTTTTATCTATCTCTTTAATAGGCAAATAGCATATGTATAGCAGCAAGTAAATCCTTTAAGCTTTAGATCGGAGGTTTAGAGTGCAGGCCTGTTGTCATGTTTTTTTTAAAGATTGCACGCATTGACAAAATTTTTTCATGTCAAGTCACGCCACCCTTTGAAAATCCAGCTAACGTCATTTATTTTTTATTTTTAACTGTTTTCAAAATAAAGTAATGCTTGAACAACATTATGAGAAGTACAATAAATATAAAATTTTAGATCATTGTAAATTCTGAAATTAAGGTGTATTAATCAAATTTAAGTTTGATAGACAGGTGCAATATTTCAGGTTTTGCCAAACAGGGTTGGGTAGGGAAGGTTATGTAAACGCAAGTCTGACAAAAAAGCCACGTTGCCATAATTTATAATGGTAAAAATGCCATTAATTTATATTTATATTACATTACAGTTTTCTAATTAAAGAATTCATATTTAGTTTTGTTTCCCTAAATCTGTCTACATACAACAATGAAATAGTTTCTTGCTTTTCTAAGTTTTGATAATTCTTGTTAGTTTAAGGTCAATAACCAAGTGTTAAATTTAAAAATATAGTAGTAAGCATTAACATTTAGTCATTTGACTATTTTATTTAAAGCAACTTACAAGTATGGTCATAAAAACAAGAGGTAAAGGCAAACATAAGTGAGATAATATAAATATTAGTTAAAACTCTACAAACGAGCCAAGTGCAGTCAAGGAAAGGTATATTCAAATATATATATATATATATATATATATATATATATAATTTTGTTAGATATAAAGAGAGGTTTTTAGTGTGTCAAACACAAAAAAAATGGTTTTTAAGTCCTTTTAAAAGATAATGTCGATGTTTGCCAAATGTGTTGTAACAGATGACCGATCTGAAGGTGGGTGAGAGTGAATTCTCACCTTTTTTGGGACATTACCACCAGACACCACTCATAAATCGACCGCAGGGATCTGGAAAGCACATAAATGTTTACACTCATAATAATATAACCTGATAAATTCTGTAGTTTGTAGCACGTAGTAACTGTTAGTAAACCATCATTTTGTCTACCTTTTAAATGTGATACTTCACCAAAGATGTAGCCCGAGCATTTGAAGCCTCAAAATAAGGGTGATTCAAATATTCCGCATTCCACCATGTATGGCACAGACATCGAACATGAAAAAATCTGATAGGCAGTAGAGTAAATAACATCCGGCATCTCTGTGAGTAATGGTCCGTCCCTAAAAGTACTTCTATAAATTTAGCTTTTACATTTATGACAAATACATACAATGTACCGCAGCTGCTCAAAATGACAGAGTAAAGCTCCGATGCTACGAACCCCGTCTGTGGATTGTCACACATGACTAAGATAGTTGATCCATCATTTGTATTGTACGTTTTAACAGGTTATTTTTCCACCGTCAGATGGACTTATAAACTTCTTTGTACGTGTGATGAAGTGAACAAACCTGATATTCATGTTCTCTTCTAGATAAACTTGAGGGTTTTAATTCAGTAGTTCTAATAGATGTTTAAGATGTATAGAACAATGTAAGAATGATTTAGAATTTTCATAATTGGGAAACTTTCCATTTAATACAAACCTTTTTAGTCCCTTAAGTAAAAAGAGGGTTTGTCTCTATTAATGGGGTTTTTTCTTTAAAAAGTGCATGATAATACGGCTTTAAGGATGCCTTGCATGGGGAAGTGTCAACCTGAACAAAACGTGTCATGTAGGGTAAATTTGTAGATGAATTAATTCATAACAACAGTGTAATTGACATCACAAGTAAAGAGCAGTTTTAAGGTCGAAGGTGTTTTGTCGCACAGGATAATCAATGGTAATCACAATCTACAGGTTTTAAAGTTTCCAGCAGGGAGTTTGTTTTACGCCGAAGTGTTTCATCTGTGTAGCATGTATTTCTGTTATTGAAGGCAAAACAAAGGCAATGCAAGGCAAGGCAAGGCAAAGCAAGGCAAGGCAAGGTATTTTTACAGCACATTCCATATACAGAGGCATCACTGTGTCAAGTGCTTTACAAAAGAGGAAAATGTAGTTGAATAATTGTAAAATAGAACACCAATAGAAATCGGCATTTCAAATATTTAAAAAGGATTTAAATAAAATAAAATGTATGTACGTAGCACAAACATTTATAACAAACACTGCCAAACAGATGAGTTTGGAGTCTAGATTTCAATGTGGCTCATGTTTAAGTGCATCTGATCTCTTCGGGAAGCTGGTTCCAAGTGTGGGGAGTATAAAAGCTAATGAAGGATTCCCTTGTTGGGTGTGAACCATCGGCGACTGATTTCCAACTGATTCGATCCTAATAGTCTGAGTGCTCTATTGGGTTTAAATTCAGTATGCATATCTACAATGTATTTGGGTCCTAGTCCATTGAGTGATTTATAAATAAGTAAAAGTTCTTAAAAGTCAATCCCAAATGGTACTGGAAGCCAGGTTAAGGACCTGAGGACTGATGTGATGTGCTCAGATTTTCTTGTTGTAGTCAGAATTCTGGCAGTAGTGTTTCTTAGAGAACTGCAGCTGACTAATGGTCTCCTTAGGAAGGCCGGTAAGGAGACCGTTACAAAAATCCACCCTGATGAATGCATGAAGAAGTTATACAAACAAATATATAATTCTTGCCATGTTTTTGAGATGATTGTAGGCTGATTTTGTAACTGCTTCGACATGACTAATCAAACTAAGGTCTGCCTCCACAATCACCCCAAGATTCTTGACTTGACTTTTAGTTGACCCCTAGGGTGAAGGTCACATCCACCTAGAGACCTTCATCTCTATTTCCTAAAGAATTACTTCTCCTTGTTTAGTTTTAGAACATCCAACCAGTGTTGTCCAGTTTGCAAACGAATCGTTCTTTTGAACCGATTCTCTTCAGTGAACAGAGTGAAATTTCTATTCAGTGAAATATCACACAATATTTATAGTATGTATCGTCGGCCTATCTTCTAGGCCGGAAGGGATCATCCCCTGCTTCCATAAAAGGTAGATCTGGTTCATTTTTTGCTTTCGATTTCTCGTGCGTCAGATGACTTCAGTTTCTGTAGAAAAATATATCAAAGAGACAAAAAAACACGGCACAGAAGAACACTTCCTCCTTTTCTTCTTTTAATTAGGATACAACAGTAACTCTTAGTTTTTCTGGCATTTGGGAATGTGTTTTACTTCTCGTGCTTAACAACCTCCGCATGAGAGGCCTTGTACTGGCGGATGGGAGTAAGGTCAGATGACTCTTCTCCTGCAGCGGTTCTGTTCCCATCACTTCTCCCTTTCTTGCACGTACACTTTTCCTGTCTTGCAAGCATATTGTTAACAAAAGCACATTCCAAAGCAATCCTTTATATGGTTACTTATTCTCAATATACTTTAGTAGAACTTGTAAAAGAATATGGTTATTTTAATTATTAATAAAACTTCAATCAATAAATATAAGAGTATATTATTGTATAAGAAAGATGATTAATACAGCATTGGTTAATAAAACATAAAATCATAAAGATGATTAATACAAACATTGATTAATAAAACATATATCATAAAAGCTGTTAAATGCAACATAAGATTGTATCATTTTCCACATGACCCTCACAAAAAACACAGGTCAGCCTAAAATAGGAAAAACATGACCAAGGGAGGCAGAATCATGACAGAACCCCCCCTTAAGGAACGACATCCTGGCGTTCCTCAAGGGAGCCGACAAACAGAACAGGACATAAACACAACCAGCACACGGACCTGGTGCTGTCACGACCTGGTCCACCAAACTAGAGAATACATGACAAGAAGGACCAGATCATGACAGCACACCCCCCCAGGGAACACATAGCAACCCTGAAGGGGACACAACAGACAAAAACCATGACAAGACCAGAAACACATTACAAGAAAAAAAAACAAGGGGCATACAGACAGAACAAAACACACGGACATGGTATTGTCATGATCCGGTCCACAAGACTACAGGATCTTTCACAAAAAGAACCAGATTATGACAATACCCACCCTTAGGGAGCGCCACCTGGCGACCCTAAGGGGAACATATATTAGGGGACACAGCAGACAATGACAAGGACAAAGACATTAACCACACACACATAACAGAACAAATCATAAGCACAACAGACATTACAATAAAAGGGTTGGGGTGACATAATAAAAATAACATAGACGGGATGGGAGGGGGTGAACAAAATGTCCAAACTCAGGGGGACGAGACAAGGGTGTGACAGGGGGAATCCTTGGGGCTTGAGTCCGTGCGGACTCTGATGCCCCAGAGGGCGCTGAAGCGGCGGAAAATGCCGGCTGTACCGGCGCTGAAGCTGCGTGGAATGCCGGCTGTACCGGCGCTGAAGCCGCGTGGAATGCCGGCTGTACCGGCGCTGAAGCCGCGTGGAATGCCGGCTGTACCGGCGCTGAAGCCGTGTGGAATGCCGGCTGTACCGGCGCTGAAGCCGCGTGGAATGCCGGCTGTACCGGCGGTCAAGCCGCGTGGAATGCCGGCTGTTCTGGCGCTCAAGCTGCGTGGAATGCCGGCTGTTCCGGCGCTCAAGCCGTGTGGAATGCCGGCTGTACCGGCGCTGAAGCCGCGGGGAATGCCGGCTGTACCGGCGGTGAAGCAGGACTTGGATCCGGGACAGGACTTGGATCCGGGACAGGACTTGGATCCGACGTCGGGACAGGACTTGGATCCGGGACAGGACTTTGATCCGACGTCGGGACAGGACTTGGATCCGACGTCGGGACAGGACTTGGATCCGACGTCGGGACAGGACTTGGATCCGACGTCGGGACAGGACTTGGATCCGACGTCGGGACAGGACTTGGATCCGACGTCGGGACAGGACTTGGATCCGGGACAGGACTTGGAACCGACCCCGGGACAGGACTTGCATCCGGGACCGGCGCTGCAACCTGGACCCGCCGCTTCTTCTCCTTTGAGCGACGGGTGAGAGTAGAGGTTGCAGGAGGGAGCGGGACCATCTCTGGACCCGAGGAATCCGATGGGGAGTCCCAGGACTTCCTCCTGGCTCTTCTCCCTCGGACGGTGACAGGGGGACCGGCCGGACTGGGAACGGGGAGTAGGGAGCTAGCGGTGTTGGAGCTGGGAGGAGCTGAGTCCCCCAATGTGGCCGTGGCCAGGACGCAATCCTCCGGGACCGTGGCCAGCGGGCTGGAACCCCAGGTTGGAGCCGCTGGCCACGGATCATCCCGGTTGATCACGCCACGTCTGAGAAAGGGGACTCAGCATTGTCATCTCCCTGGGCTTGAGGGGCTTGGTCAGGCAGCTGTTAAATATCACCGCCTTCTCCCTCTCCCCAAACTCGGTCTCCGCCGCCACCGTCTGGAAGGCCTGTGCAAAGGCTCGGATCCCTCGGTCTCCCTGGCGAAACCCGAACAACAAACGGGACTCCGCATTCCGCAGCCATGTGTTCTCGCCTGCTGGGTTCAGTTGTCGTCGTGGCATTCTGTCAGGATAGGGATGGAGGTAAAAGGAGAGAGAACCCAAATGCAGGCGAGATTGACGGGAACAACACGACTTTAATACAAAAAACACAAAACAAAAACCCACGATGGGGAAAACAGTAACACTAAACACTACAAAAAGGTCAAACAAAAGACTTCCCATGAGGGGGCACAAAACAAGGTAATATTAATGAACTTAAAAAAGGTAAAACAGGGACCAGGAACAATTCAAACAAAAACATAAAACTTGAAACACTATACAAGACCTTAACACGAACCAGTACATGAACCAGAACACGAACCAGAACACGAACCAGAACACGAAGGGATAACGACACGAGGCAGGTGTGGGGAATGAAACAATGATGGGAAGATAGACGGGATACCAAGGGGGCGGGGTCAAGAGACGAGACAAGAGAGTACATGGCATGTAAGAAAACAATACCATGTGACCCTCACAAAAAACACAGGTCTGCCATGATTCTGCCTAAAACAGGAAAAACATGACCAAGAGAGGCAGAATCATGACAGAATGATGGGTGGAGTGATGACAAGGCCAATAACAGTTGGAACATTTGTAAATGTTAATTCACTTTCATGACAAACCAGTCTAAAACACATTAGAGCTTTTCAGATTTTTTTTAGAAAGGTATCTGTTAGGGTGCTATTCCGAAACCACCTTAACGCTGTGTCGTCTTTAACTTATACCTCAAAAAGAACCTTATCGTGAAGACATTTTTCCGAAGATTCTGTAAGGCATACTTTCGTCAAGTTGGTCTGGAGCACTCTTAGCTATATCTCATTGTATAAAATCTGTTAAGTTTTACATTATATTTTTACTTTAAAGTTTTACAGATAAAATACATAAGTTGTTATAGACTACACTCAGTGATTGGAAGTGATTTCAGTAATAAAGTTTTCATAAACTAATGCTTGTTAGCCTTTTTAATTACTATTAAGGCACATTAGCTGGCGAACTATGTTCCGAGAGCGAGAACGTTCAGAGAACACAAATAGGAAAGGTACACCTGTAGTTAAGCTGGACATTTTTAGTCTTCGTATTGTTGCTTGAATGATGTTAATGCAATAGGCATTTAGATAACATGAGGCTAATGCAATTAGCACTTTGCTAGCATGATGCTAACTTTATTAGAACTTTGCTAGCAACATGTTAATGTGATTAGCACTTCGCTAGCATGATGCTTACTGCGATCATTTTGTTGGGGGCAGCGTGGCTTACTGGTTCGAGTGTAGGACTCATGATCCTAAGGCACCGTTCCCTTCATTATCATCAAAGCATAGTAAATGGATACACAAAATGGCACAAAAGGAGGTAATAGTAATAAACTAAAACAGGAAACAGGCACAATCCATACAAATACACGAAAACTTGAAACGCTGACAAGACAAGACAAGACAAGACAAGACAAGACAAGACAAGACAAGACAAGACAAGACAAGACAAGACAAGACAAGACAAGACAAGACAAGACAAGACAAGACAAGACAAGACAAGACAAGACAAGACAAGACCATGATTTCTGGAACACAAAGTAATTCATGTAGTACAACCGCGCAGGACAGAAAACACAAGGGCATTTTATAGGGAACATAACAAGGGATAACGACACGAGGCAGGTGTGGGGAATGAAACAATGATGGGAAAATAGACAGGATAATAAGGGGGCGGGGTCAAGAGACGAGACAAGAGAGCACATGGCATGTCATAACAAACAATGCCATGTGACACTCACAAAGAACACAGGTCTGCCAATCACGACATCCTGGCCTTCCTTAAGGGGGCCGAAAGACAGAACAGGACATAAATACCACCAGCTCAAAGACCTGGTACTGTCACAACCTGGTCCTCAAAACTAGAAAATACATGACAAGAAGGACAAGATCATGAAAGCACCCTCCCTCATTACTACTCATGTGGTGAACAAAAGGCAATTAATATTGACCACATAGGAAGATTTTTAAAATTGTATTAAAAATATTTCACAAAATTACAAATCGCATCGTTTCCTATTGACCTTCATGCATTTGGCAGAAGCTTTTATCCAGAGTGACTCACCTTGCATTACAGTTTTACATTGGATTCAGAGAATGGTAATCCCTTGGATTGAGCCCATGTCTCAAGAAGATGCAGAGAATATATCCAAGAACATCCAAATTGTAACTAATATAAGCCTACACACATTTCTTTTCATTTATTTACATTTATGGAAGGTAGCAGACTCTTCCAAAGCGACCTATAAAGAATCAAGTTGACAATAAGGAGGAAAATCACAAAGATGACAATAGGCAAGAATGTGCTACAACAAGTTACCAAGTTACGCAGGGTAAGACCAAACCTGCTAGGAGAGAAAAGGAAGGTTAAGGGCTTTTTTGTTTCTTTATTTTTATTGTTAATAACATATTTAAATACAATACTCGGCATGACAATGTTATGCTCTTTTCCTTCATTTTTAATGCAAACATAAACAGTATAAAATACATTTGTTCTTCAAATAAATAAACAAACAAGTTGTGTGTTTTCACAGCATGGGGCATAAACAACTTGTACAGACCTACCTCAATATTTAGTGTTAATAGAATCCATGATCCACATAAATTATATTTCGGAATACATACAACAAAAAAACCTACACAGATGGGAGCTGACTCAAATAGTCATTGTAGAATCCTATCTATGATAGAAGACTCGATGGTCCTCTTAAAAAAAAGCCCTTCAGTGTTTTTTAGATTTTTTTGCATTACCTTTTTTTCAGCTTCTCCTCTAAACATTCAATAATAACAGGATCCACGTTTGTGTCCACTTTATTAGCAAACCAGTGACCATACTCTAGAAGCCATCTGAGCTCAGCAGCACCATAAACACAAACATTGTGTACATACATCCCAGTGCATGGTGGGTAAAGAACATTTTCAAAAGCATGCCACTTCACCAGACGGGATTTACTTGTCATCTCTGTGATGTCAGGGGCAGATCTTGGCACCTCTCCTGGTACTCCCGGCATACGAACCAGAGTCGCCCAAAAATGTTCATCCGGTGAGTACGTGTCCTCAGACCAAACCAAGAAATCTCTGACTAGAGGACTCCACCGAACAATAAGTGCAAACTCTCGTGAGAGTGTAAAGTAAGCACTCCCAACAAACATTTCGATATTGTGAGGCGGTGGAAGTTTCCTCTCAGGAGTGGTGCGAGGTGAACTATAGTATTCAGAGTTGTTATTTTTCACAGCATGGCGATGATTCCAACGCCACATCTTTCCACCCGGCTTTCTTGTTTCCACCTCATTCATGCCTTTTAGAATCTGTAGATCCGACACCAGCTCGGCGTTCGTCCTCAGTGGAAAGTCCTGACCGCACAGGTTGATGACATACTTCCACTTGACTTCAGACTCCAGAAGATCAGACAGACAGTTGAGATCTGCTTTGAGACGTGTGATGCTTGCATACTGAACCCTCTCTATTTTTGAAGCGATGAAGACGTTGGGAAGACAGCGGGCCAGGCCTTGCATGGCTGATTTAAAGTCATCTGAAGACTTCTGGTCATAATGTATACAATAAACATTATGTGGCATATAAATGGCCCTCAGTAACCTCTCCACTAGATCAGCGTTCTTGTGAACAACCAAAGAGTACGCCAGAGGAAATTCACGTTCCGACTTAGTTCCTCGTATAGCATCAAAACCCTCTGAAGCAACAAACCGATCGCAGTGAAATGTAGCGTTCACGATATGTTTGTCAGATGGCCCCACGTAGCTTTTGTCCTTTTGGATCATCAAAGATTTTCCCAGTTCAACAGGTTCCATGTCATATATTGCAGAACAGTTAATCCCATGTTCCACCGCCAGTCGTGTTCTCTCAAACATCGGTGAGTCCAAGTCATACCGACGACGGCTGTCTTCATTCGGTCTTGACAGTACAAGAGTACAAACATATATAAATACTGTAAGTGTTAAAGAGAAAGGTACGACCCTTGTCACGGTGCGCTGAAGCCACAATCTTTTCATTCTGTGGGAAAAAATAAAGGCATTGTTATTTAGTTACCAATTTGTGTATGTTTATGTTGTTTAGAAGTTTTAAATCTCAGAAATCATGATAAAGTGAGTTATTACTTTTAACAGGAATCAGATGTCCCGGACTACAGCAAGCGCAAGAATTGTAGTCATCCAGTTACTCAGTAACTGACATCTGAGTTAACCAATAACAGTAGGCTAGGCCATTTGACCATGAACACTGGGAGATGGGTCTTTCAGAGTCAGGAACTAATGGCAAGTGTTTTTCAGATATGAGGAAAGACGCAAATCAAAAATTTAAATAATAAAGTTAGTAATGCATTATTTATAAATTTAGTGGCATTTATGAATACATGAGGATTAAAACAAAACCATTATTAGTTTTATCTATCTCTTTAATAGGCAAATAGCATATGTATAGCAGCAAGTAAATCCTTTAAGCTTTAGATCGGAGGTTTAGAGTGCAGGCCTGTTGTCATGTTTTTTTTAAAGATTGCACGCATTGACAAAATTTTTTCATGTCAAGTCACGCCACCCTTTGAAAATCCAGCTAACGTCATTTATTTTTTATTTTTAACTGTTTTCAAAATAAAGTAATGCTTGAACAACATTATGAGAAGTACAATAAATATAAAATTTTAGATCATTGTAAATTCTGAAATTAAGGTGTATTAATCAAATTTAAGTTTGATAGACAGGTGCAATATTTCAGGTTTTGCCAAACAGGGTTGGGTAGGGAAGGTTATGTAAACGCAAGTCTGACAAAAAAGCCACGTTGCCATAATTTATAATGGTAAAAATGCCATTAATTTATATTTATATTACATTACAGTTTTCTAATTAAAGAATTCATATTTAGTTTTGTTTCCCTAAATCTGTCTACATACAACAATTAAATAGTTTCTTGCTTTTCTAAGTTTTGATAATTCTTGTTAGTTTAAGGTCAATTACCAAGTGTTAAATTTAAAAATATAGTAGTAAGCATTAACATTTAGTCATTTGACTATTTTATTTAAAGCAACTTACAAGTATGGTCATAAAAACAAGAGGTAAAGGCAAACATAAGTGAGATAATATAAATATTAGTTAAAACTCTACAAACGAGCCAAGTGCAGTCAAGGAAAGGTATATTCAAATATATATATATATATATATATATATATATATATATATATATATATAATTTTGTTAGATATAAAGAGAGGTTTTTAGTGTGTCAAACACAAAAAAAATGGTTTTTAAGTCCTTTTAAAAGATAATGTCGATGTTTGCCAAATGTGTTGTAACAGATGACCGATCTGAAGGTGGGTGAGAGTGAATTCTCACCTTTTTTGGGACATTACCACCAGACACCACTCATAAATCGACCGCAGGGATCTGGAAAGCACATAAATGTTTACACTCATAATAATATAACCTGATAAATTCTGTAGTTTGTAGCACGTAGTAACTGTTAGTAAACCATCATTTTGTCTACCTTTTAAATGTGATACTTCACCAAAGATGTAGCCCGAGCATTTGAAGCCTCAAAATAAGGGTGATTCAAATATTCCGCATTCCACCATGTATGGCACAGACATCGAACATGAAAAAATCTGATAGGCAGTAGAGTAAATAACATCCGGCATCTCTGTGAGTAATGGTCCGTCCCTAAAAGTACTTCTATAAATTTAGCTTTTACATTTATGACAAATACATACAATGTACCGCAGCTGCTCAAAATGACAGAGTAAAGCTCCGATGCTACGAACTCCGTCTGTGGATTGTCACACATGACTAAGATAGTTGATCCATCATTTGTATTGTACGTTTTAACAGGTTATTTTTCCACCGTCAGATGGACTTATAAACTTCTTTGTACGTGTGATGAAGTGAACAAACCTGATATTCATGTTCTCTTCTAGATAAACTTGAGGGTTTTAATTCAGTAGTTCTAATAGATGTTTAAGATGTATAGAACAATGTAAGAATGATTTAGAATTTTCATAATTGGGAAACTTTCCATTTAATACAAACCTTTTTAGTCCCTTAAGTAAAAAGAGGGTTTGTCTCTATTAATGGGGTTTTTTCTTTAAAAAGTGCATGATAATACGGCTTTAAGGATGCCTTGCATGGGGAAGTGTCAACCTGAACAAAACGTGTCATGTAGGGTAAATTTGTAGATGAATTAATTCATAACAACAGTGTAATTGATATCACAAGTAAAGAGCAGTTTTAAGGTCGAAGGTGTTTTGTCGCACAGGATAATCAATGGTAATCACAATCTACAGGTTTTAAAGTTTCCAGCATGGAGTTTGTTTTACGCCGAAGTGTTTCATCTGTGTAGCATGTATTTCTGTTATTGAAGGCAAAACAAAGGCAATGCAAGGCAAGGCAAGGCAAAGCAAGGCAAGGCAAGGTATTTTTACAGCACATTCCATATACAGAGGCATCATTGTGTCAAGTGCTTTACAAAAGAGGAAAATCAAGTGTCAACTGTGTCAAGTGCTTTACAAAAGAGGAAAATGTAGTTGAATAATTGTAAAATAGAACACCAATAGAAATCGGCATTTCAAATATTTAAAAAGGATTTAAATAAAATAAAATGTATGTACGTAGCACAAACATTTATAACAAACACTGCCAAACAGATGAGTTTGGAGTCTAGATTTCAATGTGGCTCATGTTTAAGTGCATCTGATCTCTTCGGGAAGCTGGTTCCAAGTGTGGGGAGTATAATAGCTAATGATGGATTCCCTTGTTGGGTGTGAACCATCGGCGACTGATTTCCAACTGATTCGATCCTAATAGTCTGAGTGCTCTATTGGGTTTAAATTCAGTATGCATATCTACAATGTATTTGGGTCCTAGTCCATTGAGTGATTTATAAATAAGTAAAAGTTCTTAAAAGTCAATCCCAAATGGTACTGGAAGCCAGGTTAAGGACCTGAGGACTGATGTGATGTGCTCAGATTTTCTTGTTGTAGTCAGAATTCTGGCAGTAGTGTTTCTTAGAGAACTGCAGCTGACTAATGGTCTCCTTAGGAAGTCCGGTAAGGAGACCGTTACAAAAATCCACCCTGATGAATGCATGAAGAAGTTATACAAACAAATATATAATTCTTGCCATGTTTTTGAGATGATTGTAGGCTGATTTTGTAACTGCTTCGACATGACTAATAAAACTAAGGTCTAAGATTCTTGACTTGACTTTTAGTTGACCCCTAGGGTGAAGGTCACATCCACCTAGAGACCTTCATCTGTATTTCCTAAAGAATTACTTCTCCTTGTTTAGTTTTAGAACATCCAACCAGTGTTGTCCAGTTTGCAAACGAATCGTTCTTTTGAACCGATTCTCTTCAGTGAACAGTACCGTTTTAATCTGATGTTGTATTCAAATTCACAGATGTAATACTTCAAAACAAATTATAATTAAGCTTATGACACCATTACTGTGTTAAACTGTACTGTATTACCTATTAATTACTGTATTATCACTGTATATACACAGATCTGCAGCACTGGCAAGATTCACGCCACTGGTACAGCGGTTCTAAATCCGACTCATGAACCGGTTGCAGAAGCTTTCGGGTCTTCAGTACACGGAACCAAGAATCGTTGGTTTTGGAGGAGTCCGATTGAGAACCGATGAGCCGACGTCACTGCGCATGCGTGATTCACCATGAATGAGAATATATTGTGTCAATGCTATGAGTTACACGTGAACCAAGGACTTAAACAAATAAAAGGTAGTATCTTGCAAAAATGTGATTAATTTGATAATAAATACATTGCATTAGTGTATGCATGAATTATATAGTTTCTGAAGTATGCTGCTGAATATGAAAGTGTTTAGTTTATAGCTTTAAGGTTTAAAATATCATGGTTACTTTGCACATCACTGTGCCTATTTTGGGGTGTTTTAGTGGCTTTTAAGAAATGCATCATGCAATGATGATGATGTGTTAACTAACCGAAGTTATGATTACTGATTTATGTTTTGCACTGTGCTGAGTGTATTTTTTTCCTGGCCTGCTTACCATGAGATGATAGCCTCAATGCATAAGTTCACTGCGAATGACGTCACTACCCTAGGACGTAAAAGAACCAATGAACTGGACTTTTGAACTGTTTGAAAGATCCGGTTTGCAGAAAAAACTTTCCATCACTACATCCAAATGTTTCATTTCATCAATGTATTGGAAAAGAGAGTCAATGGGTTAATAGTCATTTGGAGATGGAGATAGGGCTCAGTAAATCTGGGTATCATCTACTTTGATATGCAGTTTGGATTTTTCTCATTATTTGACAGCTGCCGTGTGTTGGTCTGCGCATTATGTTCTCCTATACTCATGAAGCGTTGATATAACAATTTACTCAATAGTGCCTCAATAGTATTTACTCAAAAGTATCTTGTATCCCTTGCGAAGGCCCAAAAAATCTCTTACACAAAATACAGCATTTAGAATTATTTACAGAGATCCCAGATCTTCACGTAAATTATATTTTCTAAATGTATGTAGTATTTTTAGTGTATGTAAATTAATGTGGTTACTATTACTTTGAAACTTTACCGTATGTTTCTCTTTCCAGAAATCACATGATTTATAACAAATAATAATCATGTTACCATTTCTTTTCTGTCTTTCTTTTGTCTTTTCACCACATTTGAGATCAAATATTTCACATGGAGTCACAATTAAAAATAATAAATCATACAATATTAGACAAAAAAGAAACCAAAATAGATCCTCGTAACCCTTCAATCTAGGAATTTCGGCAATTGCCATCACTATCAGCATTGAAAAAAAGGAACACTTTTGTTCCCAAACTTCTCTTTCAAAAAAAACATGTTGCTCCAACAACTTCCTCTATTACCCGTGAGTCCTCCTCCTCACCTGGGGAGATCAAAGTGCACAGTATATAGCCCTTTCCAAATGTTTTTCATATATATAAATATATATAGAACTCGGGTGCCCGAACCCAGCCCTAAGCCCGCACAGACTCAACCACCTAAGGGTCCCCCTTTCACACCCTTGTCTCGTCCCCCTGAGTTTGGACATTTTGTTGCCCCCCTCCCATCCAGTCAATGTTATTTTTATTATCTCACCCGAACCGAAGAGCACATGGCATGTCATAAACAAACAATGCCACGTAACACTCACAAAAAACACAGGTCTGTTTTTTGCAAAAACATGACCAAGAGAGGCAGAATCCTGACACTTATTTAGGGTAGCATAAAATGTGCTGCAAACACAGCACTAAGGTCAAGCAATACCAGCACTGATATTTTACCAGATTCAGAGTTAAAATTAATATCATAAATATTATCTTTATGAGCACTGTCTCTGTGCTGTGATGCTTTTGGAAACCAGATGGAAAACTGTCCAGGAATCTATTTGAGTTGAAGTAGTTGTTCAGTGGATCAAAATCTACCTTCAATAATCTTACCTATTAAAGGAAGATTTGATATTGGCCTGTAGTTCTTCAATATAGTGTCATCGAGATTACTCCTAAGTGGCTTGACATTGCGTTTCAGGTAGTTCGGAGAAGACCCAAGATCCAAGAGATCTTTTAAACAGTTAGCATACTTTTGAAAAAGACGTGGGAAGTGTGTGTCAATTTTGTATATTTAAGATTTAAGGTGCTTGCCATGACTAGTTCCACATTAAAAGCCTGAAGACTGCCTTCATAGATACCATAGTAAATTTCAAGTTTTGTCTTCCGCCACATCCGCCCAGCTTTCGTGCATAATCTTTAAATGCTCTGAACTGCTGTTGATCTTCTCCATGGGGATTTTTGTTGCCTGTCTTTTGGACTTTTGCCAGAGCAATATTATTAATAACATTCTTAACTTAGTTAAGGGAATCAAGAAGATCAACACAGTCTGCAGAAATACTCGATGCTGAAGATTTAGCCTTCGGGAATAGTGCACTTCTTATTAATGCATGCAAGTGTTTAAAACACTTATCATTTCTTTTTTAGTACTGATTTCAGCATTATCAATCTGAATATTAAATCCACTGCTATAGCAAAGTAGTCAAACTCTGTGGAAATCATTGATGACAATTCTGTAAACTTAAAAAAAATATTTTGTAGGTCTTTACATAGTAATAAACAGAAAGCTTGGAGCACCTTTCAGCAATATCCCTAGATATTTATAAACACAAAATCCAATGTTTGTGGTGATCAAGTCATTGATTAGAAATGATTTGTTTTTTAGCAAGCTATTTAGAAAGGCTTACTCGATGGTGTTTCTTTCTTTTCCCACATTGATCTTATTTTGATGCAGATTAAATGAAACAGCCATACGGATTGGCCTTGTATTGTCTATCAACTGATAAAACACAAATGTAGAAAACTAAAGGCATATTGGGTTCCTGCTTGTTCGGTAAACAATTCTAAATGTTACTGCTATCTTAGCAGGGCCCGGCACATATCATTGAGAGCTGCTATTGGTTGTTTTTGGTACACTTACACAAGATAAAGAAGGGTCTAAGCGCCGGCGTTGTTGCGGCAGTCTGAGAGCTCTAAGGAGGGCAAGCAGGACTCTCAGGCTTTGGGGATTTACGAGCCGTTTTTTACTTGACATTTGGGTGCTTGCAGAACGTGGAGATTCTAAAGACAAGAATAATGTGTCTGGTTAGGTGATCTCTGGTGTTTATGGTGGCACTAACATGTTGTCTGGCTTCCCTGGCTGTTTTCCAGAAAGTTGTCCTTGGGGGCTAAATCTTGGAGCTGTTGTAGTGAGTCTGTCTGTGGTGAGCTTTGTGTCCAATGCTCAGAAATGACATACATGAGCAGTGCTTGTTGTGGCTGTTGGATGTTATCAAAGCAGCAGTGATATTTAAGAGGACATGAAATTCCTCTTGTGTGCTATGTGGATTGGGTGTAACTACTGAAAAAAATAAGCAACACTGACCACATTGCAAAGTATGTATCAGTGTATTGGTAGATATACAATAGGTCTATGTAGAAAGGCATGTTGGTATTTTTAATCCAGTTTTTATATCTTTTTGGTAACACTTTATCATAACTATCCGATATAACTAGTTAATAGATAATTAGTAAACTGTTACATAATGAGTTATTAATGACTTGTTGAATGTTTGTTAACAGTTTGTTAAGGATTTATAATAATCCCATAGATAGTTAATAGATCATTAACAAACTGTTAGTTTATGAGTTATAAATGGTTTATAACTATACCCTATAAATTAGAATTAGTTCATGAACAAGCTATTAGTAAACTATTTACTAATGACTAGTTCATTATCAATTAATGGTTTATATATTTTATTGGGACGTTATTCTAAAGTTGCAACTATTCCTCATTTGTTAACTGTTTGTAAATTAGGAACAGTTGCAACTTTAGAATAACATATATTTGCTAATAACTAATACTTAACTATTATATTAACTCACACTTTACAGATCAGTTGTTAACCATCTACCAATACCGTTAAAACTTTGTACAACAGCACATGGATGGAACAAGTTCAAGGTACAGAAATTGTATGTGATATTTAATAAACCGATTTTAATTATCAATACATATTTATTAATTAAATCACATCACAATTTAATATGACTTAAATATTTAGAAGTTGTTTACTATATGCAGGGCACATATATCCAGGTAATAATAGTTGGATTTAATGAGGGTGAGAACAGATCTTCTTGTGGACCACCAGATGGACACATGTCACATTTCTTGTGCATAAAAATATGTCAACTAAAATGTATAAAATTGTAAAGTGGTATTTTCTTCTACACACCACTTTGTATGATGTCGAGTGAGAAGTGAACACACACACTTCAAGTCATCAACACACCCGCAGAAGTGGGCAGCTATCACGGCAGCGCCTGGGTGGCGAACGGGGGGAAAGATACCTTGATCAAGTGAACTTCAGACGTTACCTGCAGACGCTGGGAATCGAACCGGTGACCTTGCTTACATTGTTTACAAAAGTTACTTAAAGAACCAAAACTAAAGAGCACAACTGATCACTCCTGTGGACAGACTTTGCAACTGCAGTGAAAATCTGGCAAATATATCTAATCCCCTCATGTGATTACAAATGTGATGAAGTGTTTTCAAAATCTCTTTAGTACATTTCGTCAAGCTACACCATAATTACACATTTTGTCAAAATATCCTTGGTAGGTCTTTTCAAATGACCTCCAGTAGACTATGGTCCAGATAAGAGAAGATATGAAGGCCCTATTTAGACTTTTGGTTGAAGGGACAGTTTACCCAAAAGTTAAAATTGTGTTATTTACTTCCCCTCTTGAATTTCCAACCCGAATAATTTTTTTTCTACTGCAGAACAAAAAATTATTTTATTTTGAAATAAGTTGATTATTGAACAGTACTTGCACACATTAACTTTTTTAGTTTGAACTTGTTTATGGACACACAACCAATGAATCGTTGATCATTCTTCAAATGATCTTCTTTTGTGTTCTGCAGCATACAGGTAAAAAAAAGACAACATGGCAAGTACATAATAAAAACTCACTTTTAGCCACGACTAAAGGTCTTAGTTCAGTTAGGCCATTTAAGAAGTTTTTTTACTGGTCTTTATTTTGGGGCAAAAAAATAACAGCATTTTGTTTAAGATATGTCAGAGCAAGATGTATTCAGTTTTGGTCTAGGTCTACGGGCTAAAGCCAAAATCAAAGCCTTTTCTATAGCATTATCATTTTATAATTTGGTAATGCATGAACTAGGAAATGTCGTGGAAAACAAAGGATATCCCAAAGGTCAATTTCTTTCCAACAGCACATTTAAGCAATATTTTTCTTTTTTTGTGATCTTTAACATTATAATTATGTAACTGGTTAAAAAAGTAGTAACACCATGCTATATTGTGGCATCTTATGTCTTAAACTGACTCTCAAACTCTTCAATTTATATATTCGACTTAAATAATAAATGTACTATACATTTAGACATCCTTAAGATTATGGATTTATTACATTTTTACTCAATAAATACTTTAACTAATACTTCTTAATCATACAACTTCTTACATTTTGCTCCTATTTTCAGTGTTTAATCTTAAGTGGATGAATTTTTTTAATTCGTCACCTTGCATGGTATCATATTAATACCTATTAAAGTTATTTCTGGTCAAACTAAATATTCAATGAATTGTTTTTACTTTATTGAACATCCTTTCTTCTCCTACCTGCTGTTCTACTTTAGCTGACTACAGTCAGTATCAACAGGGAGATCTAGCGAAACAGGACTTTTGGATCCATAAAATCTGCTATCAAAGCCATAGTTAAATCAATTACTTTTTATAGAGGGTTCATCCAAAGTGAAAGGCAGTGATATCTGTTAAAAAGATGAAAGCCACCTCTCATGTTACCAGCAAAGCTGCTTAAAAGAACTTTTGATGACTTGATAATGACTGGTTTTTAGTGACAAACAGAAGGAGGAATTCACAAGATGTAATAATAGGATCCCTGGGCAACCTACCATGGTAATATATTATTTATTAACGGTCACGAAGGCTAGTCAAGGATAAGATAGTGAGATACTGTGAAATGTTGCAAAATGTGTGACCTGTTTTTCCGTAGAAGACAAAATTGGCTTATGACACAATTCACAAAAAGTGTCTGCTACAATAAAGGTTCAATGAGTAACAATTCAGAGGATATTTTGACTGAAATACTTCATTTGCATAACTATGTCTTTAGAGGTGTATAGAAACGTTACATTATGAATCTCTTTTTTTAATTCAAAACTCTACGATATATTTCGCCAAAATCTACACACTGGACATTAAATTAACGTATATTTTTATGTGCAAATCTTATCATTTGTATTAAAAACAAATTAACCGATAATTAACCATTTTGTAAAAGTGTAAAAACATATCTAATTTATTTAAACAATGAGATACAGTAAAGCTTATTCGTTGAACTTTTGAAGGGATGTTTTGCTTTTTCCTTTTTGTTTAAGTCAGCAAAAAAAGCTGCCAGACACATTATTGTCTACTGGGAAAGGAAATGTTGGAAATCTTTCAAACAAAGATAGAAAAGTTTAAGTATTCACAGCAAACACTACAAATCTTTTAGTGCAGTAGTTTTATTGCACTGTTCACCAAGTTGTGCAATTACCATAATCCAGTTCACTTTACTCAGTTCATCGTACTTTACATTGAAGTATTATTTTTGAATTTGTAAACAAGATAAAATAACCCTCATTATAGAAAAAGTTTATATTTTTATTGTATTTTCAGCCATTTTTCTAAAAGCTTTTCCTCTAAACATTCAATAAGAATAGGGTCCACGTTTGGATCCACTTTATTTGCAAACCAGTGCCCATAGTTGAGAAGCCATCTGAGTTCACCAACACCAAAAATACACACAGCCCGTATATGCTCACCAGTGCAAGGTGGATAAAGATTCTCTTCTAAATATGCCCACTTCACCAGACGGGTTTTACTATGCAGTTCTGTGATATCGGGGTCAGATCTTGACACCTCTCCTGGTACCCCTGGCATACGAACCAAGGTCGCCCAAAAATGTTCATCCGGTGAGTACGTGTCCTCAGACCAAACCAAGAAATCTCGGACAAGAGAACTCCACTGAACAAAAAGTGCAAACTCTCGTGAGAGTGTAAAGTAAGCACTGCCAACAAACATTTCGATATTGTGAGGCGGTGGAGATTTTTCCTCAGATGTGCTTAAAGGATACTGATAGTATTCAGACTGTTCATTTTTCAAAGTATGATGAACACTCCAGCGCTGCTTCTTTCCTCCAGGACGTTTGCTCTCCACCATGTTCATGCCTTTCAGCATCTTAAGATCCGAAACCAGCTCCGCATTGGTCCTCAGTGGAAAGTCCTGACCGCACAGGTTGATGATATACTTCCACTTGACTTCAGACTCCAGAAGATCAGACAGACAGTTGAGATCTGCTTTGAGACGTGTGATGCTTGCATACTGAACCCACTCTATTTTCGAAGCGATGAAGACGTTGGGAAGACAGCGGGCCAGGCCTTGCATGGCTGATTTAAAGTCATCTGAAGACTTCTGGTCATAATGTATACAATAAACATTATGTGGCATATAAACCGCCCTCAGTAACCTCTCCACTAGATCAGCGTTCTTGTGAACAACCAAAGAGTACGCCAGAGGAAATTCACGTTCAATCTCAGAGCCTCGGATTACATCAAAACCTTCTGAAGCAACAAACCGATCACAGTCAGTGGTGGCGTTTCCAACAATTTTGTCAGGATGTCCAACATATCTTTTGTTTTTACGAACGATTAAAGATTTTCCCACTTCAACAGGTTCCAGGTCGTATATTGCAGAACAATTAATCTCATGTTTTACGGTCAGACGCTGTCTCTCAAACATTTCCGTTGATCCCATGGAAACAAGGGATCTGTCATCTTCGTTTGTCTTGGAAAATACAATTGTAGAAACATATACAAGGAGTATAAAGGTTATGAAACAAGCAATGACCCGCGTCAGTATGCGCTGAAGCCACAATCTTCTCATTCTGTGGGGAAAAATAGAGGCTCTGTTATTTAGTGATTCATGTCTGTGTGTCTACGGAGGCTCATACTCTGAAGAATTTAGTAATTTGAGGAAGCACAAGGTCTTACTTGTGGAGTTCTTTTAACTCAAATGAGCACACAAACACAAACTAACCAACTTATGTAGAACTTTGTGTCCCATATCAAAACTATATATGTATACCTATATAATATTTTTTGTATCATTACAGTAAATTCTTATCATGTAACTGCACACCAAAATCTTAAGTAAGTAGTTGGTATATTTCAAGCCTTAGTTTATAAGTTAATGTATAATGTCACTTTGTTCAGTAGTTTAGAAGAAACAGGAAAAAGAGAAAGCACTTTTAAATTTGCACTTCCTCAATCCTCCTCGGTGTGAAAGTGTCAATACAAATAAGAAATAAAACAAATAGTAAAAGTATATTTCATAAAGGATTCACCAAAGCACTAGCTTGACTCTACAAGAGTCTCAACAGACTTTAAGTAAAACTTACCTAAAGGTACCGTTACATGTCTGGCATTAGAAAGCAGAATCAAAAGTGTGTCTAGAAATAAAAAAACACTCCATTTCGTCTTGAAAGGGTCAAGCTTTATACAACAGTAACACAAATCCAGGTGTGAGTCGATGCATTGAAGAGGGAGGTTTGAGAAAACTAGTCCAGTGTTGAGAAATCCCACGCAGGCATGCAGTGCCTCTCCTCTCCCGTATCGACTTACAACACCGCTATATAGAGTAACTACACACAAAACGTGTCAACCTCTTCCTCAATCGAGGTATTACATCCCCAAAAGGAAATCATGATAAAAAGAAGGGTGGGGCTTAAGCTAAAATGTCTCAAAGGTGCACATAGGAAAATCAAACAAGCAACAGGGTGCCAGGGGATGGCATGGAGGCATACTATTATATAATCATATAGAATATGGAATAATAGTTTTAATAAGGAGTTATCCAATCACTTTTTTTTGTGATGATAATCAAAGTGCTCAAATAAGATCTTCAAGGTCAAGCAGGTCATGTGCATTTTGTTTATATATGTTTTTGTTTGTGTTATTTGTATATGTTATTTGTACACATTATTTATATGTATGTTATTTGTTTGTGTTGTTTGTATATATTATTTTTAAAATGTTTTGTGTACATATTATTTATATATGTTATTTGTTTATGTTATTTGTATATGTTATTTGTATATATTATTTGTTCTTGTAACCTGTACATTATTTTTTATTTATTTTTATGTATTATTTGTTTATGTTATTTGTATTTATTATTTATTCATGTTATTAGTATATAGTATTATTTATGTTACTTGTTTATGTTATTTGTATATATTATTAGTATATAGTATTATTTATGTTATTTGTTTTCGTTATTTGTATATATTATTTGTTAATGTTATTTATATGTTATTTGTTTATGTTATTTGTATACATTATTTTTTTATATTATTTGTTTATGTTATGTGTATATAGTATTTGTTTAAGTTATTTGTTTTTGTTATTTTCATATATTATTTGTTTATGTTATTTTTTATGTTGTTTGTATATGTTATTTGTTAATGCTATTTTTATATTATTTGTTTATGTTATTTCTGTATGTGATTTTAATATGTAATTTGTATGTATTATTTGTTAATGTAATTTGAAGATATTATTTGAATATATTATTTGAATATATTATTTGAATATGTTATTTTTATATGTTATGTTAATTTCCTGGCATACCCACAAGTTTCGTTGGTTTATTGATTCGGGTTTCCCACACTATATTTACAAAAAACTTTTGTAGTTCATTGCACAGTTGTGTGTGACTGTGTGTGGGCGTGCATCTTTTGAACAACAGCTTCCTTTTTTTCCACTTAACTGGTTTTGCTGTCACAGTTAGTGACACTGTTGAAGTCATCGTTTAACAGCAGCACGTTAGATCTCTTTGGAGATCGGCTGTGTGCCATTTCCTTTCAAAGACTTCACTTCAAATAACCATGTTAGGTCTCTATATACATTTTTAGAGCATTATTTTATTTTAGTGGATTATTCTTCAAGGTCAAGTAATTTTCAGGTTTGTCACATCCATAACTTTACATTTTACTCATCAACAGACACATGAATATAAAAAAATGTCATTATTTAAAGTTCAATAAAGAGCTATCCCTTGGTTATTTGTTGGATATTTTTGATTCTGGGTGTTTCATTTTAATTCAAATAAATCTTAAGAAGTTTGTTGTCTCCTACTGCACCTATATCTGGTCCCACTTTGAGAGATTTGGATGGTTTAAAGTTACGCATTGTACCTATTTTACCTATTAACTTTGTTATTACACATTTTAAAGCCTGTTTAAGAGTGCTTATAATATAGTGTTGACTTATCAGTGAATCACTATTCGAAATTATTTTTATGGCAATTGCGCCAGTCATGAGGTGCGTTATCTTATCTACAAAGGAAGTAGAGTTTAAAAAGATGATTGAATGTAATCTTAACGTCTTAAAAGGAAATCCTCTGTTCCAGGTTGATTTTGACTTCGACCTCGTACCCAACCCCCCCCTCTTTTTAACCCGGAAACCAGTGAGTCAGTGAATGTCTCTTTGTATATCATAACGTAACCGTGCTGGTGTTTGAGCAATGGCAAAAACGGGTTCAACTTTGGAAAATGTATCTTTCAAATGTGTTAAACAAACATTACAAGTTCGACGTATGAAAATACAATTGCCAATCGATTGATCTTGACAGAGGCCAACATTGTAAAAGGACGAAAATTATATCTTTTGACTAAAGAAAATGGGCTACTGCTGAAACAAACATGAAACTAAGTATAAAGTCCGTAAACAAATAAAGAATTTATCTCTGCAGTGTGATATTCTTAGTTTAATTCTTAAACTAAAACGTACAAAGACACCAAACAATTAAAACAAAATACCAAAATAAAGCCTTTATTGTAGGAACTGCTGCAAATGGTTACATAGTGCCTGTCGCTTCGCTCAGAACTGGTCAATGCAACGACGAAATAAAGTACAGTAGTATTAATAAATAAAATTCACCAAAATAACAGAACGCAGTTTGGTTGTAAAAGTCACACGGGCTAATGCATTAGGTTTGTGTCACTTTCTTTTCTGGAAATCCCTTATGAGGGCCTCCAGCTGTGAGAAAAAAAGGAGTTAGGGTCAATAAGTATATTTAATCATAATATATACTATATTTATTGATTTATTATGTTTCAATTCAAATAAAACACCACCATGTACCCACCAGTATTGTCTTGAGTATATTTCTTCCATTAGGTCTCAAGAAGCTGCATTTTCCTCCTTCACAGAGTTTAATTTCAGATGAAACCTGTCACAGAAAACACACCCTTATTGAAAGGTAACGATGATACTTGCCATCACTTATTTATTGCTAAATCAATTATTTAGATATGTGAGAGACACAAAGGACACATTGTTGCAATACTTTTTGACCAAGATAAATAGCTTAAATTAAAAAATGAATGGCGTCATGTCATTACAAACCAGCATTTTTCCAAAAAAGAAAAGATATTTTGTAGAATGTCATTAACCGAGCAGTGACGCTCATTCACTTGCATCTGTTTTGTGTCCATACAACAGAAGTTTGGTGGGAGTCATCGCTATAACTTCCTTAAAAATATATTTTTTGTTGTTTTGTGGATGAAAAAAGTAACCGGTGTGAAATGGCAATAGGGTAAGTAAAGGATGACAGAATTTTTCTCTTAACTTTCATCTGAGAGTTCCTGAATGTGGAATGTTCAAATGTGTTGGCTCATGGCCAAATAAAAAAACAAATCAAAGAATATTAGCCTACTGAATTAAACATATTCCAGATTAATAAGTAATATTCAGATAAAATGTAAAGCGCATTAACATACCTCTGAGGTGTCATAAGCATCTATCTCTCTCTTTCCTCCGGGGTACCAGCCGTGAGACCAGTGCTGAGAGAGGGCAAACTGGGCACTTAGACACAGCAGTAACCCCATCACCACAAACAGCCTGCAGACGTTCAACATAACTGTAGGAAAAGAAGACAAAATTATAATAGAATTATTGAAGTTTCACTGAACTCCAAAACTTTAATTTATTTTGAAGACTCATTTAATAAAAACAATTTATTTTATCCACATAAACATGAAAACAATAAATAATTCGACAAATATTTAATATCCCAATTCATACCTTTAATCCTTTGACAAGTATTTTCTATAGCAGGTCCTCTACTGCAAAGTTCTGGTTGCGATCCAGTAATCCTTAAGCAATATGGCTTCTGGCTTCTGACATGTATCTACCTCTCATTCTCTGAATTCTTCGTCCTCTTCTTCATCACGATTTATACCCCACACCAGATCCCCTCCCATCCAAAAACAAACGCACCCTGACCCCCGAGTCCTCACACACTTGGTCAGCGTGCATCCATTGGGAGAAGAGCCTGTGTAAGATCAGCTCAATTCCAATTATCATTTCCAAACACTCTTGACCCCCATGGGACAATGTCCTTTTTAAAACCAAACACTCATGCAATGGCACATGTCATTAGTGATGCCCAGTTTCAATGTCACATGTTTGCAAGTTTTAAAGACCAAATGAGAATAAAACGTAAAACATGTAGACAATAGAAGAAAGAAAATTCAGAACGAAAACTGTTTGAAACTTTCAGTTTATGTCGAAATTATATAAAAGGAAACTGGAAATTAATGCATGCCATCTATTCGGTAAACAAACCCTCATTAATATTTCACACATGGCAACTCGATAGTGACCCCAATATCACTCCAGATAACCGGTTTTCATTAAAAAGCCAACGTCTAGCTAATTTCCTGTAAAAAGTTATCGTCGTGACCTCACATCTGTCCTCTGTGACCTTTGACCTTAAGACACACATCAGCCATGGAAACCCACCAGCAGAAAGTTTTAATGACAGAGAAGGTTCCCTCATGGGGCGACCCGAGCTGGGAAAGTGGTGACTGTCGTACGACTGACTCATCCTGGCGTCTCAAGTTCTGATTGAATTTGTGTCAAACTGTGTTTAAACACGCACAGGGGTGCTGTCGAGATAATCCATCCACACCTCACATTTGACATCAGGTCTAAAGGGCCAAGAAAGACAGTAGACAAGGTGACACAGGGTGACATGAATCACTGGCTATAAACAAGCCCTTGGGGATTAATCAAGAATTCAAATCCACTTGTTACTACACTGAAAACAAAAATTTTTATCATATACATCGGTTCTACGTGATTCAATTTGGTCATTTTTACATAACTTTTGAAATATAAAAGAATAATTTTTAAACAACTTATTTTATTTAACATGTGGAACCAATGTATAGTAAAATTAAAACTGTAGACACTGAAGTTGATGCAATGCTTGTGTTGAAATTGCAAAATTATGTTTTTGCTCATTCAAATATTTTTTTATTCACTTTTCCGGATTCTGTGGAAATGTAAAGGTCTTGGAGCTAAAAAATCACCAACAGAACATTGACAAAAGTGAGGTTTGCATAATATATTACACTAGCAACACAAAAAAAGTTGATATAAACCTTTAAGTTGAAAACAATTTAAAGGTTAAAAAAAAATTTTTTAAAGTGAAAGAAGTGAAATTTAAATAATGTCATAATTTTCTAGAAATCGTGTTTCTCACCTTTATTACTTTCTTCAACGAAACACAAAAGACGAAGATATTTTGAAAAGTGTGTGATAACCTTTGCATTGGTTCTGTGTCAATACAAAAGAAGTCAATGGGGACCAATGTTAGTTTGTTACGTGTTTTTAAAAAGATATTCTTTTGAGTTTTGCAGAAGAAAATCCTACAGGGGTTGAGTAAATGATGATCAAATATTTGGGAGAACTCCCTCTTTTACAAATGGTAAAGTTGTTACTATGGTGCACCATGAAGACACTAAAAAATTTAATCTAAACTGCTGTGTGCTTATTGTAAACTAAAGCTCTTGTAATGGATCAAAAATCATTAGAAACAAATAAGAGAAAAAATAACTTTCACTTAAGAGAACTTAAAAAAACTGTGTTTTCCACAAACTAACCAGAGGCGATAAAATCTCAAGCACTTTTATTAGGTTTGAACAGTATTCTTGCTTAGAGACGCCGTTCAGCATTATATAATTATATATAATTTGCATCATATATATAATTATATACACATATATATTCAAATTCGAATAACAAAACACTAAAAACGGATGCAAATGAAAAAAATTACATTTTCAGACGATAATACCGAATTAAAAACAGGAAAAAGAAAACATCCAATACATTTCAAAATGGTCCCAGTACAGTTTAATATACATGTATCTAAAAAAAAGCGAGTGGAGAAAGCAAGGCAATAGACAGGAATGAAATATAAATAACCTTACATTATGTACAGAAGGGTGCATGAAGAGGAAAGAAAATTGGGAATGTTTTAAGATCGGAACATATGCTCCCAAGCGAGTTTTACAAATGCTAATACCAGAATCAAAGAAAGCAACATTTCTAGAAGGAATCCTAAGTTCAGGCAATTCAATGACAGATGTCCAGATAAAAGAGAATTACTTCTGGTCTTTCTCATTCTCTGATCCAAGGACAACAGGATCTACATCAGGGAAACAGCCTTATGACTCCTTACATCGGCATCCCTTCTTGAGCAGAACAACTCAAAGCTTACTTAAAAGAAAATGGTACTGTGGCCTTGACAGATGGTATGGAATGTCATACAAACCAAATGAAAAAGCTGACATCACAAACAGACAAAAATATGCATCCGACTACTCATTTGGGTCCTATAACAGATTATCATATGCTGTATGGGGCAGAACTGTGGATCGGTCATAGCTCTAAGTGAGCCGGTTAGAAGATTTGGAAAAACATGGGCAGACGGGAATATTCTTGAAGTTACACAAACACCAAGAGGCACATTTCCAGTACCTCTGAAGAGGGATCCCGCCCCTGAGAGGCTGGTATTGGCACAGTGTTTAGTGTAGAAGGGGGTCGATGTTGCTTCGAGTAACCCTGCCGACCACAAAACCTATAAAGCCCTCGATTCACTTTCACGATATTCGCAGCACATTTTAAGAATAATTTTCGAAAAAGAAGCCGGGGCTACTACCAAATCTGGGTTGTGATGCTCATGATCCTTTTAGATAACTTTGGTCCATCATAGATCTTCACAGAACATCATAGATCTTAGCAAAGAAATTCTAGATCTGGAATTAGTAGGCAAGTAATGGTTCGATTTGGAGTGACACCCATTGGGTTTACATGCATTTAAAAGCGAAAAATAGTTTATAAAATATTAACTTAACACAAGGCATTGTTGAACCAGGGCTTAACCTATACGAAAACTCCATCGAATACATCCCACTAGCCCCGAACCAACATTCTTTCTACAGATCATGATTTAACTTAGTCTTTACATAGCGACCTAAAGGGTAAGTCCTCCCAAAAATGAGAGTGGTTTTATCATTCACTCAACCTCTTGTCATGTCAAACCTTTATGACATTTTCTTCCACAGAACGCAAAAGGAGATATTTAGAAGAAATGAATGGCTACAGGTTACCGACATTCTTCCAAATATGTTATTTGTGTTCTGCGGAAGAAACATATACAGTTTTGAGATGTTAAGACAAAATGATGACAGAACTACTATTTTTGAGAAACCCTTTAAGTAATTTGTGTTCAAACTGTCAAACTTCTAAACAATAGAACACTACTAAACATTAACCTTGCGACCTGGCATCTTGAATCTTTTGAACTGGCTCAGTGGAGCTGAAAAGGCTCATTGACTTTGCACAATGGCTACATGGGCAGGAACAGATGATCCGGTGATCATGGGACTTTTCTAGGGGAGCTTTCTAGATAAACTTACACACTGTACCTAGCAGGTATTTTTAATCTGTCCCAGCGGGACCACTGAGGGTCATTCTACTCGAAAGAAGGAAAGGTATTATTGTCAAGTACAACCGTTCAGGTACACTGACCGACGTCTGGGCGAGACAAAACATCACATGCTTGGTTACAAACACACAATGGGACATATAAAGGGATTAAGAAAACATTGAGCATTAGTTTGATTCATAATGAAAATACTGTAGTTAATCCAACGGTGTAGTTTCGAACCTGTTCGACTTCCTTTGTTTTGTGCAACACAAGAATGATTTGAAAGAACAGGTACTCTTGAGCAAATGGAAAGGAGACGGAAGCTTTCAAGCTTTTAAAAAGACACAAAAGCATCAGTAAAGTAGTCCATACAATCTTATGTTATATATTCGAGTCTTCTAAAGTCATGATGGATTTGTGTAAGGACAGACTTTAAGTCATTAAAATTCTTGAAATAAAATATGTTCCAGCTACAGTTCTTAAAGTAATGGCTCAGCCATAAATGAAAATTGTGTCATTTAATACCTTTATTATTTTCTCACTTCCACAGAATGCAGTAGAAGATATTTTGAAAAAGGTTGGTACTTGAACAGCATTGACACCTATTGACACTGACACAAAACCAGTGTAATTGGTGCCATTTACAAACGTTTTTCAAAATATCTTAGAAAGTAATACTGGTTCGAAATAACAAGAGTGAGAGTAAATAACACTTTTTTTCATTTTAGGGTACTCTATCCTGAGTTAATGAGTGACGTTATTTTGAATCAATTTTTTGCAACAGCTGTAACCACGACCTCACAAAGCGCAATTAGATGACATGAGATTAGTTTGAACTACGTTAAAATAATTTATAGTACTTCTTTAATTTTACACATTTAAGTCATACAGGTGTGAAACTACACAAGTAAACGACCTGACAAATTCATTTTTGGGTAAACTATAAAAATGTGCAAGTCAAAAAAAAAAATGAGGAGCAATCACGATTTAGACTTCGATGGTAAAACGATTCTAATCGAAACACTTTTTCATAATGAGTTTGATGTTGTCTTAAATCTTTCCTAATTTTCAACTTAATTTTAGACTGTAACCAAACAAAAGCTGCACACATAATATTTGGTGAACAATAAATATTACAAAAACCATTGTAAGGATTTAAGCCACGCAAGCACAAACAAGGGTCCTATCGACATCCCGGGTGCATTCAAAAACGCCCAACTTAAGAAACACTGTCATCACGCTACAGTGAAGATGATCGAAAAGCACAGTGAAGTGGAACGCAATTGCATACATGTGAATGCGACCGGTCGATTCGACGCGTGACACGGCTACGGGCAACAGCGAGGAAAGATCGAGCTGCCGTTGAAATACATTTCAGCCGCTCGACTGTTAAGATCGAAGAGTTTCTCGTAAAAAAGCACCCTCATTTTGCCACAGGCCATCGCTTTTTTGCGTCCGTCCATATAGCGGCTTTTTAGAATACTTGTGTATGTATTTATATCACAGAACTAGATTAGAAGGATCACTCTAAAACCGCAGCGAAATAGCTTTTAAAACCGAACAAAACAAAATTACAAGAGCATATTTACATGGAGAAATGGGTAAGGGCCATATTAACAAGAGCAATATTACAAAATATTCAAAAAGGCATCTATAATGGTGTTTTCTTGGTTTTTCCACCGTCTGCACCAATGGTTCTGGTTTCGGTCATGCCGGTCAAAGGATTTTCATTCCCTTTTGCTTCTATGCTGGCAGTATGTCCGTTTTCCCAGTTGCGTATTTTTGCAGTGTGGGTGTGAACGTGAGTGCATGTCTCTGTGTAAGACTGGGACAGTCTGTTCAATCGTCAGGTGGGCGTGATTTGTGCGAGACCTGGTGAGTCTGTCCAATAATCCGGTGGAGGTGGCTTTACTTGAAATTGGCGTAGTCAGAAAAGGCATCGATATATTCCTGAACCACTTTGTAGCAGAACTCATACTGCTCCTGTTCAAAACAAAAGGAATAAGAGATTTGTTTTGAGTGACCAGCAATGGAAGAAATCCAGTTATGCATAAGAAAATAGTGTTTTCTCACCAGTGTCTGCACCATGTGCGGTCTCTGAAGTCTCAGACTCTTCACCGTTTGAAAAACATCCAGAATGCCCTCTGCCTTCACGCGCTCCAGGACTGTGCTGAGAGCACAGAACGTCCCTGTTCGCCCCGCTCCGGCACTGTTAACACGCACGCACGCACGCACGCATGCACAAACACAAACGCACACAGACACACACACACGTATTACTCAATACTTAAAGGGTATTAATGAGCCACATGCTTTTTCTTAATTGGCTGACCCAGAAATCCCACAGGACACAGAAACCCAATTTCAGTCTTAGTATCATCATTAACTTAGAAAAAAAGCTTTGGAGATGTAATCATGGGCAAGACTCATTCTTCCATGGAGCACAAAAGAAGATACTTTAAGAAATGTCTTAGTGACACGTCGTTGGTTACCAACATTCTTCAAAATGTCTTCTTTGGTGTTCTGCAGTTCGAAATAGCATGAGGTTAAAGTAAATAATTAAAAAAATCTCCCTAACTGATCATGTTAATAGTCATAAAAGTGATAGTTCACCCAAAAATGAAAGTTGTGTAATTATTTCCTAACTTTCTTACTTCTGACGAAAACATATACTTTGAAAAATGTTGGCAACCTAACAGCAGTGGCACCCTTTGAAATGTGTCTGTTTATATAAGAAAAGAATACATGCCAGCTAGCAATATTGTTCAAAATATCTTCTTTTAGGTTCTGCAGCCATACAGGCTTGGAATTAAATGACAGTCAATACAATGAAATAAGTTACTTTTTCCTGTGATCTATCGTCCGAACAGTCATTGTTTATACTCTTAAAGTGAAAAATTTAAATTTGGTCATTATTTACTTTACATTAATTTCTCTTGTCATTTGAAACTTGTATGACTTCCTTCCTTTCGCAGAATACAAAGGAAGATATTTTAAGGAATGTTGGTAACCGAACAGCATTGGCATCCATTCACTTCTACTGCACTGATACAGAGTAAATGGGTGCCAGGTCCCAACATTCTTCAAATTATATTTTTTATGATCTGCAGAAAACCTAATAAAGGTTTTCAAAATGGCGAGAGGATGAGTAAATGATGATGATATTTCCAGTTTTGCAAGAACAATCACTGTAATTCACTTTCTATTTCAAGTGTGGCATAGATATTGGATTAAGCTCCAGTAACATTTAGCTTGCATTGTATCACAGAAAATCATTGAGGTTTTCTCCTTGATAACTATACATGCATGCTAAACCAGCAGACGGGATGTCTCCGGTGGGTTTTGGGTTTCACACTACTTCTTGGCCCAAAGTGGAGGTGTGGCTTGCCTGCAGTGCACAGTGATTGGATGGTTCCCAGACTGCTGCTGTTGTTTCTGGACTGCAGCAATGATGTTGATCATGCCCTTCCCATCAGTGGGAATGCCCACCTCCGGCCAGCCATGGAAATGAAACTGCCTCACGGCGCGAGCCTTATTTTCCTGCCAAGGAAAAAAGCATGGGGTCAGTATTGCAACAGATTCACAAACCGAAGAAACCATTATGTGACCATTTGAGAGAGGATTTCGTCAGAAAGACTTACTCTGTTATTGGTGACTAGTAGGTCTCTAACAGTGTAGCTCTCGTTTTCTTCCTCTCTTTTCAGCTCAATGGACGTGTCCCCGCAAACCATCACGCCATCGCTAGGCCAATACTGAGCACACTTCTCCTAGAGATAGAAAATGTAAGTTAATGCTATTTCAATATCTTAATATCTTAACAATGATGTTCCGTCTTTACCCATTAGATCTATAACATCGAAATTGCAGTAAGTTTCTCTACCTGTCCTCTCTCCTCCAGCTCGGTCAGCATAACGATAGAACAGCTTCTCCATTCCCAAATCATCCTCCAGAAATCCTCGGTGGTGTGCTGCAGCGGCCCTTGACACGCCATGTATGAGTCCTTTTGCCTGTAGCCCTGAGTAAAAACATACACACATGTTATTTTGGGGAAATAATTTTTATTCATCAGTAGAGTAATCCTAAAGGACGCACAATAAGTTTCAATTACAACAGCTGTGGTGTTGTGTAATGGTATGATGTCAATCATGCCTGGATAAAGAGCTTCAGTTACACAATGTGAGAAGAAAGTGAATGAGAAAACAGTCGAAAACAAAGCATCACAATCCAACAATGGTCCTTTTTAATTCCAGTTTGAATGAGAAACCTAAGATGCTGTGTGTCGATGAATCGTGTAATTCTGTGTTTTTATTTGGGTAAATCTTATACTCACATCTATGAAAGAGGCGTTGATGTAGTCTGTGTTTTCTTCCCCTCGTTTTACAGGAATTATCACTCTGTTGAACTCATCTGCCAGATACATCATTAAAAACAATTAAATCAAAATGAACATAATGTCTTAATCGTACGCAAGTTAAAAAACAATATTGACCCAACTTACATGGAATGATTTGCAAAACTCTATTCTTCTTCATGTTGGCAGGCAGGTTCCCTGTTCTCATCTTGTCATTCTGGATTTTTATAGAGGTGAGTTTCTAAAGTGACAGAATGATTAATACCAGAAAACATGTTACAAGTACATTATTAGAGTGATATTGGAAGACATAAATATCAAAGAGATACAGAGAGAGAGAGCCAACCTTAAACTCCGCCTCCAGGCCTCCGCAGCCAGCGCCGGGTAAAGGAGCGTAGAGTTTAGCCAAGTGAGACTCCAAAGACGTCACCTCCAACTCTGTGTCCCCATACAGATAGTGTTCCAGAATAGCTTGGAATATAAACACATACTGCATCTGTAGAGAAAGCGTATGTGATGTTGTTTAGAAACACATTTGAAGCCTAAAAAAATTAACCCATGTTATTCATTTTTTATTTTAAGTTGTAGTCCCCATTTATTGTAACGGAATGCAAGGAGAAACCGGCCTAACCCACCCAAAAATTAACACATGAGAGATATTTTGAAGCATTCACTTGCACTGGTTTTATATTCATAAAATAGAAGTGAATTGATGCCGGTTTGGCTACCAATTTTTTGTTCCCCAAAATATCTTATGTATTCTGCAATGAATCATGAATTCTCATTTTTGAGTAAAGTCATTAAGAAAATGTTGTCATGGAAAATTCATAGAAGTGTCATAATCTATATATTTGGTATGTGTTTACGTCAGTTTGGACCATCTGGCAGCGCTGAGCTCGTATCCGCGTGACGAACCCAAAGACGTCAACCTTCCTTTCTGCTGCCATCATATCCAGCATAGCGTCTATCACGATGAAGGTCCCTGTCCTGCCCACTCCAGCGCTGATACATACGGATGACAATTAGTTATTGAACATCACAAACGCTTACTTCTCTCATGAGAAAGCATACACACCTGCAATGTACCACTATAGCTCCTGCATACTGCGGGTTACACGTCTTCACCTTCTTAAGGAATTTGAGCATGCCGATGGGAGTGAAAGGAACTCCGAAATCGGGCCAGCTGGTGAAGTGAAACTGTGTGACGAGCCTCTGGGGCTTTTTACCAGAAACGTCTCCCACCTGAACAGAAAACTATTTAGTCCTTTCTAAAAATACAATGGTGCAATGACTGGTAAAAAAACTGTAGGCGACTTATTATTAAAATAGTTCACCTGCTGAATGCAGAACTTTCGTATGGTGTAGTCGACCAGAACCATCATGTCCTCCACTGACACGCGGATATTCCCGTAAGTCCAGCATCCCTGATCCGGCCAGTACTGAGCACATTTACACTGTATAATACAAAGAACATTCAAATTATTATAACTCCATGATCATAAATCTTGATAAATACCCCTACTACTCTGAGCTGCACTCTTAATCTATAATATACGACTGCCAGAAAGCCTCATGAATTGAAAGATCAGCTTACTTCCCCATAGTAACACTACACTACTCTGTGCAGATATCTCCGGGCATTTACCTCTTTCCTCTCCTTCAGATTGGTTACCATGACAATGGTGGCAGTGTTCTGTTCCCAGATCATCCTCCAAAAGTCATTGACCGTTTCCTCTTTTGGACCTGGAATGCAAAATCTTGTGTTACGTTTACATTACATTAACGATAATCCAAAATGACTTGCAGTGCATAGTAGATATACATTTTATCTGTATGTGTTTTTGAATCAAGAACTGCTTGTGAATAAACATGATAATATGTGCACTTATTAACAAACGTTGATTTACCTTGTGCAGCAATGAATTTGTTCTTTTCTTGGTATCCCTGGATAGAAAGTTTAAAGAGTGTAAAGAATAATTATAATCAGCACATCTTTAGAATAGAACAGAACAAGATCTAAGGTTTAAAGTTGCATGTGACTCTTACATTTATGTAAGAAGCGTTGATGTAGTCTGAGTCAGGAACTCCTTCCAGGGAGGTCAAATGCACCCTAGAATGATCATCTAGAGAAAGTAAAATAATAACAAAAATAATCATAAGAAATAGCAGGTATAAAAAAGATATTAAAGCAACACACATTAAAGAGGTGGTTCACCCAGAAATAAAAATTCTATCAGCATTTCCTTACCCTTGAGTAGTTCTTAATCTATAAATCGTTTTATTGTGATGAACACAGAGAAAGATATTTGAAAGTATGCTTGTAAAAACAAGAGTTCTTGTAGCCCATTTACTACCACAATGGCAGAACGTACTTCTTTTGAAAACAAAATAAGATATCTTGAAGAATGTAGGACAGCAAAAATGTTCTGGGGTACTTTAGATTAACAGTTTTATTTTCCCTAAGGTAATCGAAGAGGTCCAAGAAGTGTTTGGTAGCATGCATTATTACAAACATCTTTCTCTATGTTCAACCAAACAAAGAAACATATAAAGCTTTGGAACAACTAGAATGTAATACATGACAACAGTTTAATTTTTGGGAATACTTTACCTTCAATATAACCTTTCAAAACAACTGATTTCCATTTAAGACTTTAACCAATCCTTGCGTCATTGCAAACAATTACTTTCATTTTTATGCACTACACAAATGAAGATATTTTGAAAATTGGTAACACTGGCATTCACTGGCTTCTATTGTATGGACACAAGAACATGCTCAAACTTCTCAAAATATCTTTTATCATGAGTTCTGAATAACATGGGGATATAAATAATAACCTAATTGTTATTTTTGGGTGAACTATCCCTTTCAATTGTAATTTATCAGCTCTTATTCAAAGAAGTTGGAAAGTCTTACAGGGCAGGATGTTGACGTATCTGTTCTTCTCTTTGTTTTCCTCTTTTGAGGCAGCATCACATGAAGCCTGAATTGGACATACAGGCAACGCCTGCAGGGAAAAGAGAGAGCACGACAGGGTTATACATGGACGACATTTGAGCTTTTGGGAATTTGTGTTGTCCACATCATCAAGTGTGATATAATGGAATAGAATATTCTGCTGTACCACCTACCCAACATATGTTTTGTCATGTACAGAGATGGCAGTGTTTTGCACAAGAGTGCCATGGTTGTGTGCACCTACATTAAATTCCTCCCGGAAGAGCTTATTGTCATCGGCCATTCGGCGGTTCATTTCCTCTTCCAGCTTGTCGATTGAAAGTGGTGGGTACTTCCTGTTGGTGCTAGGGGAGCGGGCCAATAGCGGTACACTCTGAAGTTCTGTAATATGGAGCAGGAAGGAAGCGTAAAGAGCGGAGAAGTGGGAAATGACGAGAGTGAAGATGGAGACAGTATATGATGTGCAAGTCTACGAATGGTAATGACAAATAGACTATTTTCAATATCACAATGGTAATGTTTCCATATACTTTGTGATCAGTTTTCATAAATGTTATATTCACTTAAAATGCGGCTCCTAGGTTTTGTTTAAAATTCTGATTCTGTACAAAAGGCAAATAGGAAGTTATCTCTTATTTTTCCAGAGATATATATGAAAAAGGAAAATTCATCCCTTGTTGTGTTATGGTAGACCAGTAGGGGGAGTAAAAGCCCAATTCAAGGTGCACTTCTAAATTCAGATGATCTATTCTGTACATTCACATTATTACCATACACACATATATTAAATGCATACATTCTATTCATAAACTTCAAGACATTTCTTTTTTAAGTGCTTGTATTTTCCACCCCCACGGAAGGATTCTTACCCAAAAAGTGTTATTCCTACCTGTGTCGTCAGCTCTACCATTGGTCAGACGGAAGGAGTTGGAGTGGCTCCCTGCCTGCTTGTACTTCTTAAACCTGCCACAAGCAAAGCAGAACAAGCCAATTATTACTATGGTAACTGGACCATTCAGTCTTTTGGTCTCCCGCTGTTGTGGGTTTCTTGTTGAATGGAGCTTTATGCATGAACTTGAGCAAATGTTCTTATTTGTGTAAGTGTGTGTTGGTGATCTGTGTTCTGAGTGTTCATGACCCTTTAACAAAGTGTATGAGACAGCAAAGTGTAAGAGAAATATGTGCAGGTTCAGAGCTCGAAAGAGCCTTATTTACAAAGTTCTACACACAGACTAAAACACCTGAGTGTTTGGCTATTGAATATAGTGCCAAATTGTGTCTCCATTATGCCAAATATTATAATCACAATAGTTCGGCCCATCAATAATTCAACATGATTACACATTGACTTGAAAAATAAGTAAATCAATGAAAAATAAGTAAAGAAAATAAAAAAAATTACTAATTATTAATAATTTAAGTAAAATCTGATCAAAAACAAATGCATTTAATGAAAGTCAATTAATTTGAATACAATAATTTAAAAAGAGTAAGAAGAAATGCAAACTAAAAAACTGCAAAACAATTGATTTAAATATACATAAAAATAGCTTTATGTATACATAAATCATCTGAATGTAAAAAATTTACCCATATTTTTACGTATTTAGTTGATTTTCCCATACATAGGTTCATGATTCAAAATAAACGCTTTGTCTTCAGCTTTTCTCTGAACTGAAATCTACAAGATTTACTTTGTATTGAACCAAGAGGTGTTAATACTATGGATGACAACAATTCTAAATAGCTTTCTAAATATTTTTTTTTAATAATTTCTAATTTAAAAGAATAGCAAAGAAGCATTATATTATAAAGCATTATATATATATAACAAGACTTAGCAAGCTGGCAAGATATACGCTTTATATCTCGGCCACAAGCGCAACCAAGAGAGCATATAAATTGTTTTTTAGATGTTTGCCAATGTCGACACTACTATAAATATAGATGATTGTTACAGTTATCGTTTTAATACCCATTACAACAGGGATAGTGTGGTATTGGTACTTAAATTATATTCATTCTATTTAAGGAAAATACAAACTACTATAAGGGAAGAAAGCTGCGTTTTCTCCCCATATTTCCATTATAAAATATGTTGGCAAGTCTCGAGATGTGAGTCCTGGATGAAAAGTTTAAGAATCGCTGCGATTCAGAACAGAAAAAAACTGCGTGGGAGTCTGGAACTGACCTTAACATATACAGGACGATGATGATGAAGACGATCACTAGAAGAGAGGATAGGGCGACCATCACAGCCATGATCGGCGTCTCATCTAGATTTTGTAGACAAAATAAGTTCAAATTTGTTACGATTTTTGATAGAATTATATTTAAGAAGCTTTTATATACTCTGTGTGGCACCTAAATTCAAGTTAAATGTTAGCGGCTGAAACATACCTTGCCCGTTGTCTGTATTCCATGAGGAAAACAGAGAAACAACATTAGACTAAATATATTGATTAAGGTGTACATGTGCTTCAAAATGTACAAAAACGTACCTGAAGGCTTGTCCGCCGCAGACTCAGTGGTATCAGTATGGTCAAAAGAACTATCAGTTTCAAGCTCTGTTGGCATCATAGTGGATGTCGGATCTGGTGAGGGGCTCTCTGCCGTGGTTAAAACTGTCGTCTCCTGGTCACCGGTAGTGTTGGTGGTAGGGGATGGTGACCCACCCGACGGGGTTGAAGGGGCAGGTGGTGATTTAGTTGGGACGGACTGTGTTGGAGTTGGGACCAAAGGTGGATCTGTGTGAAACTGTGGGTCCACCATGGCCTCGGTGTCATTGACGCTTGTTGTGACAACGAGTGCAGGGGACGTTGTTGTAAGAGGGGTTGATGAGGGCTTATCTGTGACTGTGATCATGCGTGTTGTGGTAGGAGGGACCGTGGGTTTGGTGGTCAGGACTGCATCTAGAAAAAGGATTGATAAGTTTTAGATAACATATACTACATGTTGTGAGTTAAGGAGAAAATGATGCTTTTATTAATGTGTAATTTTGTTTTCAAACAGTCCTGGGAACCCATTGACTTCCATGGTAAAAAAATATTTTTTATTTATGGTTCTGTTGAATACAAAAATGAATATTTTCAAGAATGTAAGACAGCAGTTTTGAGGTACTTCTTACTACCATTTTTTATAGAGAAATCAATCTGGACCAATAACTGTTCTTTCTCTGCGTTTCCCCAAGCGAAGATATTTGGAAGAAGTTTGGACCAACAAGAGTGTGAGCAATTTATGACAGAATGTTCATTCTTGTCTCAACTATAAATGTGAAAAGAATTTTCTCAATAAAGAGTTTTACACAAAATATATAAAGATTCATGAATTATGCAAAATGACCCAATTGTCCCAATTCGCATACTATCCTTTCAAAACAGTTTTTTAAAATAAAATTTGTAAGTCCCAAATTGTTGTATGTTGTAGATAGTATGCCAAAGACTCCCTGGCAATCTGCTACAATGGAAACAATTCATTTGATCAATAATCAATACTGCTTTATAATCTAAATATGGGCAACCTAAAATTTAACAAAGGTTTTTATAATACTTATAACACATATGTCAATATTTGTTGGTTAAGATACCAAGCAAGGTCTCACTTTAGTTTTTTTTTTTCTATGCCTGATGTTTTATTGTAAAGTATGTGCTATTTTCAGTATTGTGCAACCATAGCGCTGCATTTTACTCCTTAACCGATACATGAAAATAAAAATACAGAAACATTTTTGTTTTGTTTTATAAAGAGCAAGCCCTTGTCCGATACATGAACATTTTGTTGGATTTTGTAGGTTCTGGTTGTAAATGTAATTCGCAGAAATCATTGTCCTTTTTTGGTCACGTCCATAAAGCAGGTTTATTTCCATTTGTTACAGAGTAAACTTTTTCATAGACTGATATTTTCTGATGTTTAAACACTATCAACAAGGGTTTTGTATAATATAAACAATGGTTCAGTTTACTGTGAACAATTCAATTCTAAGTATGTTTTTTATGTCACGTTCATAACGCTGGAATTACCCATATGTAAAATTACTTGAATCAAGACACATTTGCTTGGCAACGAAAGTGACCTAAACATTTTGTCTTGTTTGGGACAAAAATGTCTAAATAACGTACATTTATGTTTAAAACAAGGAAATAATCTGCCAATGGGGTCAGAAAACTCCATCTTAATGACCTAAATTTAGTTTTTTATCTCACTCCATTGGCAGACTATTTTGTTTGTTTTTGACATAAATATAGTTGATTCTTATATCTTCTCTCTTAAAAAAAGAAAATATCTTGGGTCAATTTTCTTGGTAAGTAAATGTGTCCTGGTATAAGGAGTTATAAGATATTCTTACAAAATATACATTTTTCGTTAAAAATCAGAGCAGAAGGACAGACACTCAACTGATAACATCACCCACATAAGTGAGTGAGAAACTGCATCCCTAACATAATGACATCTATAAATCTAAAAGATTAATCTGATTTAAAATGTATATTATAGTAAGCCTTTTTAAAATAGAAATCTTTGCGAGTAGTTCTTGATTTTTCCTAATGAAGTAGTTTGGAACTGAACTCGTATGACTAAAACCGCTGCCAGGGGGCGTTTTCAAGATGGCAAGAACAAACTATGTGTTCTTTTGAAGAAAGAAAGTCATATGGGATGGGTAAAGGTAGGAAAAAGCATTTCATTACTGTCTTTATGATACCTCTGATGTCCATATTTGATTCTCTGCAAAATAAGTTGATGAATAAATATGGAGATACAATGTTTTAGGAGGAAGAAGCGATATGCAATGTAATTGATTTAATGTCTGTCTATTGCTTCATTTAAGCATCAAATTTAGATGTAGATAAGGTTTCTTGTGGGAGGTCCGCAAGTATAAAAAATGATACTAGAACCAAAAACCTCTTTAAGTGGTTTGCAAGACTTACCTAAAGGGTCCTGAGCCGTGCTGAGGGCCACACAGGCCACCTGTATCAGCAGGAGCAGAGGACCTACACCCATCCTGCCCTAAAACACACACAGAAAAAATACCTTTTCATAACAAAAACCTCTCTGAATCAAAAGAACTTAAGGCAGCATCCCACTAGCCATCAAGACCTAAAACCTGTCACACATTCTAACTGTAATACACTGAATCTGGATTCATTTTGAGAAAAAACGTGTGGGAGTGTTATATCTTCACGCACAGATTCACCGTGGATACAATCTGCATTTGCGATAAGCGACTTCGCTACAGCTGAGAGCAAAGATTTGAATGGAATCCAAGCAGGACAATGGATTATCAGTTTTTCATTGTAAGCAGAAGCTTATTGGTCACGGCCAAGGATATTAAGAGCTCGCCCACGGACATCAAAGATTACAGATTTATCACGAAGACACAGCTTAATAAATAAACTGCCATTTAAAGTGATGACATTTTGTCATTATTTCAAACCTCGATGACTTTCTTCCGCAGAACAAAAAAGAAGCTTTTTTTGAAAGTAAGTTGGCACAGATTCACTTCTACGGTATAGACAGATTTCAGTGAATGAGTGACAGCCCAACATTCTTCAAAACATCTTCCTTGTGTCCTATGGAAGACAATTTAGGGATCAACACTTTGAATATAACCAAGTTCTGTATGATATCTGTGCAACTATGAACGCTTAAATCGAACCATTAAAAATAAGCCTTTAAATCAAAATAACAGCCACTGTCAATTAATGCTGGAGTGCTGGAGCAACTTACCTGGAGAAACGAAACCTGCATCACTCACTCATTCGCACAGTAAATTCCTGCAGACAGACATCAAGAGAGAGAACTTAGTGTTAAAAACATTTAAGCATCCACTTCTTAAGATATTCTTAAATATATTAATCATGTCTTTTTTTATCTGCGGTTTAGCCTATTCAAAAACACGTGCAAAACCTCAACGCTAGCAGCAAAATGAGTCATTTTGTGTCATATGTCCTGCACGGACTCTATTTAGAAAGATTGGTCTAGCCAGTTTGGAAAAGTTTTGACGGACAATATCTAACTTCCTCCTCTGTTGACAACCATGCACATGATTACACACCGCACCAGCAACAGATAACATTCAGTCCTTTATGTGTATTTATCCACCGCAGATTTGGCCGTGTGTAGTAAACTCTCGGTTTCAGTCCGTTTGATGAGGGAGCAAAAATATAATCACAGAATTTTAAGCCATAGGTCAGAGGGAAGCAGGCTGACCATCAACCAGAGCTGTAATCCCAGTGGTGTCTTGCCGACTAAAACGTGATAATCCCAGTGCCAATCTGAAGAGTCAAACCCCTGAAATAATCCAGCCCATCTGCGCCTCATCAAGCAAGAGCATCCGCGGTCCGGTTGCCCTCGGGATGGGGCAATCAGCTTCCTCTGGAGCTTGGCAACCGCTGACATCCAAACATCAGCAGGTCACGCAAAGTAATCCATCCTCTGCCTCCGAGGAGACCTTTCAGCGTATCACGAATCAATCCAAGATGTTTACATAGAGAATGCAATAACGACACCACCTTCATATAACCTCATAAAATAATTTTAATCAAAGAAAAAAATATTACATGCAAAACACAACATGTTGGGAACAACGGTGTGTGTGGGTACCCCAGAACTGAATATGAAACGACATTATTAAACTACAAACATTCTTTCAAATATTGTTTTTGTGTTCTGTGAAAAAAAGAAAGTCAAAAAGGTTTTGAAATCAGAAGAGAGTCATTTTTGAGTAAAATATAACCTTAGGGCTGTGAAACACCTTAGAAACTGTTGGTCCATTTTTCTTGTTCTAAATGAGCAGCAAAGTATATAAAAGAAAGTCTTTGGGCATTACAAGCTCTTTCAAAACACCGCAATGGCCTCTTGCCCCTCTCTGGAGTTGTGTTTAACCCACATCTTTATACCCACTGCTGTCAAGATGACCATAATTACAACCTTATTTTCCAGGGCACAAACCATGTCAACCAACTTCATCTGAGAGTGATGCCGCATATTGAACTGTGTCCGTTCTCGCCGCTTTGTTTTTCCTACTCATTACTGGTGTTTGCCAAAGCAGGCATTACTATTACTATTGTGCATATTTATGGTTAAGCATTTGAACAAACATACACTTTCAAAATAGCTCATTCCACGCCATTTACGCAACAGACAAGTCATGCTACTAATACTAAAAGCATTGCAGAGCAGTGCTAATGTGTAGGAAAAGGATTAGGCTGGTTTTCTTCGGAATAAACAAATGGGTAAAAATTATTTAAGGACCTAAAATGTTTACGTTTATGTGACCCTGCCTGTATATACTAAGCTTAAATCATTCAGAGTACATTTTTTATATGGAGTGCTTTTAGTGCCTTGCTTACAGCTAACATCTTCCTTTTATATACAGTATTAAAATAAAATGCTTTATACTCCATATCAGAGAAACCACTACGCGTCTCAACTGAAAAAATGTACACCCTTCAAAAACGCTAATCAAACGCCAACAATCTTCAATCAAAGTCACGTTTGTTTAAATGTAGAGGATAAGTGAATTATTTTTGCATTAATTAGAATTAAAACAAAATTAAGTATTAACGATTTAAACTAAGACAAAGCTTTCTTTCTTTGGTTAAAAGGGAGATATATTGAGAAATGTCTTTGTGGTTTTGTGTCCATACAGTAGAAGTCGGTTTGGTAACTTTGGTTACAACTTTCTTCAAAATATCTTTTTTGTGTTCGGCAAAAAAGGCAAGTCGTAATTTTCATTGTGTGGGTGAACGATCCCTTTAAATTGTTGCAATGAGCGATCCCCTAGCAACCAACAAAAGTACCCAAAAAACCATACCAGCAGCACTTAAATTTTCATCAAGAATATGAATTCCCGGTTTGATTTAAGATGACATACTGTGTTGTCCAGGGAATATCTCTCGAGTTTGTCATGCTTCATATGCTCATTTGGAGCTGTGAATGACTCCATGTAAAACTGCGACTTCAGCGTTCATCCTGATGGAAAGCAGCAGTTATTTCATGCAAACATCGGATGATTTCCATACAAAGGCGTTACACTCACAGTCACATAAATCTCTGACTATTTAATCAAATCAGACAAGGCCCTGCAACCGCAGATTCCACATCCACAGACCTGGTATTCTACTGCCAACCAAGGGCATTCGAGACGCTCGCAGTCAAACATAATTTGCTTAAGGCTGGAACGTGCAGCCATGCACATGGATGAACATTCTTTAAGTGAAGGGCAAGTCAGAAATGATTCAGGACATTTTTGTTGTTTCTCAGAGAAATCCTGTATAATATATACATATACTTACACAAGGGAAACTGTTGGAATAAAAGCATGTAACAAATCTGACTGTCTGATGAATTTGTTTATCTCAGATGCTTTGACCGGGAGGCAAAAAGTTCATCATAGAATCAAACACTGCGTCTGTCCGTATCTCATCACCCTGTCTGGATTTGACAGGAAAGCCGTAAAACCCGAGAGGCCACATTGCTCCCTTCCTTCCGTAGCCGTCTGTCTGATTGCTTGCCAGATTCGTCATTTGGCCCAAAAGTGACACACCCTCACCTTAGGCATAAAAAAAACGTATTTCTGTTAAGTGCCAGGCTATTACATAAATACCCTTTTGTTGATCCGGTTGAATATGGATCATCCACTTCTTCAGAGGAAAAAGATGAGTCAGTCCTGTTTATTTCACGAAAGCTGTAATGAGTTACAGAGGAAACGACACACCTCTAATATCTGACACCCATTATAGGGGTTTTCCTCTGAGATGTGACGTCATTCTTAAGTGCACAAATGGCCTGTCTCCAGTTCCACAGTGTTCATGAGCACCATTGGCTTGTTCCTGAGTGACAGCTCATAGCCACGATTTCTAGACAAACCAAAACACAGACTTAGGCGTCTCCAGAAAATCTGCATTCCGTTGGGAGGGTTAAACCTACTTTACATAAGACTTCACCTATAAGAGCCCTTCCTTAACATGACAATGCAGAGCACATTTCTTATTGCAGAAAAAGTTTCCTTTTAGAAAGCTGTTTATACAGAATTGACTTAAGATTATGTTTGAGGCTTACAGCTCTTGGTTTTGCCTAAAGAACAAAAATATACAAACTGTAACCTAAATATTCTTGTTCAAACGCAATAGGGTTGTAAACAGGATAGGTGATCATAACACAATACTAAGTTGATTTCCTCAGTCGATATTTTTTTGATATGAAGATAATTTTATTAAGTGCTACTTTGTTCTGCATGAAGTCACTAGTGATGCTCTGATCAGGATTTTTGCCACCGATGCCAAGTACCAATTTTGTCATGGTGATCAGCTGAAACCAATACCGATTCTGATGCTTCGGGCTTTTTTAACTGATTTTTAACCTCTCTGATCACCGTTAAGCTTTTTCAAATAATGTCATACTATAGATGTTACCTACCTTATGTTTTAAAAAGGCCAAGTTTAGAGAGTACCGATCGAGTAATAGAATGTGATTATCGCCAAAAACCATCTCCGGACGATCCATCAGAGGATTGTGTAATGTTACATTTCTAATAACTCACAAATACAACTAAAATATCACAAAATAAATGTTTAATTGAACAATAGTTAAATTTGCACTTTTCGGCATCAAATACATAATTTTATCAATGTATAGATTACTCTCCATATCTGTGTTGTAACATCACCAGAAAGCAGTTCATAGATATTTATTAAGTTGTGGAATGATTTGTGAGTAAATTAAATCATTTTAGCATAAAATTGCATTGGATCATGCATATATGATGTGTTGACAAGAAAAATGGGCATTATTCACATTGCATTAAACCTAGGATTCGCAATGGTTTTTTCAATACCAGTGCCAAATTGATACTTTTTAAACGGTACCATGCCAAAACGGTGCCTGAACCGATACTTTTTAAAAAGCCAAATGATGGATGATGTAGGAAAACTTTTTTAGTGGATAAAAACAATTTAAATCAAACCTTGTATTACAAGATTAAAGTATATAGATATTTAACTTAATATAAAACACACAGATAAAAACCTAAGCCACCTAACCAAACTACGATATATTAAAGGCTTCAAATTTCAACAATTCTTTCCAAAAAATATGACCTTTTTGCACAGACCTGCCAGCACGACAACAGTTATTAGATGAGGCAGCAAGCGTTCTGATTCGGTTCTGGACATACCGGTCATATATGGGTTTTTCAACACCTAACCCTAATTACACCTGGACAATATGACCCCTTTCAAAATGATTCCTTTAAGAACTGTTCTGCATAGGGATACTATCCGAACTATACCAACAATAAACAAAAGTAAACAATCTTTTAAAACCAACAACAGAAAGATGAAATGTTTTAAAGTACACTTATCATTCAAGTCATCAAAAAGTAATTTTGATTGAATAATGTTAAACAAATTTACAATGCACTACATTCCTAAAATACTTGTAAAATAGCCACACTTGCTTAAGAAACCATAATCATTCTTACTGTGCTCATTAAAACTAAAGGTTACAGCTAAAAAAAATACATGAACCACTTTTACAAACAGACTTTGCATAAAAAATGTTTCCTACTTAATGTCTTGTAAAGTACCTTGAAGAATACTACGAGATCAGTTGATCATAGATTTAAGAACACATTTCACAACCACTTTCCTTCCATACAAGCCAGTGCAAATAAAACTTCCTAAAACAAACATCTAGTTAAAATACCTTTCAACATTACTTGTTCTGCATGCGTAGTTGAACACATCTTGAAATGTGTCAAACTGATGCTAAATCTGATCAGTTGTTCCAGTCTTACATACCAGAGAAGTCATGTTATAAATACAGTAAGACTAACACAGTTTCTTTCTTTATCTGTTGGACCAGACTCTCTCTGCACAAAGCCTGGGGACATCTCAAAAGAAAAAAGCACCAGTCACAAGATCTTCCAAAGCCATGTTCCTCTTTCTTACCGTATGGCAAAAATTATCCAACCGATACCATTTCAGACATCACAAATCAACAGAGGTTAACTTTCCAAATCTAGTGTGTTATCTTGTATAGTGTTACCAATTGTTTTCTTTGTGACTGCGGTCCCAGCTGCCTTCTATAGGATCTTATGGTATAGTTTTGGGGTGACTCCACGCCTGTTCTCATGATCATTAAAACTCCGTGAGGCGAGATCTTGCATTGAGCTAAGACCAAGGAAGATGGACAGTTGTTTTGTGTTTCTTCTATTTGGGTATTTGACCAACTGTTGCCACCTTCTCAAAAAGCGGCTTGGTGATGTTCTAGTAGCCCATTTCTTGTGCAGGTCTACAATCTTGTCCCTTTTGGAATCTTATTGATTGATAGTATCTTTATCCAGGTAACAAATTGTGAGCACACCCTTTAAAAGACTGCTTTTAATGTCACCTTGTTTCCTGTATAAAAGACATTTGGCAGCCAGAAATTCTTCTGAATGATAGGGGATTGAAAACTTCTTTCACTCATTGGATTCAAATCAATCCTACATTTTTTACATGCATTTTATTGTTTTTCTGTCTCTCCCTGTTAAAACAAATTAACCATTAGATTGATAGATTGATCATTTTATCGTCAATGGGCAAACATACAAGTTCACTGTATATCACATTGCAGATATCGATGTTGTATCGTATCTCGGGGGCCCTAGTGATCCCCGTCCGACTGAGAACGTGGCAGCAGAGTTCCTTCTGCAGCCGGAAAGCATTTCCTAAGGAGATATAATGGGTATCTGTCTGTCCCCATTCACAGTTTATTAATACCCTGCTCTACACCCTGGAGGAGTGTGCAGTGTGACACGAATATCTCAATGCCCCTCTTCATCCCGCTCGAACTAGAACAGCATGAAGATCCTCCAGCCGCCGCTGTCGTAAAAACTCATGCCATTCCACAAAACACACAATCATTCCTGCGACTTCCTGCGCACCACTTCCAGGAACAACAGCTCGAATAATTACTAAAGTTACAAGATTACAAAATAACGGATCATTTTCATTCGATAGTGCATGACCGTAAAAGTGGACTAA